>CM062291.1:198567700-198914859 GCA_031216915.1 Pictodentalium vernedei | reverse complement strand
GATTGTCAATGCTACCTTTTCAATCAGAGAAACGTTCTATCCCTCGCGGATATTCTTGTGTCGAAAGAGTGGTTCGTGTACATGAAAACTCTTCCTGGTCATTGCGTTTGATCGAGTTGTGTACTTCTTTTATTATATGTAGAGATTGTTTGGACATCCGTGGGTGATGTGATTTCTTTGAAATCATATATCCGTGCCCAAATCATTTCTGCTGAATTGAATCCAATTTGAACTTGGCGTGTAATTGTATGGTACAGTAAACTGTGAAATTCGCCATAATAGTTTTGCGGCTTTTGTCCAGGAATTTTTGAGCTTATGAGAATTTGACTGATGCCTAAGGAAAGTCATCAAGGTTAAATTGAGGTGACTGTGATTTAATTTGGTAGGGTTACCGCAAATTCTTATTTATTATTAAGTTCTGTTAATGACTTGAATTCACTCGGCAAGGGCCGTGGAGCAAATTGAAAGTTCAAACTTTGTGTGTGTGTGTGTGTGGGGGGGGGGGGGGGGGATCGGAGGTTTCTGCCGCGAAGTGACAGGTGACCAACAGCAAGTGTTGGCCATACAAGTGGAAGTGGGAGGATGGAGAAACGACCAGAGGACCCACGCCCCCCCACACACACACCAACAAAAACACTGGCATGGCCCCAAACGAACTTATCAAACTTGTGTGGGAGAACTACAAGCAAACTATCGTCTTTGTGGGAACCAGTGCTCGTATTAAAAAAAACTTGTGCTGTCCTGTGAGACAAGTCCAAGCGACGATTGGCGGAAGACTATATGGAGATTCCTCGTTGGACGACTTGTACTGTCTGGTAGGTCCCTTGACTTAAATCGGTTGGGGTGGGGGGGGGGGGGGGGGGCATGCAAGCACAAGAATACACAGTATTCGGCATTACAGTGGGTTCTATCCGCATCAGGTGAAGTATTGAAGCCCAAGATATTCATACCGACACCAAATATTTGTTAAAAACATGTTTTGACTCACCATTTTCACACAGGTAACAAACAATTTTTGGAAGCGATTGTCGTAAGCCAGAACGCTAGAGATGCATTCTAAGGGGGTCCTATTTCAAAACTCTTCTATGGGAGCATGCCCCAAGACCCCACTAGCATGGCTAGCACTTGCTGTTGGCCATCTGTTACTTCGCGGTAGAAACGTACGACACCTCCCCCCCCCCCCCACCCCACCCACTAACTTTTGAACGTTGAAATTGCTCCATGGCCCTTGGCGGGTGTATTCAACTCAATAACAGATGGCCTTTGGTTTGGGAAATTTAAAACAATACGACGCCACACCTTTGATTCATAATAAATTTGAATCACAAAGAAGAAAATGACAATATTCACCAGTCCTCTGAATTGGCTGTGACATTAAATTTTGGCAATGCCGTTGCAACTGCCACCGTCGTCAAATTTAATGAGGGTGGGGGGGGGGGGGGGGGGGTGGAGGCTGGAGTCATATGGTCATAAAAAATAATAGATTCTCAGTGTTGTACTTTCGATTTCAAATCTCGCTCCTTCTGGTCTCGGTTCTGGTGTTGGGAAATCTCTCTGTTGACTTGAATAATGAGTTCTTCTCTGTCATAAATGCATATATTTAGATCCGAGTGATAGCATGTCGCAATGTGAAAGGCACAAATTCCGTCATTACACTGTGTTGAACAGTGCACAGGCTTCTCTAACCACGTGAAGTGAATGACAATGCGTTTTTGAAACACAAGGCTTTGACAAGGGAATGAAATTGTACTTTTGAACCAAATTAAGTGTTTTTATTGTATGGTCCCAAATTTCAGTCCCACCCGGACCCCAAATTCCCCATGTTAATTTTTTTTTTGGTCTTAAAATTGACCAAAACGCCTAAAAAACAAAAACAAACATTTTTGATCGAAAATTTCTAAGTCCGGACCGGGCCGGACCGAAAATTTTCAGTGTAAAAAAAAAAATTTTCGTTTCAACATTGAATGAAATGCATAGAAAACGAAAAAATTTTTTTCGATTTTTTGGCCGCCATTTTGGATTAAGGAAAAATCGAAACGAAATTCATTCGATTTTTCTTATAAAGCGGTATTACTGCCTTCAATTTGGATCCCTTTTAGAGGGCTCATTATATTTAAATCTCGATATTTCAATCCAAAATGGCTGATTTTCGAGATAACTTTCCGTTTTATGAAAAATTTTGGCAGAAAACATAAAAAATGGAAAAAAATACCGATTATGTTTGTTTTAGACAAGAGTAATTCTGACAAGTCTGTCAAGAAATTAAGTCGATAGCTTTTTCCTTCATGAGATATTGGCCTATGAAGCTTTGGGCGTTTTTGCCCATCGAGAAACATTTTACCCCAAATATTGATGGTTTTATTTATTAGGACTCATGGCCGTCATTGATAGTTTTTATTTATGAGAACTAATGAATCTAGACATAATAAAGTAAAAAAAAAGATAAGAAAATTTTTTTCAATTTTTGGTCACAATGCCCCGAAGCCATGTTTGACTGCTAGCAGAAGCCAAACGAAGAACAACTCCAATTCCAAAAGAGGATAACTGTTCATGTACACTGTGAATTCAACATTTCTAACCTTAGAAGCTTTCAAATCATCCCCGTTGTTGAGTACTGTGATGGCAAAGTAGCCCGGTCGTAACAAAAATTTCCGACTTTTGGTCGAAAATTTCTAAGTCCAAACCGAAAATTTTTCTGGTGCAAAAAAAAATTTTTTTTCGTCTCCAAATGGCCTGAAACGCATAAATAACCGAAAATAAAAATTCGATTTTTCGGGCGCCATTTTGGATTAACGAAAAATCGAAACGAAATTCTTTCGATTTTTCTTATAAAGCGGTATTACTGCCTTCAACTTGGATCCCTTTTAGAGGGCTCATTATATTTAAATATCGATATTTCAATCCAAGATGGCCGATTTCCGAGATAACTTTCCGTTTTGTGAAAAATTTTGGCCGAAAACATAAAAAATGGAAAAAAATACCGATTATGTTTGTTTTAGACAAGAGTAATTCTGACAAGTCTGTCAAGAAATTAAGTCGATAGCTTTCTTCCTTCATGAGATATTGGCCTATAAATGTTTGGGCGTTTTTGGGAGTTTTTGCCCAACAAGAAACATTTTGCCCCAAATACTGATGGTTTTATTTATTAGGACTCATGGCCATCATTGATAGTTTTTATTTATGAGAAATAATGAATCTAGACATAATAAAGTAAAAAAAAACACAAGAAAATTTTTTTTCAATTTTTGGTCACAGTGTCCCGAAGCCATTTTTGACTGCTAGCAGAAGCCAAATTAAGAACAACTCCATTTCCAAAAGATGATAACTGTTCATGTACACTGTGACTTCAACATTTCTACCCTTAGAAGCTTTCAAATCGTCCCACTTGTTGAGTACTGTGACGGCAAAGTAGCCCGGTCGTAACAAAAATTTCCGACTTTTGGTCGAAAATTTCTAAGTCCAAACCGAAAATTTTTCTGGTGCAAAAAAAATTTTTTTTCGTCTCCAAATGGCCTGAAACGCATGAATAACCGAAAATAAAAATTCGATTTTTCGGCCGCCATTTTGGATTGTCGGAAATTCGAATCTAAATTTTTTCGATGGTTTTTACAATTCGGTGATACAGTCTTCATATCTAAGCCATTTTAGATGGTTCAGCATATCCCTGTCCCGAGATTGAGTTCAAAAATGGTCAAATTTTGAATTTTTTTTTCGTTACGAAAAATGTTTTGGCAGAAAGGTGTTATCTAGATATATTTTTGTACCATACGCTGATAGAGGGGTGTACTGCTGACATGTCTGAGAAAATTTCAAGTCAATCGCCCTTTCCAGTCCAAAGATATGAGCTGCCAAATATTTTTGTGTTTTTTGGCATAAAGGGTTAACTGAAACATTTTCAGAAAAATCGGAATATGACGATTAGTTACAACTTATGACCCTTTATTAGTACAGAAACTTTAAAAAAAATCGTCAAGAGCATTTTCGAGAAATAGTGAAAATAAAAAGTGTGGAAGAATAATAATAATAATAATAATAATAATAATAATAATAAAAAAAAAAAAAATAATCATTGCAATAACAAATAGATTTTCCCTTTAGGAAAATCCAAATAATAAAAAGCAAACACTCCGTTCCATGTACAGTAGATTGTGGCGAGAGTTTTTGGAGCACCGACTCGAAATTTTCAGCGTTTGTTCTGAAGCTCTGCCAAACACGACCACGTCACTGGAAAATCCAGAAACCCAGCATGTGGCCCGCGAGAACCTCGTGCGCATGCACATACGCTCTTCTCGATTTCGAGAATGACGAAATGCGAAATTCGTGTCGCTCTTCATGGCATGTGATGCAGCAAATATTCGTGAACGCTGAGTGAAAATTTCATGGAAATCCGCCAAGAATTGGCTGAGAAATAGCGGTTTGAAGAGAGGAGGTAATTTTTTGAATTTGGTCTTTTTCAAGCCGGTACGAAAGAAGACGTGGTGGATGGGCGCAGACTGCCCTACTCATCCCTCTCTGGGGTAGTTCCTCTTAAAACTTACAACTGGGTGTGACTGGTGACGAGTTGACTGTAAATCGAAGTTGCTTCTTTAAGACCACCACCCAGGGAACCCAACGCAACCTTTAAATCTTTGAGAAACGTTAGAAGTTAAAAGTCAAAAGAAATTGGAGGTAAGTAGGTTTTTTGGCATGCAGGAAAAGATTCACGAAACTTTGCATATTAAACATCATTAAAATAGCACTTCAGATATACACGGACTGTGTCTAGACCGCTGAAGGTAGCGACTTGAAATTTTCTGGACTTGTTCTACGAGAAGCCTGGCCGACATTTTGGCACTGGAATCGAGTGTTTTCACTGCGTGGAAGCACCACAGGACGCGTGGAAAGAGAGAGTACTATTCGTCCCGACTTTATCATTTTGGAATGGACTTGGGCAGTGATGTAGATGGCTATACAGCAGTGATTGAGCATAAAGTGCCAGGTTTCAGTGCCGCATTGCTTAACCGGCTCCAAGGTATGATTGTTTGTCTCAATATCGTTCTTCACCACTCGTAATTTGTACCGTTGTCATACATTAATGTAGCCTCTTGTCATTTTAGCAACTTTCGAGCCAGAATGCCGCTAAGGTGGGAAAGTGCGGGGGAGAGGTAGGGTTAGGGTTAGCGTTAGTGACTGGAGCTGCAGGGTGGGGGGGGGGGGCCCTCCCAGACACTACATTTAAACCTTAGATAATCGTTAGAATTTGAAGTTATAAGAAATCGGCGGTGAGTATCTTTTTGGCAGGAAAAGATTTACGAAAATTCTCCAATTAGACATTACAACTGCACTTCAGACATACACGCGCTGTGTTGAGACCGCGGAAGACAGCGACTTGAAATTTTCAGAACTTGTTCTACGGAGCCTGTCCGACATCATGGCATCCAATGCGAGTGTCCAGACCGCGTGGAAACATCGCCCATCGCGTGGAAAGTGAGAACACTATTCGTCCAGACTCATCAGTTTGGAATGGACCTTGGCAGTGTTGTAGATGAGTGTAGAGCTGCAACTGAGCATGAAGTCCCCGTTTCTTGTGCCAACTTGCCTAACTGGCTTCAACGTGTGATTTTGCATCCGTATATCGTCGAGACCGCCAGTAGTTTATACCATTGCCATACGTTAAGGTAACCTTTCTTTCAATTTTCGACACACATTTGAGGGTACCTTCCTTCACCCTCATCTACAGCAAAATGTAGCGACAAGGGGTTTTGGGTTTTTTCTATTTTCTGTTAGGGTATGAAATGAGCTATCAATTGCTGAACTTTATTTCAAAAATCGCTCCTGGGGTTCCGATATTTCAATCCAAAATGGCCGATTTTCATGATAACTTTCCGCTTTGTGAAAAATTTTGGCAGAAAACATAAAAAATGGAAAAAAATACCGATTATGTTTGTTTTACAGAAGATTAATTCTGACAAGTCTATCAAGAAATTAAGTCGATAGCTTTTTCTCCTTCAGGAGATATTGGCCTATAAATGTTTGGGCATTTTGGGGCGTTTTTTGGCGTTTTTGCCCAACAAGAAACATTTTGCCCCAAATACTGATGGTTTTATTTATTAGGACTCATGAATCTAGACATAATAAAGTAAAAAAAAACAAGAAATTTTTTTTCAATTTTTGGTCACAGTGTCCCGAAGCCATGTTTGACTGCTAGCAGAAGCCATATTAAGAACAACTCCATTTCCAAAAGATGATAACTGTTCATGTACACTGTGACTTCAACATTTCTACCCTTAGAAGCTTTCAAATCGTCCCACTTGTTGAGTACTGTGACGGCAAAGTAGCCCGGTGGAAACAAAAATTTCCGTCTTTTGGTCGAAAATTTCTAAGTCCAAACCGAAAATTTTTCTGGTGCAAAAAAAAATTTTTTTTCGTCTTCAAATGGCCTGAAACGCATGAATAACCGAAAATAAAAATTCGATTTTTCGGCCGCCATTTTGGATTGTCGGAAATTCAAATCTAAATTTTTTCGATGGTTTTTACAATTCGGTGATACAGTCTTCATATCTAAGCCATTTTAGATGGTTCAGCATATCCCTGTCCCGAGATTGAGTTCAAAAATGGTCAAATTTTGAATTTTTTTTCGTTACGAAAAATGTTTTGGCAGAAAGGTGTTATCTAGATATATTTTTGTACCATACGCTGATAGAGGGGTGTACTGCTGACATGTCTGAGAAAATTTCAAGTCAATCGCCCTTTCCAGTCCAAAGATATGAGCTGCCAAATATTTTTGTGTTTTTTGGCATAAAGGGTTAACTGAAACATTTTCAGAAAAATCGGAATATGACGATTAGTTACAACTTATGACCCTTTATTAGTACAGAAACTTTAAAAAAAATCGTCAAGAGCATTTTCGAGAAATAGTGAAAATAAAAAGTGTGGAAGAATAATAATAATAATAATAATAATAATAATAATAATAATAAAAAAAAAAAAAATAATCATTGCAATAACAAATAGATTTTCCCTTTAGGAAAATCCAAATAATAAAAAGCAAACACTCCGTTCCATGTACAGTAGATTGTGGCGAGAGTTTTTGGAGCACCGACTCGAAATTTTCAGCGTTTGTTCTGAAGCTCTGCCAAACACGACCACGTCACTGGAAAATCCAGAAACCCAGCATGTGGCCCGCGAGAACCTCGTGCGCATGCACATACGCTCTTCTCGATTTCGAGAATGACGAAATGCGAAATTCGTGTCGCTCTTCATGGCATGTGATGCAGCAAATATTCGTGAACGCTGAGTGAAAATTTCATGGAAATCCGCCAAGAATTGGCTGAGAAATAGCGGTTTGAAGAGAGGAGGTAATTTTTTGAATTTGGTCTTTTTCAAGCCGGTACGAAAGAAGACGTGGTGGATGGGCGCAGACTGCCCTACTCATCCCTCTCTGGGGTAGTTCCTCTTAAAACTTACAACTGGGTGTGACTGGTGACGAGTTGACTGTAAATCGAAGTTGCTTCTTTAAGACCACCACCCAGGGAACCCAACGCAACCTTTAAATCTTTGAGAAACGTTAGAAGTTAAAAGTCAAAAGAAATTGGAGGTAAGTAGGTTTTTTGGCATGCAGGAAAAGATTCACGAAACTTTGCATATTAAACATCATTAAAATAGCACTTCAGATATACACGGACTGTGTCTAGACCGCTGAAGGTAGCGACTTGAAATTTTCTGGACTTGTTCTACGAGAAGCCTGGCCGACATTTTGGCACTGGAATCGAGTGTTTTCACTGCGTGGAAGCACCACAGGACGCGTGGAAAGAGAGAGTACTATTCGTCCCGACTTTATCATTTTGGAATGGACTTGGGCAGTGATGTAGATGGCTATACAGCAGTGATTGAGCATAAAGTGCCAGGTTTCAGTGCCGCATTGCTTAACCGGCTCCAAGGTATGATTGTTTGTCTCAATATCGTTCTTCACCACTCGTAATTTGTACCGTTGTCATACATTAATGTAGCCTCTTGTCATTTTAGCAACTTTCGAGCCAGAATGCCGCTAAGGTGGGAAAGTGCGGGGGAGAGGTAGGGTTAGGGTTAGCGCTAGTGACTGGAGCTGCAGGGTGGGGGGGGGGGGGGGCCCTCCCAGACACTACATTTAAACCTTAGATAATCGTTAGAATTTGAAGTTATAAGAAATCGGCGGTGAGTATCTTTTTGGCAGGAAAAGATTTACGAAAATTCTCCAATTAGACATTACAACTGCACTTCAGACATACACGCGCTGTGTTGAGACCGCGGAAGACAGCGACTTGAAATTTTCAGAACTTGTTCTACGGAGCCTGTCCGACATCATGGCATCCAATGCGAGTGTCCAGACCGCGTGGAAACATCACCCATCGCGTGGAAAGTGAGAACACTATTCGTCCAGACTCATCAGTTTGGAATGGACCTTGGCAGTGTTGTAGACGAGTGTAGAGCTGCAACTGAGCATGAAGTCCCCGTTTCTTGTGCCAACTTGCCTAACTGGCTTCAACGTGTGATTTTGCATCCGTATATCGTCGAGACCGCCAGTAGTTTATACCGTTGCCATACGTTAAGGTAACCTTTCTTTCAATTTTCGACACACATTTGAGGGTACCTTCCTTCACCCTCATCTACAGCAAAATGTAGCGACAAGGGGTTTTGGGTTTTTTCTATTTTCTGTTAGGGTATGAAATGAGCTATCAATTGCTGAACTTTATTTCAAAAATCGCTCCTGGGGTTCCGATATTTCAATCCAAAATGGCCGATTTTCATGATAACTTTCCGCTTTGTGAAAAATTTTGGCAGAAAACATAAAAAATGGAAAAAAATACCGATTATGTTTGTTTTACAGAAGATTAATTCTGACAAGTCTATCAAGAAATTAAGTCGATAGCTTTTTCTCCTTCAGGAGATATTGGCCTATAAATGTTTGGGCATTTTGGGGCGTTTTTTGGCGTTTTTGCCCAACAAGAAACATTTTGCCCCAAATACTGATGGTTTTATTTATTAGGACTCATGAATCTAGACATAATAAAGTAAAAAAAAACAAGAAATTTTTTTTCAATTTTTGGTCACAGTGTCCCGAAGCCATGTTTGACTGCTAGCAGAAGCCATATTAAGAACAACTCCATTTCCAAAAGATGATAACTGTTCATGTACACTGTGACTTCAACATTTCTACCCTTAGAAGCTTTCAAATCGTCCCACTTGTTGAGTACTGTGACGGCAAAGTAGCCCGGTGGAAACAAAAATTTCCGTCTTTTGGTCGAAAATTTCTAAGTCCAAACCGAAAATTTTTCTGGTGCAAAAAAAAATTTTTTTTCGTCTTCAAATGGCCTGAAACGCATGAATAACCGAAAATAAAAATTCGATTTTTCGGCCGCCATTTTGGATTGTCGGAAATTCAAATCTAAATTTTTTCGATGGTTTTTACAATTTGGTGATACAGTCTTCATTTCTAAGCCATTTTAGATGGTTCAGCATATCCCTGTCCCGAGATTGAGTTCAAAAATGGTCAAATTTTGAATTTTTTTTTCGTTACGAAAAATGTTTTGGCAGAAAGGTGTTAACTAGATATATTTTTGTACCATACGCTGATAGAGGGGTGTACTGCTGACATGTCTGAGAAAATTTCAAGTCAATCGCCCTTTCCAGTCCAAAGATATGAGCTGCCAAATATTTTTGTGTTTTTTGGCATAAAGGGTTAACTGAAACATTTTCAGAAAAATCGGAATATGACGATTAGTTACAACTTATGACCCTTTATTAGTACAGAAACTTTAAAAAAAATCGTCAAGAGCGTTTTCGAGAAATAGTGAAAATAAAAAGTGTGGAAGAATAATAATAATAATAATAATAATAATAATAATAATAATAAAAAAAAAAATAATCATTGCAATAACAAATAGATTTTCCCTTTAGGAAAATCCAAATAAATGACCATTAAGTATCAAGGCGATGTTTGATTTCGTACGTCTTAAGACATACAAAAGTATCAACGCGCTGTTTGATTTCGTATGCCATAAGTTGTACAAAATTATCAAAGGGTTAAATAGGAACTTGGGATGTCCATTCATCTAGAATACTGCATGTATTTATCCAGAAATTTTTTAAACTGTTGTCCCCATTGACAATTATTCCAACAACATCATCAAGACATGTCTTCGAGGAAGGCATGCCTTGATAATGCAGTTGGAATATTTCTTCATTCAGGCCTTGAGTCATGACAGTTGGGATGAATTGGGTTTACATCCTCTCCTCCCCAATCAGTTATCATTGCAACACCCCTCTTCATTGTCCTTCAAGGAGTGCACTAATTTCACAGTACGAGTGTGGTATATGAGCCATCATTGTGTAGGAAAAATATTTCTCATTTGCTTCCTTTGTACAGGAATTTTTCCCCCAAATTCTGAAATCAGACTAGATAAGAAGTCCAGTCATGGTAATCATTGAAAACACCTTCTCTATTAAATAACATTTCTTTTTTGGATATTTATTACAGGCGACAAGATCCGAGAATTTTTGTTGAGTCTCCGATATTTCAGAGTATTTATTGCTTTGTGGAATATATTAACAATGTTCTTTATGTTAACGTAAGTATTTAATAAAATAGATGTGTATCAGGACATTCATGATTTTGAGGAACCTATTTTGAGGTTGCCTCAACCGATGTTCTTTAACCTTTTGATCGGTTACCTCAATTTTTTTGCTTAACCTCTTGGTTAACCATAAAATAAGACAAATTCGTGGTTGGTCAACAGTTACTGGAACTTCACTTTCATTGATGACTTCAGTTTCTCCACTGTTTTTTACATGAAATTTATTTTGTGCCCAATCATGAAGACTGCCAGACTTTATATGTCGAAGATAATTTGATTTATGGATACAATTGATTCCATCCGCATATTAAAAAATAGCGTCAGTCACGGCCCCTTTCATTGAACGCCTGTTGGCCTCCTTTCTTATTTCTGCAATATTGTTAGAACAAACCAAACACTGTAGTTTCTGAATATATCCTTCATCATTTGTGGTTATAAATTTAAAATCATCTTTTAAAATCATCTTTGTATGGCCACTGATTAAATGTTTTAACGTGGACAGTCTCTTTGGATGCTATGCTTTCACAAAGCGCAATGTTTACAATGCAGAAACTTGGTCAGGGAAAAAGGTTTCCAGCACAGCCGTCAGCGTACTTACGACAACTCGTACCACTTCAGTTATCCCCACCATGGAACAGTAGTCGGTGATCTGAACCTAAGTGGTTTCGACCCACTAAAATGATTTTGTCCCCAAACAGAAAGTGACTTCAAACCAGTGTCGTAGCCATGGAAGGGGAGGGTTGTGCCCCATATTTCCAGCCAGCCCCCCACACCCCTCATAAAAAATAAAATTCCAGAAAATATAGCAGAAGAAATATGTATATTTTCTCCATGAATTTTAAAAACATTCTAGGCCAGAATGGCACCAGAAACCACCTGACAGAGAAATTTTCTGTCTACATGAGAAAGTCCCTTTTGGATGTGATTGAGCAATTGTGACGGCTACAGGTGCCCGAAGCTTGAAAACCTTCAGCTCAGTCTACAGGTCATATTTATGAAGTGATTTCATTGTAACTTCGTAGGATCAATCCACATGATGCCCAGATGAGAATGTCCCCTTTTGGTTGCAATTATTCAACCATGATGGCTACCCAAGCCCGAAGCCCAAAAACCTTTAGCACAGTCTACATGTCATATTAATGGAGGGATTTCATTGTAACTTGATAGGTTGACTTCATATAACGTCTAGATGAGAACATCCCCTTTTGGGCAACTATGATGGCAACAGGGGCCCGAAGCCTGAAAACCTTTAGAATATTCAACAGGCCATAATTATGAAGGGATTTCATTGTAGCTTGGTAGGATGACTCCAAGTTTGCCCCCTCCCCAAATTAGGCTTTTTTTCTTCTTCTTTTCCCCAATATGCATTTTTAGCTCACCTGACTGAAAGTCAGGGTGAGCTATTCTGATCACTTTTCGTCCGTCGTGAAGGTGGTGTTTGGGCCTTTTTCTCTCAAACCACTGGCCGCATTTTAATGAAATTTAATGTGAGTAGGGGTTATATAAGGGCATTTTGATTTTTTGTCAAATTAGGTTTCGGCTCATATTGAGCAGAGGGATGGGGCAAAAATGCTCCAATTCTTAAAAAATCTTCTCAAGAACTAGCAATACCAGAGACTTGATATTTGGTATGCAGCTTCCTTTTGAGGTGCAGACTCAAGTTTGTTCAAGAGAAGTTTGTCGGGCATTATTTGCCTTCATTATGGGAGGGGCAAAAAGTTTGGCCACACCTAAAATTTCTATTTTCAGAACCGTCAGGTCGATTTGAACCAAATTTGATATGAGATGATAATGGGTTATAAGTAGTTGATTGATGCAAAAAAAATTTTTCTCATTGCCCCTTGGGAACCTTGGGAGCTAAATATAGGAAAAACCTTAAAACTGCCATATCTCCAAAACTTCACGGCACAGAGAATTCTTATTTTGTATAAAGCTTAGTTTTATCCAGTAGAATAGAATGGTTAAAAAAATCCCTATCGGTTTGATCACAAGGTACTTTTTTCAGGACTTTGAAAAAGTGCAGAGTCAGCACTTTTTAACACTGTAGGCAATGGGAAAAAGATTAAAAAATTTTCTTCTCCAGATCCAGCAGGCAGAATCTTTTGATATTTGGTATGCAACATTGTAGGGTGGATCTGATTCAAGTTTGTTCAAATCGGCCCCCTGGGTTCATATTTGGGCTTAGTATAGGAGCCCGATTTCGAACTTAGTGCATTTCAGGCAAATTTCTTAAAAAATCTTCTTCTCCCGATCCAGCAGGCAGAATCTTTTGATATTTGGTATGCAACATTGTGGGGTGGATCTGATTCAAGTTTGTTCAAATCGGCTCCCTGGATTCATATTTGGGCTCACTATAGAAGCCCGAATTCGAACTTAGTGCATTTCAGGCAAATTTCTTTAAAATTCTTTTTCTCAAGCAGGCAGAATCATTTGATATTGGGTATGCAGCATACTTAGGGGGGTGAGATTCAAGTTTGTTCAAGCCATTTGTTCAAGCCAAGTCCCTGGGTTCATATTTGGGCTCACTGTGGTAGCCCGAATTATAGCTTAGTTCAAAATGAGGAATTTTCTTTAAAAATCTTCTTCTTCAGATCCAGCAGTCAGAATGTTTTGATATTTAGTATGCTGCATCCTTAGGGGGGTGAGATTCAAGTTTGTTCAAGGCATGTCCCTAGGTCCATATTTGGGCTCACTGTGGGAGCACGAATGATAACTTAGTTCAAAATGAGGAATTTTCTTTAAAAATCTTCTTCAGATCCAGCAGTCGGAATATTTTGATATTTGGTATTCAGCATCCTTAGGGGGGTGAGATTCAAGTTTGTTCAAGCCATGTCCCTAGGTCCATATTTGGGCTCACTGTGGGAGCTTGAATTGTAACTTTGTTTGAAATGAGGAATTTTCTTAAAAATCTTCTTCTTCAGATCCAGCAGTCGGAATGTTTTGATATGTGGTGTGTAGCATCCTTATGGGGTAGGGGGGGGGGGGGGGGGTTGGAGTGGAGATTCAAGTTTGTTAAAGCCATGTCCCTGGGTCCATATTTGGGCTCCCTATGGGAGCCCGAATTATAACTTAGTCAATATGAGGAATTTTTAGCTCACCAAAGGGAGCTCAACTTATCACTTGCAGTCCGTCATCCATCGTCGTGAACATTTTTCAGACGACTTCTCCTCTGAAACCTCTGGTCCGATTTTCACGAAACTTCCTGTGGATGTTCATTGCTATATGGCAATTCATGTTTGTTCAAACGAAATGGCCACGTCCCTTGGGGGCTCTGTATGGGGCATAACTCTGAGAGCACCATATGAATTATAGAAAAATTATTAAAAAATCTTCTTCTCCTGAACCAGTGGGCAGAATCTTTTGATACTTGGTATGCAGCATCTTGGTATGGGTTTGCTTCAAGTGTGTTCAAATCGAGTCCCTCAACCAATATTGGGGCTCACCATGGGGGCGTGAATTTTTACTTAGTGCAATTTAAGAAACATTCTTTAAAAATCTTCTTCTCCAGAACCATTGGGCAGAATCTTCTGATATTTGGTATGCAGCATCTTGGTATGGGTCTGATTCAAGTTTGTTCAAATTGAGGCCCTTGATCAATATTGGGGCTCCCTATAGGGGCATGAATTTTTCCTTAGTGCAATTTAAGGAAAAATCTTCTTCTCCAGAACCAGTGGGCAGAATCTTTTGATATTTGGTATACAGCATCTTGGTATGGGTCTGATTCAAGTTTGTTCAAATGGAGTCACTTGATCAATTTTGAGGCTCACTATGGGACCTGAATTTTTATTTTGTACAATTTAAGAAAAAAAATGTAAAAATCTTCTTCTCCAGAACCAATGGGCAGGATCTTTTGATATTTGGTATACAGCATCTTGGTATGGGTCTGATTCAAGTTTGTTCAAATTGAGACCCTCAATCAATATTGGGGCTCACTAAAGGGGTGTGAATATTTATTTAGTGCAATTTAAGAAAATTTCTTTAAAAATCTTCTTTTTCGGAACCATGGGCAGAATCTTTTAATATTTGGTATACAACATCTTGGTATGGGTCTGATTCAAGTTTGTTTAAATTGAATCCCCCGTTCAATATTGGGGATCACTTTGGGGGTGTGAATTTTTACTTAGTGCAATTTAAGAAAAAATCTTTAACAATCTTCTTCACCAGAACCAGTGGGCAGAATCTTTAGATATTTGGTATGCAGCATCTTGGTATGGGTTGGATTCACGTTTGTTCAAATTGAGTCTTTTGATCAATATTGGGGCTCACTATGTGGGCGTGAATGTTTACTTTGTGCAATTCAAGGAAAATTCTTTAAAAATCTTCTTCAGAACCATCATGCAGAATCTTTTGATATTTGATCAGCAGCATTGTCCCATTCAGCCCTGTTGATGTTGTAGCACCACAGAGAGTATAGATTTACTCTGTATAACCTTAAGAATAGCTTTTGATAAAATTTGTGTCATAACA
Organism: Pictodentalium vernedei; assembly: GCA_031216915.1. NCBI lineage: Eukaryota > Metazoa > Mollusca > Scaphopoda > Dentaliida > Dentaliidae > Pictodentalium > Pictodentalium vernedei. The sequence continues at coordinate 198,899,800 of CM062291.1, read as the reverse complement.
GTATGGAACATTCAGTGAGCGCCTAAGGCCCCCTGGGGCCTCTTGTTTAACAATTTTTTTGTGGTTGGGAGACGTGATTTGGTTATTCTCATGCAACTCGTGTTTTTTAGCCCGACTGTTTACAGTGAGGGCTATAGGCTATAGTAATGACTTTTGTCCGTCTGTCCGTCCGTCCATCTGTCCGTCTATTAACTTTTAGAGTTTTGGTTAAAGTTTGTGGTTAAAGTTTTTTTTACTGAAGGTTCAAGTGTGTTTGTTTGTTTGTTTTTTTTTTCCTTTTCCTGTTTAGTTGACATTTGGAGTTTTGGTTAAAGTTTGTGGTTAAAGTTTTTTATTCAACCTTCAAATACAGGCTATACCCGGTAGCTCTTGTCTGATCGTCACGAAATTTCATATGCAGGTTTTAGGTCATGTCTACATGAGAACGTCCCCTTTTGGTCGTAATCGGTCAACCGGTATGGCTGCCCGAGCCCAAAACCCGAAAACCATTATCACAGTCTACAGCTCGTATTTATGAAGGGATTTCATTGCAACTTCATAGAATGCCTCTGTATAATGCCTAGATGAGAACATCCCCGTTTGGGCATGATCTGTCAACTGTGATGGCTGCCCAAGCCCGAAACCCAGAAACTTTTATCACAGTCTGCAGGTCATGTTTAATATGGACAGATTTCATTGTAACTTGATACGATGACTCCGTATGATGTCTACATGAGAATTTCCCCATTTGGGCATGATCTATCAACCGTCACGACTGCCCGAGCCCAAAACCCGAAAACCTTTAGCACAGTCTACAGGTCATATTTATGGAGGGATTTCATTGTAACTTGATAGGTTGACTTCATATAATGTCTACATGAGAAAGTCCCCTTTTGGCCGTGATTGGGCAACTGTGACGGCTACAGGTGCCCGAAGCCTGAAAACCTTCAGCACAGTCTACAGGTCATATTTATGACGGGATTTCGTTGTAACTTCGTAGGATCAATCCACATGATGCCCAGATGAGAATGTCCCTTTTTGGTTGCGACCATTCAACCACGATGGCTGCCCGAGCCCGAAGCCTGAAAACCTTTAGCACAGTTTACACGTCATATTTATGGAGGGATTTCATTGTAGCTTGATAGGTTGACTTCATATAATATCTAGATGAGAACATCCCCTTTTGGGCAACTGTGACGGCTACAGGGGCCTGAAGCCCAAAAACCTTTAGAATATTCCACAGGCCATAATCATGAAGGGATTTCATTGTAGCTTGGTAGGATGACTCCAAGTTTGTGGTTAAAAACTTAAACACCCCTCCCCCCCCCCCCCCCCCAATTTGGCTTTTTTTTTTCTTCTTTTCTCCAATATGCATTTTGAACTATTTAGAGTCACTATATGCGGAACCTTTTTTTAAACTTAGGTACCCCCACCCACACCCCCACCACCATCCCCTGCCAGGGGCCAATTAGGCACTTTTTTTTTTCTGTCGTCAAAAATGGTTGTTTACAGTTTTGGTTAAAAACCCAGACAAATACCACCCCCCTCCCTCCCCCCACCCCCCCGCTCCCCTCCCACCAAATTAGGCATTTTTAGCTCACCTGAGCGAAGCTCAAGGGGAGCTTTACTAATCACTTTCTGTCCGGCGTCCGTCCGGCGTTAACTTTACATTATCAACTTCTTCTCACGAACTACTGGACCAAATTCAACAAAATTTGCTGTGCATGTTCCCTATCATATGTCAATTCAAATTTATTCAAACAAAGTTGCCACGCCCACAGGGGGCACCACAGGGGGCATAACTCTGATAGCACCCTAAATTTGTTTCCAAATTGAAAAAAATCTTCTTCAGATCCACTGGGTCGAATTCTTTCATATTTGGTATACAACATTTCTAGGGGGGTCAGATTCAGATTTGTTCAAATCGAGTCCTTAGGTTAATATTTGGGCTCCCTATGGGAGCCCGAATTTTAACTTAGTGCAATATGAGGATTATTCTTTAAAAATCTTCTTCTTCGGATCCACTGGTCAGAATCTTTTCATATTTGGTATACAACATCTCTAGGGGGGTCAGATTCAAGTTTGTTCAAATCGAGTCCCTGGGTTCATATTTGGGCTCCCTATGGGAGTTATTCTTTAAAAATCTTCTTCTTCAGATCTACCAGCTAGAATTCTTTCATATTTGGTATACAACATCTCTAGGGGGCTCAGATTCAAGATTGTTCAAATCGAGTCCCTGGGTTCATATTTGGGCTCCCTATGGGAGCCCAAATTTGAACTTAGTGCAATATGACGATTATTCTTTAAAAATCTTCTTCTTCATATCCACCAGTCAGAATTCTTCCATATTTGGTATACAACATCTCTAGGGGGGGTCAGATTCAAGTTTGTTCAAATTGAGTCCCTGGGTTGATATTTTGGGCTCTCTATGGAAGCCCAAATTTTAACTTTGTGCAATATGAGGATTATTCTTTAAAAATCTTCTTCTTCAGATCCAACAGGCAGAATTCTTTCATATTTGGTATACAACATCTCTAGGGGGGTCAGATTCAAGTTTGTTCAAATCGGGTCCATCAGTTAATATTTGGGCTGCCTATGGGAGCCCAAATTTTAACTTGGTGCAATATGAGGATTATTCTTTAAAAATCTTCTTGTTCAGATCCACCAGGTATAATTCTTTCATATTTGGTATACAACATCTCTAGGGGGGGGGGGGGGGAGGGGGGGGGGGTCAGAAGCATGTTTGTTCAAATCAGGTCCCTGGGTTGATATTTGGGATCTCCGATGGGAGCGCCAATTTTAACTTAGTGCAATATGAGGATTATTCTTTAAAAATCTTCTTCAGATCCACCCGGCAGAATTCTTTCATATTTGGTATACAACATCTCTAGTTTGTATTTTGAGTCAGGCTTTAGATATTTGGCATGTGGATGTATCACCACGAGCCAGTGTGTAGCATACCATTGTGACCTTCATGTGACCTTGACCTTTGATCTGAAGGTCAGATTTGTGCTTTTTTCAAGGAAACTTTGTCCGGACCAAAACTTGTTTGTCTTTTGATCCAGGCCTTAGATATTTGGCACGTGGATGTACCATCATGAGCTGGTGTGTTGCATACCATTGTGACCTTCATTTGACCTTGACCTCAAGGTCAAATTTATGTACTTCAAATAGGGAGTAATTGTCCAGACCAGAATTTTTTTTGTTTTTTGACCTAGGACTTGGTTATTTGACATGTGGATGTGTCACCATGAGACCGCATGTCGTCTACCTCGATGACCTTCATGTGACCTTGACCTCTGACCTTAAGGTTAAATTTATGTACTTCAAATAGGGAATAATTATGCACACCAGAACTTGTTTGTTTTTTGACCTAGGACTTAGATATTTGACATGTGGATGTATCGCAATTAGACCGCATGTCACATGTAATCATGACCTTCATGTGACCTTGACCTCAAGATCAAATTTATGTACTTTAAATAGGGAGTAATTGTCCAGACCAGATTTTTTTTTTTTTGGACATGCGGATGTGTCACCATGAAACCGCATGTCTGCTACCTTGATGAACTGCATGTGACCTTGACCACTGACCTCAAGGTCAAATTTATGTACTTCAAATAGGGAATAATTGTCCAGATCAGAACTTTTTTGACCTAGGACTTAGATGATTGACATGTGCATGTATCACAATGAGACCACATGTCATCATGACCTTCATGTGACCTTGACCTCAAGGTCAAATTTATGTACTTTAAATAGGGAGTAATTGTCCAGACCAGAATTTTTGTTTTTTTGACATGTGGATGTTGAGCTAGATTATAGATATTTATAACCCCGCTCCCCAAAGGGGAAGTTGGGACATACTTGTTTATATATAATTTGCATTGCATTAAATAGAAAGGAAGGGGAGACATATGTTTTAGTGTGCTAAAATAGTTTCTAGTTATAACTTAGTTCAATATGAGGAATATTCTTTAAAAAATCTTTTTTTTTTAGATCCACTGGTCAGAATCTTTGGATATTTGGTATAAGCTTTTCTTAGGAGGAGCAGATGCAACTTGTTGAAATCAATTCTCTGGGTTGATATTTAGGCTACCATGTCAGGTGAGCATCCTCAGGTGCCCTGGGGCCTCTTGTTTTTTTTATTTCCTCCAGTATGCATTTTGAACTATTTACAGTCACTACATGCAGAACCATTTTTTTCCTTTTGTCAAAAATGCTTTTTATACGCCCTTTTGAAAAACGGGACGTATTATAGTATGGCGTTGTCTGTCCGTCTGTCCATCCGTCCGTCCGTTTGGTTTCCGAACAATAACTTTAGTATTTGTTTTCCGATCGGCTCCAAATTTGGTATGTGGTTTAATCACAACAAAATACAGGTCAAGTTCGAATATGGGGTCGGTCCGAACATTTTTCACCTGAATTATGGCCCCTGTTGGACTTAGAATTCGTCAAATATTTGGTTTCCGGATGATAACTTTAGTATTTGTTTTCCGATCGGCTCCAAACTTGGTATGTGGTTTAATCACAACAAAATACAAGTCAAGTTCGAATATGGGGTCGGTCTGGACAATTTTTGCCTGAATTATGGCCCCTGTTGGACATTATATGATGTATAAGGTAAAGTAATTCTTGAAACCTCTCGCACTGATACATAATAGTGAAACCACTTTGGCTTCCTTTATAATTTTGCAGCATGACAAATCACTGTCAAGTGAAGCTTGAGAGGTCGAACAGGTTCACAGTGTGATCATGGGGTCTCAACCATATAAATCTAATACTCACTTCAGATATATTGCAAAACTACCATGAAATTATATCTTTTTCTGTACACATGCCTCTATGTAAACCACAGAAAGTGAAACAGTACTTGTTTTCTTTGGAAAACAAATAAGATTTTACAGTCCAAATAGGATTCATTCACCAATGCTTGAGTTGGAAATCCTCTAACCTTAAACACTAATAAATAAATAACTAAAGATAGGAAGCTTCAGTGTTTCTAATATATATATATCTATATAAATATGTTACAGTCAAACTGTGAAATCAAGAATTTTTTTTTGAAATTATTAAATTATTGAGTCCTTTTGTGAAGCTATTGTCCTTAATTTTTAGTCTTTTTCTCAAATGACTGAAAAATTTAGTCATTTCACAAAATAACTGATTTCAAAAGTCTGACCGTAACATATATATATATATGCCAGTATAAATTTCTCGCACTCTAAATAAATTGCAAATGTGTTAAAATGGTACAATTTGAACAGTTCACGAGCGTATGATGCAATGCCCAGCGGTGCTCTTGTTTACAGTTTTGGTTAAAGTTTGTGGTTAAAAATCCAGACAGAAATTATCCCCCCCCCCCCCCACCCCCAAGGGCATTTTTTTTTTCTTTCCTCGAATATGCATTTCGAACTATTTACAGTCAATACATGCGGAACCTTTTTTTAAACTCACGTACCCACCCCCCCCCCCCCCCCACACCCCACCCCCATCTTTTGTCACAAATGCTTTTTTTACAGTTTGGGTTAAAGTTTGTGGTTAAAAACCCAGACAAACACCACCCCCATGGTGTCAGTTGGGTATTTTTTTTTTCTGCTCAAAGTGCATTCTGAAGGATTTAGACTGACCACATGTGGAAAAAAAATGGACTCCCCTAACTCACCCCCACCCCACCTCCTCCTCACCCAGGGCCATTCATGCAATATTTTTTCTTTGGTACAAAATGCATTTTTAGCCTGACTTTATAGTCGGGGCTATAGTCATGACTTTCGTCCGTCCATCTGTCGGTCCATCCATCTGTCTGTAAACAATTGGTTTCTGACTGAAAACTCCAGTTTGTATTATTTCATTTCAACCAAAGTTGATATGTGTATTTTCCAGCTAGTAATACAGGCCAGGTTTCAATATAGGTTCCACATTTCCCCCCCCCCCCCCCCCCTCTCCCACACACACACACACACACAAATGTGTCACTTGGGCAATTATTCCCAAAGTGCATTTTGAAGGATTGGGAGTTATTACATGCAAAAAAGAAAATTGACTCATATAGCCCAACATTGCTTTACGTACTGCATCTTTAATCCTTTTCCTCACACAAGTTGAAGCCAACAGTACAAATTATTTTTCTGAAACATCAGATTCATTTTTTATTAGCTCAACTTTGACGAAGTCAAATTTGAGCTATTGTCATGGCCCGTCGTCCGTCTGTCCGTACGTCAGCAGTTGGCTATGGCTTGGGCTAGAGGTCATATTTATGAACCAATCTTTACGAAACTTCTTGGGTACCTTTGTTATGACCGTGGGACGAGAACGAGTGTTTTTGGGTGCGGTCCGAAATTCAAGATGGCTGCCAGCCGCCATTTTGTACCGATGATGCAGAAATCTGTTTTTTGTACAGAACTTCCATATGAAAGCTCTGATTTGAATAATTTTTTGTATGAATGTTTAGCACCATGGGGTACATCACATATAATACGGGTTTTTTTCTTGTGCGTAAATTGTGCAAATTAGACTAATTTTGATGTTTTTTGGTGTTAATTTCAGCACTGTAAGTGCAAATGCCAATACGGCTCGGGCTAGAGGCCGTATTTATGAACCGATCTTTACGAAACTTCTTGGGTACCTTTGGTATCACCGTGGGACGAGAACGAGTGTTTTGGGGTCCGGTCCGAAATTCAAGATGGCCGATGGCAGCCATTTTGTACAAAATTAGGTGCAATCAGATTTTTGCACAGAACTTCCATATGAAAGCGCTGATTTGAATAATTTTTTGTGTGAATGTTTAGTACCATGGGATACATCACATATAATACGTGTTTTTTTCTCGTGCAGAAATTATACAAATTAGATGAACTTTGATATTTCAGTGCGACTTACACACATTTAGTACACATGTCAATACGACTCAGACTTGAGTCTGTATTTATGAACTGATCTTCACGAAATGTCTTGGGTACCTTTGTTATCACCTTGGGACGAGAACGAGTGTTTCTGGGTGCGGTCTAAAATTCAAGATGGCTGCCAGTGGCCATTTTGTATCGAAATTAGGTCTAATCAGTTTTTTGTACACAACTTCTATACAGCTCAGACTAGAGGCCATATTTATGAACCAATCTTTACGAACCTTGTTGGGTACCTTTGTTATCACCGTGGGATGAGAGCGAGTGTTTTTGGGTTTGGTCCGAAATTCAAGATGGCCACCAGCAGCCATTTTGTACCAAAATTAGTGCAATCAGTCTTTTGTACAGAACTTCTGTATGAAAGTTCTGATTTGAATAAATTTTTGTATGAATGTTTAGTAACATGGAATACATCACATATTCTAAGGGGTTTTTTTTCGTGCAGAAATTATGCAAATTAGATGAACTTTGACTTATTCAGTGCTACTTGCACAATGTGAGCACACATGTCAATACAGCTTAGGGTAGAGGCTGTATTTATGAACCGATCTTCACAAAACTTCTTGGGTACCTTTGTTATCACCTTGGGACGAGAATGAGTGTTTCTGGGTACGGTCCAAAATTCAAGATGGCTGCCAGTGGCCATTTTGTACCAAAATTAGGTCCAATCAGTTTTTTGTCACAAGTTCTATACAGCTCGTATTTATGAATTGATCTTCACAAAACTTCTTGGGTACCTTTGTTTTCACCTTGGGACAGGAACGAGTGTGTTTTGGGGTGCCTTTGTTATCACTGTGCTATGAGAACAAATATTTTGGGGTTCAGTCAGACCCACTCTGGGACTCAAAAGTTTTCTTTTCTAGTTTAGCATCTGACTGTCACCCACCTTTACAATACTTTACCTATACATTTGTTACAGGCAACGGTCAGTATTTATGTACAGACCATTACAATACTTTATATGTACCTTTGTTATCAGGTCATTACCTAGATGTTTGTCATTGCTGTGTCGGATACTATACATGTGCATGTCTTTGTCTTGACAAGTTGAGCTACAGTGTCATTGACACTTTCATTTACTTCTAACCATGGCTTATTACTCCTTATTGGAACAAGCTCATCAAGTTTGTTCCATTAATAGGTCATGAGGTATGTTTTGAAGTACAGAACTGAAAAAATAAAATTTGAATAGCAAATTTTGTATATCACAAGTGCAGATATGGCAGATTCGTTTGGTAAACTGTTAACAAAAAATGGCTCCGACTATTTTTCGTCTAAGTATTGCCATTCCTGCGTGACATCACTCTAGTTTTATCTTGTTTAAAAAATAGCTTTCCCTGGTTAAACTTTCGTTTCTCCATTGCTGGCGACATTTATCTTTTTGGCGAGGAGATAACTACTTCCAATTTTCGTGAAGTGACACAAACAATTCACGAGTCTCTTTAAATTTTAATCAGGGTCCTTTTTTTAGAATTTCTCTTCTTTTTTTGAAAATAAAGTACAAAGAACTGTTTCGACCAGGGGAGATAAGTTTGACTGGTGTTTTTATTTTTTTCTTCTTAATTTTTTTTTCATGTCACTGATCATGTTGCGTGTCCTGCCAAAATATTTTTTTTCAAGGGTGGTATCTTTTAAAATGGACACATTTTTTCGTAAATTTAACTGATAATTTTCTGTTGGTAAACAATTTTTACTGTCAGTGCAGTCCAGGATGTAATGGAAGGACACGACGGGGAAACCCCTTCGAAGTGCTTGCCTTATCGGAATGGAAATCTTTTTCCCTTTCAGTGCTCCATCGCAGGTCAAAACAACATAAACTTTGGTTGACATTCCTTTACCGCGATCATCGAGATCATTCCATTGAGAGGTCATAAGCTATGTTTTTTTGACAAAAATTTAAAACATAATAAAATTTGAATGGAGATTTTTGTGTATAGTGCTGGCCGAATTTGGCAGTTGACGTTTGGTAAAGACAGACAGCTTGCTAGCGGTTTTCATGCTTTTTCCCGCATATTGGACGATTAATGTTTTTAATGAATAATACATTCTCATTTTAGTTCATCTAAACTATTTCGGTAAAATGCTTATGCTACAGTAAAAATTAAATCACTGGGTTTTAACTTTGAAATGTTCGGGCACTTGGCACAGTATAGAATCCATAATCCTGTATCAGAAAAGCTATTGCCGCAGCGAAACGCCAGGATGTATCCTCAAGACTGTCACATTGATGTTTCGAAAACACCGTACACCAAGAACACATTTTATTCACTGAAATACTTGTTCTATTCCATAATTTCATTTAAAAATACAGATGAAGCGTTACGAGAATGAATGAAGACAAGATCATTTCGGCGCAGACAATCCGACCTTCAATTATACGGGGGGAGGGGGGGGGTATGGGGGGGAATCCAAATCATATATCAGCCAAAATTTTATTTTAATATGAAAACAAATCAAAATCTCACAAATTAACAAACAGATTTTTTCAATTCCTATATTAAACTGCAGTACAGAGTTCTGGAAATGAAAGATATTGCATTTGTATCTGAATATTTTATTAAATGTAGGGTTTAGAAATTTTCTGACTGAACAATATAATTGCTAATCAGGGACAGTCTCTGAAAGATTTTTCTCGCCAAACATTAAATGGTTATGTAATCCTTTTCACATGACCGCACTAAAACAGCTTTTCATACCAACTCGTTTCTACACAAACGACGGGGTAATTAACAAGTGCGGTTTTGTATGCAATGTACACGTAATGCTAAGATTTTTATCTTGTTATCAATGTGCTTGAAATTAATTTGCATTCACAACAAACTTGTCCATCATTTATGTTGTATTTTTGTTTAAATAAATAGTTGATTCCTATTGGGGGACAAATAATGAATTAGTCTACATTCATTTTTATTATGTTTGAAAACGAATCGATGTATTAATTGCAGAAACACAGAATGTTTTTCATATGCGACTGGATATCAGTAATTCGGTTTCATCGAAAAAGAAACGAGAAACGAACCGCCTTTGATGTCTGGATTTTCCTGTCGTCTTTAATTAGCCTCGCAAAGGGGGTTGTGGACCCGTGAAGACAATGCATTCACCGGGTGTGATGAAAGGGGGATTTAAATGGAGCGTACACGTAATGTGAAACATCAGATTTTTTCATTTTTTACTTCTAACCATGGCTTATTAGTCCTTATTGGAACAAGCTCATCAAATTTGTTCCATTAATAGGTCATAAGGTATGTTTTGGAGTGGAAAAATGTAAAAATAAAATTTGAATAGCAAATTTTGTATATCACGAGTGCAGATATGGCAGATTCGTTAGGTAAACGGTTAACAAAAAATGACTCCGACTGTTTTGTGTCTGAGCATTGCCATTGCTGGGACAGTCGGGCTGTATGCGTAACTTCACTTATTATTTTATTTTATTTTTTTCCACCTAAATTTTGTGGCCTCTAGATCTTGAAAACTGGCTGTGCGCTTCTCAAATTTTGCATACTTATTTGCTCACATCTGAAGGTGTGCCCCCATATGCCGCCATTTTAATGAAAACATTTAACCCCTTTAGGCGGACCAAAATATAGTAAAAATGACCCTATTTCCCCAAATTCTTGAACACTATCAGTCCTATGAGGATAAACAATTTCTATATATTTAGAGTCTAACATGTTGTAATGAAATCACTTAAAAGGTTTTTCAACTTTTACCCGTGTCGACCTCAAAGGGCCAAAGTTTGTGATTTTCAGCAAAACAGCACAACTTTCAGAGGCCATTTCTCGATACTACGAGAAGATTTTAATATAGGAAGATGACTTGTTAATTGGAGGACAACTTTTTGGTTAACTTGAAACTTTTTGTTTTGCAATGTGCAGAACTATCTACTCATCAAACTTGCTTGATAAGTTTAAATATCAGTCTTAACTCTTGCCCAATTTATTAACTTGAGTACGAGTGGTGTCTTATTTTGTACAATATTCACACATTTTGTGTTCAACTTTCCAGCATTGGGAACGACATAGATGTAAATTTGTTCCACAGGCGTTTAAATGATTAACTGATGAACATTTTTGCTGTTATCTTGAAATGTTTAACTCAACGACCCTTCTGCCTGCTTGAATGTAGGAACTGTTTGAAAATCATCAAAATTTCTTACTTTGGTTACCGTTTTTGGGCAGTTGCAAGAGGATTAGCTTCAAACATTTTGTTTTTCCTTGTAAGGAATTGTAAACTGAATAATCTTGCTTTTGCAAGTAGAGACCTCAGACTTAACCCTTTTCCATTCTGGTTATTTTAATAAGGGAGAAATGTCTTACTTTCTTTTTAAACAAATTCCACCTCAATTTTGTGGCCTACATGTAGATCTCAGAATAAGCGCGACTTTTTCTGTAAGTTCCAACACCTATTTGTTCGCATCTGAAGTTGTTTCTTCACATACCGTCATTTTAGTGAAACATTTTATGTGCCAAAATCAGAGAAAAATATGGGGGAAATTTCATCAAAATATAGCGAAGTTTGAGTCCAGGCTAGATTAAATTTTCCATATAGTTAGAGTGTAATATGATGCAACAGCATAACATAGCAGCGCCCTCACTTTTAACCCTGTTAATGGGCCATGGTTTGTGATTTTTATCAAAACTGCAAATCTTCCCAAGTTAAAATTCCTATACAGCGACTGATATGTGATCACAATTTTAGTATAGGAAGATGCCACATTGATCGTAAAACAAATTTATGGTCCAAGTTTGTTTGTGGCATTTAACCCTTTAGCAAGTGATGATAGAGTAAGGGTCCCCTTTCAAAAATACGAAAATTCACAAACTTTGGTTACTGTTTTCGATCAGTTGTATGAGGTTAACTTTAAACTCTTTGTTTCCTAGTGTGTACAGATGCTTGGTAAGCAAAGTTGCTCTTATAATGTGAGATCTTTGAAAAAACCGTCTCTCAGTTTTCGTAATTTGAATAGGGGGTAGTATCAGTACTATTTTATCCAGCATCGTGAGCCTGTGATTCCACAGAATCACAATTTTCTAGTGTATTATGTCTTTTTTGATAGAGCTCATTGAGATCTGTCAAACAAGGCATAATAGATTAAATGCTCAGTTTATCACCGGAACAGACATGTTAACCCTCCTGAAATGCCTGGGAAATTTCTGGGAATTCAACATTGCTCCCTGAGTCCCAGAAAAAAGATCTCCTTGGTCCAAAAATCTCAGAAAATTTCAATCAAAATATTTGGCACTTTTTGAAATGATTTGAGGGTTTTGTGATTAGTTTCAAAAGATTTATAGTCTCAGCATTACCCTGCTCGAAAATCATCAAAATGATTGTAAAATTCATTAATAAAAGTAAAAAAAAAAGATGTTTGTACCTTTTTAAAGTGTACAAAATTTGTCTCGGTCAGTTGTTTTCATTGTGCCAATTTGTAGTGACCCAGTTCCAAACACCTGATCACCAACAACTTCAGATGTTTAGTTTCTAAAAAAAACGTTTTATTCAACAGACAATTCCCCTTTTATAGTGTTCCATTTATAGACAATGCTGTGAGTTCTATAGGTAACATATGTGCGAAGTAGAGAAATCTGCAATTTCCAATGAATCGGTATAGCTGACAAACTGAAAATACTGTCTTCCGTTTGCCCATTGGGGGCAGCCATTTTTTCATTCGATATTGAATTCTGGGATAGTTGATTATAAAACTAGAAACAAAAACCAGAGATTGCACCGTGTGTTCGCCGCGTCAATCTTTCTGAATAAATGGCGTTATTATTTCTTTTAACTTCAACACTGGCTTCCTAGAATTCAGTATAAAACTGATTTTTGCTGCTTGAAAATACTAAAATCCTACTTTTGTCTATCAATCTTTTCTCTTGGTTTGTTAACTGCCAGTAATACAGTATCAAAAGTTGACAAAACTACCGGAAATAGCAAGAATAATTTTCTTTCAAATTACGGTAGGGATTTTAGTCATGTGACTTTATCTGTTGTCAGAACGTAAACAATTCTTTTTTTTGGCATTCAAAGTGCTATAAAACTGAAAATAAAAAACATCCACCAACCCTATAGGTGTGTATTTGTTCATTATTTATTATTAAATAACGTGTGTAAGTATCATTGGTGACAAAGTTATCTTCATCGAGATTTTATCACTGAAAGACGTCGTGTTGGTGTTCGCTGTGAAAATGGCGATCTGTTGCCCCGTTCTTGAAGTCTGCTGATTTCGGGGTGCTTCACTTATGCAAATTTCCACGCGAGATGACATCATGTACCATCAAAATCTTTTTATAGTTGACCTCTCTGATCATTGGGCAAGACAACGGTGCATGTAGCAAATTTCTGTGATCAGTATTTCCATGTTTATGGAAGCTTCAGAGTTTTCAATGCATTTTTTTACCCTTAAAATCAATTTTAAAAAATATGCTACATCCGGAATAATGAACTTGGACATTCCCTCCAACCATCCAAATAATTATTTTATCATTTGTTTTAGCCACTTCGCGCAGAAATTCAGTTGAAAATGGTAGGGCCATGAATTATCAGCACGTAATTTCCAAGTTTGCCAATCCAGGCATGATAACATTGTGGCAACACTTTCAGTCAGGAGAGCTATAGTGATCACTCACTGTCCGTCGTCCGCCATCCATGAACATGGTGTTTGCATCTTCTTCTTCCAAACCGCTGAACCAATTTAATTGATATTTGAGATAATAGTTGTTTGTTGTGACATCGCCATTTGATTTTGTTCAAATCCAGTTGCCTCGCCCCTCGGTAGGGCCACGCCCAAAAAGTGTGCTTAAATCTTAAAAAATCTTCTTCTCATGAACCAGCAGTAGCAGAGACTTGATATTTGGTGTGCATCTTCCTTTTGAGGTGTATACTCAGATTTGTTCAAGAGAAGTTTGAGGAGCTATATTTGCCTTTGTTATGGGAGGGGCAAGAATTTTCGCCCTGCCCAAAATTTCTATTTTCCAAACCGAGAGGCAGATTTGAACCAAACTTGATATGAGGGCTTATTGGGTCATAAGTACTTAATTTATATGCCCAAATGTTTTTCCCCGTCGTCCCATGGGAACAGAAGGAGCTAAAAATAGAAAAAAATTAAAACGTCCATATCTCCAAAAGAGAATTCTTATTTGGTGTGAAGCTTCCTTAGGACCAACAGAATGGGGTACTTTTTGGGGACTTTGAAAAAGTGCTGAGTGCATTTTTTAGCACTGTGGGTAATGGGAAAAACATTTAAAACTACTTTTCTCCCAAACCACTGCACCAAAAGCTTTCAAATTTCACATATTAGATCTTTGGAAGATTGTTGCACATGTTTATTGAAATCAATTCCCTGGGTCCATATTTGGGCTCTCTATGGGAGCCCAAATGTTTAAATTAGTGCAGTATGAGGAATATTCTTTAAAAATCTTCTTCTTCAGATCTACCAATAAGAATCTTTTGATATTTGGTATGCAGCATCCTTAGGGGGTGAGATTCAAGTCTGTTCAAGCCAAGTCCCTGAGTTTATATTTAGGCTGAAAATTTGGGGTCCTGTTCCAGACTTAGAAATTTTGGACCAAAATCCGGAATTTTTTTGTTGTTTTTTATGCGTTTCAGTCAATTTTGAGACAGAAAAATTTTTTTTTTTAACACTGAAAATTGGGGGTCCGGGTGGGACTTAAAAAATTTTGGACCAAAATCTGGAAATTAGTTTTTGGGTTTTTTATGTGTTTTAAGAAGAAAAAAAAATTTGAGGCTGAAAATATTTTGTTTGGAAAAAAAATCTGTTTTTATGCGTTTATCTCAATTTTGGGACGTAAAAGTGCAGGAACTGAAAATAGAAGAAAAATCCTGTGTATTGTGTGGGCACAATCACTTCATCTAGTTGGTATATGCTTTTCTAAGGAGGGGCGTATGCAGCTTATTCAAGTCAAGTCCCTGGTTTGATATTTAGAATACCAAGTCAGGTGAGCGCCCTCAGGCCCCCTGGGGCCTCTTGTTACAGTTTTGGTTAAAGTTTGTGGTTAAAAACCCAGACAAACACCACATCCACCCACCAACCCACCCCTCCCACCCACCCCCCGGTCACTACATGCAGAACCTTTTGTTAAACTTACATACCCCCCCCCCCCCCACCCGCCCCAAATAGGCACTTTTTTTGTCTTTTTTTGTCTTTCGTCAAAAATGCTTCCTTTTTTTTTTACAGTTTTGGTTAAAGTTTGTGGTTAAAAATCCAGACAAACACCCTCACAGCCCCCCCTCCCCCCCCCCCCCCCCCCCCCCCCCCCCCCCCAATTAGGCATTTTTTTTGTTTTTGTTTTTCCTCCAATATGCATTTTGAACTATTTACAGTCACCACATGCAGAACCTTTTTTTTAAACTCACGTAACACCCCCTCCCAAATTAGGCATTTTTTTTTTCTTTCGTCAAAAATGCATTTTTACAGTTTTGGTTAAAGTTTATGGTTAAAAACCCAGACAAACACCACCACCCCCCACCCCCTGCCCCCATGGTGCCAGTTAGGTATTTTTTTTTCTCTGCTCAAAATGCATTCTGAAGGGTTTAGACTGACCACATGTGAAAAAAAAAAATGGACTCCCCTAACACAGACCTACTCACCAACCTCACCCAGGGTCATTCATGCAATATTTTTTCTTTGGTACAAAATGCATTTTTAGCCTGACTGTTTATAGTTAGGGCTATAGGAAATATTTAATTCCTTTTTTGCCAATCAATTTTACTTAGTATTCCGATCTTAAAGTTTCAGATTAAAGTTCTGCTTTTCAAGGTTCTACCTTTCATTCTCCAAACACTCTGTTACGTCATTTCTTTTTTTCATTTCGGGCAAGGTCTACTGAAGCTGTACACAGTGGTTTCAAATAATATTGGCATTAATTTACCCCTTTTCACAACGTTTTTTTTTGAGGGGGGGGGGGGGGGGGGGGGGGGGGGGGGCATTAGGCACTTTTTTTTCTTTCATCAAAAATGTTTTTTAGCTCAACTTTGGCGAAGCCAAATTTGAGCTTTTGTCATGGTCCGTCGTCCGTCTGGCTGGCCGTCTGTCCGTATGTCAACAATTGAATACGGCTCGGGCTAGAGGCCGTATTTATGAACCGATCTTTACGAAACTTCTTGGGTACCTTTGTTATGACTGTGGGACGAGAACGAGTGTTCTTGGGTCCGGTCTGAAATTCAGGATGGCTGCCATCCGCCATTTTGTACCGACAATGCAGAAATCTGTTTTTTGCACAGAACTTCCATATGAAAGCGCTGATTTGAATCATTTTTTGTATGAATGTTTAGTACCATGGGATACATCACATATATTAGGGTTTTTTTTCTCATACGTAAATTATGCAAATTAGACTAACTTTGATGTATTTAGTGTTACTTTCAGCACTGTCAGTGCAAATGCCAATACGGCTCGGGCTAGAGGCCGCATTTATGAACCGATCTTTACGAAACTTCTTGGGTACCTTTGGTATCACCGTGGGACGAGAACGAGTGTTTTTGGGTGTGGTCCGAAATTCAAGATGGCCGCTGGCAGCCATTTTGTTCAAAATTAGGGGCAATCAGATTTTTGCGCAGAACTTCCACATGAAAGCTCTGATTTGAATAATTTTTTGTATGAATGTTTAGTACCATGGGATACATCACATATAATACGGGTTTTTTTCTCGTGCAGAAATTATGCAAATTAGATGAACTTTGATTTTTTCAGTGCTACTTGCACACAGTAAGTACACATGTCAATATGGCTCGGGCTAGAGGCTGTATTTATCAACCGATCTTCACGAAACTTCTTGGGTACCTCTGCTATCACCTTGGGATGAGAACGAGTGTTTCTGAGTGCGGTCCAAAATTCAAGATGGCTGCCAATGGCAATTTTGTACCGAAATTAGGTCTAATCAGTTTTTTGTACACAACTTCTATATGGCTCAGGCTAGAGGCCGTATTTATGAATCGATCTTTACGAAACTTCTTGGGTACCTTTGTTATCACAATGGGATGAGAACGGCTGTTTGGGGGTGTGGTCCAAAATTCAAGATGGCCACCAGCAGCCATTTTGTACCAAAATTAGTGCAATCAGTCTTTTGTACAGAACTTCTGTATGAAAGTTCTGATTTGAATAAATTTTTGTATGAATGTTTAGTAAAATGGAATACATCACATACAGTACAGGTTTTTTTCTCGTGCAGAAATTATGCAAATTAGATGAATTTTGATTTATTTAGTGCTACTTATACACTGTAAGTGCACATGTCAATACGGCTCGGGCTAGAGGCTGTATTTATCAACCGATCTTCACGAAACTTCTTGGGTACCTTTTTTATCACCTTGGGACAAGAACGAGTGTTTCTGAGTGCGGTCCAAAATTCAAGATGGCTGCCAGTGGCCATTTTGTACCGAAATTAGGTCCAATCAGTTTTTTGTCACAACTTCTATACAGCTCGTATTTATGAACTGATCTTCATGAAACTTCTTGGGTACCTCTGTTTTCACCTTGGGACAGGAATGAGTGTGTTTTGGGGTGCCTTTGTTATCACTGCGCTATGAGAACAAATATTTATACCCCACGCAACGAAGTTCCTGGGGTATAATGTTTTTGACTGGTCCGTCCGTCAGTCCGTCAGTCCTACTTGTTTTCCGGACTTTTTTTCTACACGCTTCCAGATATTGAGCTGATTTTTGATATGTGAGTCTAACATGGTGGCCTACAGATCAAGTTTGCATTTTTTTCCACTCCACTGATTTTTACTGAAATTACGGCCCTTGGACTGAAAAATTCATCAAAATTACAGTTTTCCGGACTTTTTTTCTACACGCTTCCAGATATTGAGCTGATTTTTGGTATGCGAGTCTAACATGGTGGCCTACAGATCAAGTTTGCATTTTTTTCCGCTCCACTGATTTTTACCGAAATTATGGCCCTTGGACTCTGAAAATTTCATCAAAATTACAGTTTTCCGGACTTTTTTTCTACATACTTCCAGATATTGAGCTGATTTTTGGTATGCTAGTCTAACATGGTGGCCTACAGATCAAGTTTGCATTTTGTTCTGCTCCACTGATTTTTACCGAAATTACGGCCCTTGGACTCTGAAAAATTCATCAAAATTACAGTTTTGCAGACTTTTTTCCTACACGCTTCCAGATATTGAGATGATTTTTGGTATGTTAGTGTAACATGGTGGCCTACAGAACAAGTTTGCGTTTTGTTCCGCTCCACTGATTTTACCGAAATTACGACCTTTGAACTCTGAAAAATGCATTAAAATTACAGTTTTCCCGACTTTTTTTCTACACGCTTCCAGATATTGAGCTGATTTTTGATATGTTAGTCTAACATGGTGGCCTACAGAACAAGTTTGGGTTTTGTTCCGCTCCACTGATTTTTACCAAAATTACGGCCCCCATAGACTTTGAAAAGTTCATCAAAATTACAATTTTCCGGGCTTTTTCTCTGCTTGAATTCTTTCAATACCGTTGAAACTACAGAACACTGTTTTCTGCAGTATTCCTAGAATCTATGTTTATTTTTAAAAAATGATTAGAGCTTGAAATATCGGGGCACGTGGGGTATGTGAGCGTGCTCACTAAGGTTCTTTCATTTGGGGTTCAGTCAGACCCACTCTGGGACAAAGATTTCTTTTCTAGTTTAGCATCTGCCTCTCACCCACCTTTACAATACTTTACCTATACATTTGTTACAGGCTATGGTCAGTATTTATGTACATGCCATTACAATACTTTATATGTACCTTTGTTATCAGGTCATTGTTGTGTCACATACTATACATGTACATGTCTTAACAAGTTGAGCTACAGTGTCATTGACACTTTCATTTACAGTTTTGATTAAAGTTTGTGGTTAAAAACCCAAACAAACACCAAGGACTCCAAGGTCAAGGTCACTGTAAATAGAATATTTTATGACAAATTGGTTTCTGGGCAATAACTTTAGTTCTATTTGATGCACTTTTACCAAAATTATACCAGAGGTTACCCTATAGGAAAGGAAGACACCTATCAATTTCAGCGTCTCGCGCCCCAAGATCAAGGTCACTGTTACTATAAATAGAATATTTTGTGACAAACTGGTTTCCGGGCAATAACTTGAGTTCTGTTTGACGCACCTTTACCAAACTTATATCAGAGGTTACCCTATAGGAAATGAAGACACCTATTGATTTCGGAGTCTGGGACGCCAAAGTCAAGGCCACTGTTACTATAAATAGAATATTTTGTGACAAATTGGTTTCCGGGCGGTAACTTCAGTTCTATTTGATGCACCTTTACCAAAATTATACCAGAGGTTACCCTATAGGAAAGGAAGACACCTATTGATTTCAGAGTCTCGCGCCCCAAGATCAAGGTCACCGTTACTATAAATAGAATATTTTGTGACAAATTGTTTTCCGGGCAATAACTTTAGTTCTATTTGATGCACCTTTACGAAACTTATACCAGAGGTTACCCTGCAGGAACGGAAGACACCTATTGATTTCAGAGTCTGGGACTCCAAGGTCAAGGTCACTGTTACTATAAATAAAATATTTTGTGACAAATTGGTTTCCGGGCAATAACTTTAGTTCTATTTGACGCACCTTTACCAAACTTATACCAGAGGTTACCTTATAGGAACAGAAGACACCTATTGATTTCGGAGTCTGGGACTCCAAGGTCAAGGTTACTGTTACTATAAATAACTTATTTTTTCAGAATTTAATGTCAAAACTCGACTTCTGGATCTGTGATCCTCTTGCTGGATTTTTTTTTTTTTCATTTCCTCCAATATGCATTTTGAACTATTTACAGTCACCACATGCGGAACCTTTTTAGCTCACCTGAGCAAAGCTCAAGGTGAGCTTTACTAATCGCTTTCCGTCCGTCTTCCGTCCGTCGCCGTCCGGCGTAAACTTTACAAAACCAACTTCTCCGAAGAAACCACTGGCCCAATATTTTTCAAATGTTGGGTAAATGTTTATTACCTAATGTCAATTCAGATATGTTCAAATGGAGTTGCCCCTCCTCCTGGGTGGGGGCACGCCCCCAAGGGTCACCAAAATCTTTGAAAATCTTCTTCTCATGAACCAGCAGAAGCAGAGACTTGATATTTGGTATGCAGCTTCCTTTTGAGGTGTAGAATCAAGTTTGTTCAAGAAAAGTTTGTCGGGCATTATTTGCCTTCGTTATGGGAGGGGCAAAAATTTTGGCCACGCCTGTAATTTCTATTTTCTGAACCGTGAGGTCGATTTGAACCAAATTTGATATGAGATGATAATGGGTCATAAGTAGTTGATTGATGCAAAAATAATTTTTCTCATTGCCCCGTGGGAACCTCGGGAGCTAAAAATAAGAAAAACCTTAAAACTGCCATATCTCCAAAACTACATGACACAGAGAATTCTTATTTTGTATAAAGCTTACTTTTATCCAGTAGAATAGAATGGTTAAAAAAATCCATATCGGTTTGATCACAAGGTACTTTTTTCAGGACTTTGAAAAAGTGCTGAGTCAGCACTTTTTAACACTATAGACAGTGGTAAAAACATTAAAAAATCTTCTTCTCCAGATCCAGCAGGCAGAATCTTTTGATATTTGGTATGCAGCATTGTAGGGTGGATCTGATTCAAGTTTGTTCAAATTGGCCCCCTGGGTTCATATTTGGGCTCAGTATAGGAGCCTGATTACAAACTTAGTGCATTTCAGGCAAATTTCTTAAAAAATCTTCTTCTCCAGATCAGCAGGCAGAATCTTTTGATATTTGGTATACAACATTGTGGGGTGGATCTGATTCAAGTTTGTTCAAATCGGCTCCCTACATTCATATTTGGGCTCACTATAGAAGCTCGAATTCGAACTTGGTGCATTTCAGGCCAATTTCTTCAAAAATCTTCTTCTCCAGATCCAGCAAGCAGAATCTTTTAATATTTGGTATGCAACATTGTGGGGTAGATCTGATTCAAGTTTATTCAAATCGGCCCCCTGGATTCATATTTGGGCTCACTATAGAAGCTCGAATTCGAACTTCGTGCATTTCAGGCAAATTTCTTAAAAAATCTTCTTCTCCAGATCCAGCAGGCAGAATCTTTTGATGTTTGGTATGCAACATTGCGGGGTGGATCTGATTCAAGTTTATTCAAATCGACCCCCTGGATTCATATTTGGACTTACTATAGAAGCCCAAATTCGGACTTAGTGCATTTCAGGCAAATTTATTAAAAAATCTTTTTCTCCAGATCCAACAGGCGGAATCTTTTGATATTTGGTATGCAACATTGTGGGGTGGATCTGATTCAAGTTTGTTCAAATCGGCCCCCTGGATTCATATTTGGGCTCACTATAGAAGCTTGAATTCGGACTTAGTGCATTTCAGGCAAATTTCTTTAAAAATCTTCTTCTCCAGATCCAGCATGCAGAATCTTTTGATATTTGGTATGCAACATTGTGGGGTGGATCTGATTCAAGTTTGTTCAAATCGACCCCCTGGATTCATATTTGGACTTACTATAGAAGCCCGAATTCGAACTTAGTGCATTTCAGGCAAATTTATTAAAAAATCTTTTTCTCCAGATCCAACAGGCAGAATCTTTTGATATTTGGTATGCAACATTGTGGGGTGGATCTGATTCAAGTTTGTTCAAATCGGCCCCCTGGATTCATATTTGGGCTCACTATAGAAGCTTGAATTCGGACTTAGTGCATTTTAGGAAAATTTCTTAAAAAATCTTCTCCAGATCCAGCAGGCAGAATCTTTTGATATGTGGTATGCAACATTGTGAGGTAGATCTGATTCAAGTTTGTTCAAATCGGCCCCCTGGGTTCATATTTGGGCTCAGTGTAGGAGCTCAAATTTGAAATTAGTGCATTTCAGGCGAATTTCTTTGAAAATCTTCTGCTCAAGATCCAGCAGGCAGAATCTTTTGATATTGGGTATAGCATCCTTAGGGGAATGAGATTCAAGTTTGTTCAAGCCATGTCCCTAGGTCCATATTTGGGCTCGCTGTGGGAGCCCGAATGATAACTTAGTTCAAAATGAGGAATTTTCTTTAAAAATCTTCTTCTTCAGATCCAGCGGTCGGAATGTTTTGATATTTGGTATGCAGCATCAGGGGGGTGAGATTCAAGTTTGTTCAAGCCATGTCCCTAGGTCCATATTTGGGCTCACTGTGGGAGCTTGAATTGTAACTTAGTTTGAAATGAGTAATTTTCTTAAAAAATCTTCTTCTTCAGATCCAGCAGTCGGAATGTTTTGATATGTAGTGTGTAGCATCCTTAGTGGGGTGAGATTCAACTTTGTTAAAGCCAAGTCCCTGGATCCATATTTAAAGATTCAATATGAGGAATTTTTCTTTAAAAATCTTCAGATTCAGCAGTCGGAATGTTTTGATATTTGGCATGCAGCAACCTTAGAGGGGTGAGATTCATGTTTGTTCAAGCCAAGTCCCTTGGTTCATATTTGGGCTCACTATGGGAGCCTGAATGACAACTTAGTTCAAAATGAGAAATTTTCTTTAAAAATCTTCTTCAGATCCAGCAGATGAATGCTTTTGATATTTTTTATGCAGCATCCTTAGTGGGGTAAGATTCAAGTTTGTTCAAGCCATGTCCCTAGGTCCATATTTGGGCTCACTGTGGGAGCTCGAATTGTAACTTAGTTCAAAATGAGGAATTTTCTTTAAAAATCTTCTTATTCAGATCCAGCAGTCGGAATGTTTTGATATTTGGTGTGCAGCATCCTTAGTTGGGGTGGGGGGGGGGGGTGGGGTTGTAAGATTCAAGTTTGGTAAAGCCAAGTCCCTGGGTTCATATATGGGCTCCCGTCCAAATTATAACTTAGTTCAATATGAGGAATATTCTTTAAAAGTCAACTTTTTTTAGATCCACTGGTCAGAATCTTTGGATATTTGGTATAAGCTTTTCTTAGGAGTAGCAGATGCAACTTGTTGAAATCAATTCTCTGGATTGATATTTAGGCTACCATGTCAGTTGAGGGCCCTCTGGGGCCTCTTGTTTGTTTGGGGGGATGGGGGGGAGGTTGCTTTAAAATGAGTGAAATAGCATTTAAAGCATTAATGGAGGTTAAATTTTCAGCCAGTGCAGTTGACACAGCAATGCCCTCAGGGGATTATGTATTTCAGTTGGGCTAATTTAGATTCTTGAAAAGTTCTAGACAGTTGGTGGACCAGGGTGAGATCATTTATCGATTAAAAAACAATTATTTCTTTTTCAGAATTTTTGGACACTAAGTGCATAGTTTTTCTGTGCATGTATGTGATGTGAATCATTCATTGATTGTGTGCCATCATGGAGTTATCATGTTGCAGAGAGTTCATAAGTTGGAAGTTTTGTATTGGTAATTAATGCTAATTGCTCACCAGTGATCTGCTAACCTTTTACCAACAGAAGTTACAGAAGACAGTTTCTTCATATACTTGAATAAATTAAAATATTTATTTCAAAACAAAAATTAATAATGTACTGGAACAAGCTTTACAAATCCCGAAAATGGAAACAGTATTGCAATTTTTGTGTGTAAAACTGGACAGAATCGGTTGATATATTACTTAAAAGGTCAGTCCCTTTACCCAACAAGTTTTACAACAGCATACAAGAATGTATATTTAAGATTGAATAATTTCAGGTTTTTCCTTTAAAATAAGGTATTTGACTCGTTGTTACAAGTTAGTTTGGTAAGACCAGTGGGATATTCTAGTGTCTCATGGCAGGACAGCTGTATTTTAATACATGTCATTTGCCATTGGTCTGACCGTTGGTCCGACCGTTTGATTTAACCCTTTACCTAACAGTATTTTGAAAAAATAAATTAAATTTCATATTTTTCGAAAACAAATTCCACAATTTTTCAATAAAACCAAACAAATATGGATATCATTAGAACCAGCTCGACGAGCTGGTTCTTGTGATATCCACATTTGTATGATTTTATTGAGAAACTTCCGGGATATTTTAGGCTGTGGTAGGCTTATTCTGGTTAATTTTTTTGGCTGTTTTTTGGCTGCTGTGTTAGGAAAAGGGTTAATGGCTTTAGGATTATGTTGAGACATGTATAGCCCCAAGGAATGACAATAGAAGAACAATTTTTTTAAGACCCTAAATATATAAATTTACAAATAATGATGAATACCATGAATACCTATATTTTCCCACCTCACTTTTACTCGCAGTTTGATGAATGTCAGTACACTCGAAGAAGTTGAGCAGATCAGTCATATCCCATGAGTCACCCTCAGTGTTAGGCAGACGTTTACTGTCTGCAGAATTTTGAACTCAGGTGAGCGATCACCTGCCTCAAAATGACAAACCAAGAAATATATAATCTTTAATTCTTTTTCGTACCTTTCATTCACCAGGAATCATTATTGAAGTGAAGGTGGATGTCGGTAGGTGATGTGCTTAAGTCACCTGTTTTCACATGGCACTCGTAAAATTGTCATGCAGCTAAATTGAAATGAATAAAACAGAAACAAACATGGATATTAGTGAAATTATAAAAGACTCTTTTATTCAGTATAATTCACTTGTATGCATATTTTCTGTTTCATGTATTATTTTTGGTGCTTCGAAGGTGATTGATTTGACACTGAAAATCTGGAAAAGGAAAAATTTTCAAATGTACAATTTTTGGGGATTTTTGTCCAGATCTGATTCCCTTCTGGGAGGCCATGAACTACACTGGATTTACAGGATTTTTTCGGACATTCCAGGAGAGTTGATTTTAATCAATGGTGTTGAATTTATTAATATTTACATCTGATTTTCAAACATGAATGATAGTGTTTCTTCCATTTAAACATCTGCTGATTGGAAACATTTGGCTATATCTGGAACACAACTCTTACTCCCTTGAACCCAGCTTGAGTGGTGCATAATTGCAGCACAGATGCAATAGTTTGATAGCCTTATTTGAGAGGGCAGGATACCTGTTTGGAAAACCACTCTCGTTTTCCACCTGATCTGATTGAAGGGGTCAGAGATAGTGGTATTGGATCAATTTCCTTGTGTCATTTTTGTGAAATAAACCATGTCACTCTAACAGCTGATGTCTAGTTGGATGATCTTGAATAAGTCTTGTATATGTAAACTTTTAGATGTATATTTAAAATATTGTTTATTAAAAAGATATCAATTGTGTTTTCATTTATTTATAACAAAATACACCAAACTGTATTGTGTACTTACTCAGTGAGAAATGTGTCAAACTCGATGAGAAAATGTGTCAAATGACGTGAAATAACCATTTTGCCAGTGAGAAATATCTAATAAATAGGATTACTCCCATGACCAAAATGTGGTCATTTTCCTTAATTCTATTGATTCATTGAGCATTTACTCAATAACATCATGTTTGACATAGCCCACAAAGCCCTATCAAACACAATTTAATTAATGGGTAGGGTTCTAATTTAGTTTTCAAAGGTGGTTTATAACATGAGTATTATTTCAGAGATACCATGCTA
The DNA here is from genome assembly GCA_031216915.1 of Pictodentalium vernedei. Classification (NCBI taxonomy): domain Eukaryota; kingdom Metazoa; phylum Mollusca; class Scaphopoda; order Dentaliida; family Dentaliidae; genus Pictodentalium; species Pictodentalium vernedei. The sequence continues at coordinate 198,874,449 of CM062291.1, read as the reverse complement.
CCAAAAAGGGGAGCCTATGATAAACAAGATTTTGTTCCTAAATAATTATGTTATAATTTTTTGGAGTGTGCCCGTGGGCACACTCCAATAAATTATTATAAAACAATTTTATGTAAACTGTTTTTTTCACCTGCTGAGTAAACAACACACTAATATAAGCAGTTTACATAAATTCATTAGCCCTTTACCCAATGCAGACGATAACAATATTTATTATTTGAAATATAATTTTAAAAAATTGAGCTCGTTCCAATGAGGGGTCACATGATATGGTTTTGTTGAAATATTTTGAAAAATTAAATTTTTTCAACTGCGCAATTTGCATATTACGCGGGCGGATGCGGCGATTCGTTAGGTAATGGGTTAAAGGGCTTTCAGCATTTTTCAATGGATCCTTGATAGTGGCTTCTAACACAAAAAGTAAGAAGCTATTGAAATACCAAGGCCGGTTAGGTTTGTAAGCCATAAGTTCTTTGAGTAAATAGTTTCTTGATGGATTACAATATTTTTTTTTATATTAGATCAACAGGAATATACTCTAGAAGCCAGATGCACTTAACAAGTTGGTTTTGCACTAAAGGTATTGATAAAGTTACCAAAATCCTTTTTGTTCAGACCAACTGGTTGAAATGTACAGAGATGTATATCCAGTTAATTTCCCCCATCCCACCTCTGTTTGGTGGAAGCAGCAGAGTCTGGATCAAACATAAAATGAATATAATTCAATATTAGAAATCATGTATCTGATGATCAGGTTATGTGAAGTGCATTGCTACAGTTGTGCCCCTACCATGGCAGATGTCCTCTTGGTGTTCAGATAATTGTATGCGAAATTAACCCTGAGAGAATTGTCCTCACCTCGTGGATTCATTTCTCTATTATAGTGTACACTAAAGGTGTGCTGAATGACTTACTGACTGAAAATTATATACAGTTAATAACAGGGAATGAGGGTGTGGGCGCACAAAAACAATTCCATGCACAGAGCCTGGGTGGGTGGGGTAGAACAGAGGTGTGAAATGTATATGAATGACCCTATTATATATTATTGGTGATATTTATGACTTCCTATAAAGGTTGAATGTGTCTGGTGCATGTTAGATTATTCTACATTTATGTGAATGAAACACTGTTAAGAAGCAGAACACACTAACTCTGTACCTAACGAATCAGTCGCACTTGCTCACGTAATTTTCAAATTAAGCAGTTGAAAAAAAATTATTTTTCAAAAGATTTCAGCAAAACCATTTCATGTGACCCCTCACTAAAACGAGTTTGATGGGCTCATTGCAGTGAGGGGGTTTCATGATATGGTTTTGTTGAAATCTTTTGAAAAATTTGAAAAAAACAAAAATTAAATTAATAAATTTTCATATCGTCTGCATTGGTAAGGGTTAACCTAAAGTAAATCATGCGTTGTATCGCCACAATTCTTTATCAAATAAAACAGGGAGTGCGGTGGCTCAGTGGTAGACTGTTGGACTTCTATGCTTCAAGTTTGATCCCCATCCGGGACGACCCACGTTGTGTCCTTGGGCAAGGCACTTTATCCCGGTTGCCTACATGGGAGCATGATGACGCCGTGTATCAAGGTATACTACACGTCAATGGTGCACATGTCTTCAACCGCTGTAACCCTGCTTAAGCGGAGCTTGAACAGAGTTAGAATGTTGAGCTGACAGTTGCTCGTCGGTGGTTCTCTCCGGGTACTCTGGCTTTATCCACCCGTAAAACTGTCACGGTCACGATTAGCCATTGTGCATAAGTATGTGACCTTAAACACCAATAAATAAATAATAAATAAATCAAATAAAACAAAAGTCAACTGAGCAGTCTGTATACTGAATGGTGGGATTCATTATGGTTTAATACCACTCTGAGCTTGAAGCTTATATCTCAGGACACAACAGCATTATTAATTCAACATTTGACCTAACATGGACAGCAGAAAATGCTTGCAAAAAACGTTATTGAACAACTAAAAATTTCCCATTTTTTGTCTCAAAGATATAGCTTATGATTGTTCATTAGAACAAGCTCAATAAGCTCCAATGAGAGTTCATAAGCTATTTATGGAGGCAAAAATTAAATATATTTAAAAAGTAAATGCTGCTTATTGTGAGAAGTGCTGGCTGGTTATGGTCATTGCATTGGGTAGCTTTTCCAGCTGTCACCATGGGAACCTGTGCACCTGTGATTTTGTTCTGGCTGGCCTATTTTTGTCAGTTATGCCCTTTTTAACTTGTCTGAGGATGCTAGAATTTTGACCGGAGATTTTCTCGTGTTTTTGGGATGATTCCTCAGAAACTTGGTATGGATGTTCACTACCATGGGAGCCTGTGCACCTGTGATTATAGTTTAAGACTTTTTTGCCTGAGTTATATCTCTTTTTCATCCTAGAATGCCTTAATTTTCCAAAGATTTTCTCAGATGTTTATATCTTGCTTCCTTTGAAACTTGGTTTGGATATTCTCTACCATAAGAACCTCTGCACCTGTGATTATAGTTTTGATCAGACTTTTTTTTCAGTGTTATGCCCCTTTTCTTCTTGGAATGGCTGAATTTTGTCTGGAGATATTCTCAGATGTTTATGTGTCGATTCCTTTGAAACTTGATATGGATGTTCTCTACCATAAGAACCTCTGCACCTGTGATTATAGTTTTGATCAGACTTTTTTTTGCCAGAGTTCTGTCCCATTTTGTTGTAGAATGAATGCCTGAATTTTGGCCGGAGATTTTCTCAGATTGTTTATCTGTAGATTCCTTTGAAACTTGGTATGGCTGTTCACTACCATGGGGACTTGTTTATCTGTGATTATAGTTTCAATTGGACTTTTTTGCCAGAGTTATGCCCCTTTGTGACTTGGAATGCCTGGATTTTGTCCAGAGATTTTCTCAGATGTTTATGTGTCGATCCTTTGAAACTTGGTATGGATGTTCACTACAATAGGAACCTGCACACCTGATATTATAGTTTCGATTGGACTTTTTTGCCAGAGTTATGGCCCTTTTGTCTTAGAATGCCTGAATTTTGTCCAGAGATTTTCTCAGATGTTTATGGGTTGATTCCTTTGAAACTTAATTGCAACATTTTCAATGAAAATTATTCAATTAATGGAAGTATACTATGAACAGGGATTTGGTCACTTTCCTGCATTCTGGAGATAAACTACACATGTATCTTATTAGTCAAGTTTTCCAAAAAACCTTGACTATTGGTATGGCGAGGGTCAGTTGCCGGGCAGGGCTTATAACTTAGTTATACCCCCACAAAACAAAGTTATGGGGGGGTATATAAGGGTCAACTTGTCCGTCGGTTGGTCGTTGGGTCTGTCGTCGTTGTCGGTCCGTTGCACATGTAATCTTGTGGAGCAAACTACTTCCACAGTTTTAGCCACATTTTCATGAAACTTCACAAATTTATCAACATGATGAGGGGAAGTGCGTGACATAATTTTTTTCCCGCTCGGTTTCAAGATGGCCCAATGGTAGCCATATTGGATTTTGCAAAATACTTGTGGGAAAACTACTTGTACAGTTTTTACTGCATTGTCATGAAACTCAATATAAATGATTGACATGATGAGGAGCAGTGCGTGTCATAATTTTTTTCCCGATCGGATTCAAGATGGCTGACTGGTGGCCATATTGGATTTTGCAAAATACTTGTGGAGCGAACTACTTCAACAGTTTTTGCTGCATCGTCATGAAACTCAATATAAATGATCAACATGATGAGGAGCAGTGCATGGCATAATTTTTTTCCCAATTAGATTCAAGATGACTGACTGGTGGCCACGTTGGATTTTGTTTTACTTAAAAAGTTTGAATGCCTCTTTCAGTCACCCACACTTGGCTGTATGCCACGGTGGGGGGGGTATAGCGGGCGACAGACCATCTCTAGTTGTTTCTGGACACATTTTGATAATATTTGGTATGTGACTTGATATGCATGTTCAACACCTGATGACAGAAAATAGGGCGTGTCCATTCTTTTTCACAAAAGTTATGGCCCTTTGTTAAAACTGACTAATTTTGAGCTTGATAGCGATAACTAAAACAAAATATAAACCGATTTGAATGATATTTGGTACATGGGTTTTAAGGAACAATGTCTTGATCAAGTTTGAAAATGGGCTCGGTCCGATGTATGGTTTTCACATGGATTCTGCCCCTTTGTTAAAATCAAACAATTTTGAGCTTGATAGCGCGATAACTCTAACAAATGCCAACCGATTTGACTGATATTTGGCACATGGGTTTCAAAGAAAAATGTCTTGATCAAGTTCAAAAATGGGCTCGGTCCGATGTACGGTTTCACAAGAGTTATGGCCCTTTGTTAAATCAACTAATTTTGAGCTTGATAGTGCGATAACTTTAACAAATGTCAACCGATTGGACTGATATTTGGCACATGCGTCTTAAGGAACAATGTCTTGATCGAGTTTGAAAATGGGCTCAGTCCAATGAACCGTTTTCACAAGAGTTATGGCCCTTTGTTAAAATCGACTAATTTTGAGCTTGATAGCGTGATAATTTCAACAAACATCAAACGATTTGACTGATATTTGGTACACAGGTTTCAAGGAACAATGTCTTGATCAAGTTCGAAAACGGGCTCAGTCCAGTATACGACAGCAAAATATTGGGCTGACTTGGTCATTTTTTTGCGAATTCTGTACTTGATAGCGTGATAACTTGAACAAACATCAACTGATCCAATTCGTTTTCATTATTGACTTGGGAAATGGGCTCGGTCCATTTTTTAGTTCATAGCCATCATTGTGTTAGCCACGAAAACTCGACCCTGCATCGGTGATGCGAAGCCTTGTATCTTGTTTGACAGATCTCACAGAGCTCTATCAAACAAGATATACTGGTAATAGACTAAATTACCATATTGGATATACTGAGGTGTAAATAGGTCTATAAATACATGTATGGGGATTTCCATGATTGTTGGGGTATTTTCTCAACATTCACTGTTTCACAAGGATTTTTTTTATCTGTCGCCCTGTTAATTGAATAGAGGTATTTCCAATGATAGTTACTTAGTTAATGGGGGTATTTTGGATTTGGTCACTTTCCTGCATGTTACAGATAAACCAAGCATTTATTGGTCAAGGTTTTTTTTTCAAAAACTCTTCCCATAGATGAAGTGGAGGGGTGGGCGAGCACGATAACTTCAACAAATATTAATGAATTTGGTAAACATTTGGTATGTCAGACTTTCTTAACAATGTTTTGAATGGATTTGAAAATTGGTGCAGTTTGGCCATACAAAGTGAAGTAATGCCCTTAATTAGTTAATTTATGCCTGTTTTCAGCGTGGTAACTTAAACAAATATTAATGGATTTTGTTTATATTTGGTATGTGTGATTTTCTTAATAATGCCTTAAATTTGAAAAGTGGTATGGTTTGGTCATACTGAATAGAGTTATTTGGTGAATATTTGGTATAATATGAGATTTTTTTAATGTCTTGCTTGAGTTTGAAAACTGGTGTGGTTGGGCCATACTGAGCAGAGTTATGGCTCTTAATTAGTCAATTTTTGGCTGTTTTCTGTTCTTTAAAAATAACCTGTACAAATATCAATGGATTTGGTCAATATTTGGTATGTGATACTTTCTTAACAATGTCTTGAATGAGTTCAAAAACTGGTATGATCCGGCCATACTGAGCAGAGTTATGGCCCTTAATTAGTTCATTTTTAGCTCAACTTTGATTTCAAATTTGAGGTTTTGTCCTGGCCTGTCACCCGTCCGTCTCCATCAACAATTCAATATGGATCGGTCTGGAGGCCGTAGTTACGAACTGACCTTTACAAAACTTCTTGGGTGCCTTTGTTGTCACCATGGGACGAGAACGAGTGTTTTTGGGTGTGGTCCAAAATTCAAAATGACCACCATCAGCCATTTTGTACCGAAATTAGTGCAATCAGTTTTTTGTACATAACTTCTGTATGAAAGTTCTGATTTGAATAAATTTTTGTATGAATGTTCAGTAACATGGAATACATCACATATAATACAGGTTTTTCCCTCGCGCAGAAATTATGCAAATTAGATGAACTTTGATTTATTCAGTGCTACTTATACACAGTAAGTACACATGTCAATACAGCTTGGGATGGGGGCTGTATTTGTGAACTGATCTTCACGAAACTTTTTGGGTACCTTTTTTTTGGGTGCGGTCCGAAATTCAAGATGGCTGCGGTGGCCATTTTGTACTAAAATTGGATACAATCAGTTTTTTGTACAGAACTTCTATATGAAGATTCTGATTTGAATAAATTTTTGTATGAATGTTTAGTAACATGGAATACATCACATATAATATGGGTTTTTTTCTTGTGCATAAATTATGCAAATTATTTTACCTGTACATTTGTTACAGGCTACGGTCAATATTTATGTTCAGAACTTTACAATACTTTACATGTACCTTTGTTATCAGATCATTACCAAGATGTGTGTCATTGCTGTGTCACATACTATACATGTGCATGTCTTACACAAGTTGAGCTACAGTGTCATTGACACTTTTATTTACATATGTCCACAATTTCCTTTGGCACACCGCACAGATCGCATTTATGATCGGATCGCTTTGAAACTTGGTGTGCTTGTTTGGATGACTTCTAGATGGGAGATATCATCTAAAATAGTTGCCATTGGCAATGACCTATGATGATCTTAATGAAGTTGTGCATCAATATTTCCCTTTGGCACACTCTGCAGGGCACATTTATGATTGGATCGCATTGAAACTTGGTATGCTTGTTTTGGGCTGACCTCTAGATGGGAACTGTTGATTTTCTTCTGTTTCCATCAAAAAATGTTGCCCCTGACAACAATCTTTGAACTTAGTTTAGTCAGGCATCAGTATATTCCTTTGGCATGCCCTACGGGGCACATTTATGATCGGATCACTTTGAAACTTGGTATGCTTGTTTGGGGTCATCTCTAGATGGGAGCTATCAGTTTCTTCAATTTCGTCAAAAAAGTTGTTGTTAGCAACAACCTTCAACCTTAGTGCATTTGTGCATTAGCATTTTCCTTCGGCATGCCTTACAAGGTACATTCATGAATGGATTGCTTTGAAACTTTGTATGTTGTTTGGGTTGACCTCCAGATGGGAACTTCTTTCATTCCCCTCAAAAGAGTTGCCATTAACATCAACCTTCAACTTTGCCCTTTTGTGGATTGAAAAGTTCACTCGGCACACTGCACAGGTCACATTTATGATCCGATTGCTTGAAACCTTGGTGTGCTGGTTTGGATCAACCTTTAGATGTGAGCTATTGATTTTTCTTTCATTTCTGTCAAGAAACATTGCTGTTAGCAATGATCTTTGAATTTTGCCATTTTTACTTCACCATTTCTCTTTGGCATGCTCTGCAGGGTGCATTTATAAATGGATTGGTTTGAAACTTGGTGGGAGCGCGGTGGTTGAGTGGTAGACTGTTGGACTTCTATGCTAGAGATCCTGAGTTCGATCCCCATCCCGGACAACGCGCATTGTGTCCTTGGGCAAGGCACTTTATCTCGGTTGCCTACATGGGGGCACGATGACTCCGTATACTAAGACCTACTGCACGTCAATGGGGCACATGTCTTCAACTGCTGTAACTCCTCTTGAGCGGAGCTTGAACAGAGTTAGAATGTTGAGGAGCTGACAGTTGCTCATCGCTGCTCAGTGGTTCTCTCTGGGTACTTTGGCTTCCTCCACCCGTAAACTGTCACGGTCATGATTAGCCATTGTACATAAGTATGTGACCTTAAAACACCAATAAATAAATTGAAACTTGGTATGCTTGTTTTGAGTGACTTCTTGGTGAGAGCTATAGATTTTCTTCCATTTCTGTCAAAACATGTTGGCCTTAGCAATGATCTTCAACTTTGCCATTCTGTCTGTCGACAAATTTCTTACACTGCACTGTAGACATTTATGATTCGACTGCTTTGAAACATGGGGTGCTTGTTTGGAGCGACCTCTAGATGTGAGCTTTCATTTTCTTTCATTTCTCTTGAATATTCCTTTGGCATGCCCCACAGGGCACATTTATGAATGGATTGCTTTGAAACTTGGTTCAAGTTCATCACAAAAACGGCGTAGCAACAGCCTTTGAACTTGATGCATTTGTGCACCAACATTTCTTATCAACTTACCTTGCAATTGTTTACTACAGGCTTGCACTACAGTGGAAGAACCTAACTTGGATAAAATACTCTCTATTTTAATCTTTCCCAAGAGATTTGGGAAAGAAAAGTGGTGTAAAAACACCACGAAAAAATAAGCCAAAACTGGGTCAAGTGCCATCGGCGCACACCCAGTATGGGACGCTCTTCCATAGTACAAATCCACGACTTCCATAAACCAATGCGCAGTGCGTCATCAATTCATCATTCTTTTGATTATCCACACACGTGGTGGATGTGTGCCATTTTGCTACGTACAGTGATAATTCAACTCGTCAATAATGGTTTTCCTGTGACTGGATTATGGATCTGAAGATCGTATAATAACAGGACTGTGTTTTATATATTCTCGTTAATATTTTCAACCACATTCTCATTGTATATTATTTACTATTCCGTTTTCGCGAATGTTTTTTTCGACATTGTGTCAACGTGGTTCGACCATGAAATTTTTCGGTTGATAAATTTAATTGTTATTGGAGTTAGGTGTCAATCAGGGACTGTCTGGACAGGATTTCTTCACTCTGTTGAGGGCTGAATTTCTGTTTTTTTCGGTCCCTGTCAGCCGTCTGGGTTCTGTTGTGTACCCACCGTTTTTTTTTTCTGCCACCTTCTCTTGTAGTTGAGGGTGTTCTACGTTCTTTATCTGTTGAGTTCACCTTTTTCTGCTACTGCTCTCACCTCTGTTTTTTCCGGTTCGGTTTCTTTAGGGCAATTCCTTTTGCCCTCGCCTTGGTGCGTTCTCGTGGCTGTTTCTTCCACACCCACGGGTGGTGTGGAACGGTGTCGTTTCGGGCCCTCCTGACTCGACCACATCTGCTGTGAGTTATACCCCCTCCGTGGGGGATGTGCAGCTCCTCCCGCACACTGTCGTTTCAGGGCCTCCTGACTCTACCACGTCCGGTGTGAGTTATACCACCTCCGTGGGGGATGTGCAGCTCCTCTTGCACCCGCTGGGGGTGGGGAATGCTGTCGTTTCGGGGCCTCCTGACTCGACCACGTCTGATGAGAATTACTCCCCCTCCATGGGGGATGTGCAGCTCCTCCCGCACCAGCAGGGGGGGGGGGAACACTGTCGTTTCGGGGCCTCCCGACTCGACCATGTCTGGTGAGAGTTATTCCCCTTCTGTGGGGAATTTGTAGTTTTTTTTTACCGTGGTGGATACTGCAGGAGCTGTTGGATTTCTGGTGAAGAGATGCCTGGTTCCGGAACTATGCACCCTCTCCAGTCGACATCTGAGGTTGTCACTAGGGTTGTGACTCCTCCTTTGGAGGCCGAGCTAGGTGGCTCTCTCCCCTTTTCCGCCAGTTCCAACAGCTCCCGTCGTATCTGCTGCTACTACTGTTCCGTCTACAACGTCATCGGGCACCGTTTTTAGCCGGCCTCGGCTTATCCCTGCAAGGGTCTGCAGGGATGTCTGTAGTGTGGTTGTGGGGTATCGGCCTCAGCCTTCGCCGACTTCAACTCGGCGAAGTCGGAATTGGCTGCCGACTGAACCCCCTGCTGTGTCCTCTCAGCTGTTGAGCACAGTAGTTTTATACCTGCAGTAGTCTGCAGCGGTGTCTGGGTGTGTAGACGTGGGGGTATTGGCCTCAGCCTTCCCTGACTTCAACTCGGCGAAGTTGGAAGCTGCTGCCGGCCGGACACTCTACTGTGGTCTCTGCGCCGTCAAGTACCACAGTTTTGTCATTGGCGTTTTCCGTCCACTCATTCTGGTCACACGGCCAGTTTTGCGGGACCAATGCCTTCTGTGCAGCCTGGACCTTCTGCCCCGCAGAGGTCCATGGCAACTCTCCCGAGTTCCCGCTATGTTGATCCTCGGGGTGTGTCGTACCCCTATACACGTCTGCCTTCAGATGTTTCCGCTGCCGTCCGTCGCCCGCTTCGGGTGTATTGGAGGATCGTGACCCTTCGCTGGTTAAAAGGGTCAGGTGTGAAGCCACTTTGCTGGTTCATTCCCATGTAGAACCGGCTGGTATGGGCAGTGAGCTTAGGGAGGCCCTCTCCTTACTCACTCAGGTTCTGTCCAAGAGCCTCCCCGTTGCTTCCAGCGAGGCAGTGAGTGGTTTCCAGGCACCCCCTATGGTGCCGCCTCCCGGGATTGGAAAGAGGCCGCTTTCTGATCCCCCTGGTGTTCCGACACCATGGCAGGCGTCGACTGGTTTGCCCACGATGGGGCTATGTGTCTTCCGACTCCGGGGAGGAGTCAGACATCCTTGATGTCGAGAGCCAGCAGTCTTCTGACTTGGGGGCAGCTCTTGACTTTGTGTTTGAGTTCCTTCCAGATCTCAAAACATCAAACCAGCCGACAGTGTCAGCCAGGCCGCGATCATCGGTAGCGCGCCTACAGCCTGTGGAGCAACCTGCTTCTGGGCATCTTCGACCGTGCCAATCACTACAGGTGGTTGAAGCATTTTCAGCCTTGGACTCTAAGCTGAGTTCCAAAGCTATGAAGGCTCCGTTCTTCACCAGGGTTGACTCCTTTTTGCCTCCGGTGTGTTATCGTTACTACGATTTTGCCAATCCGCCAGTCTGCCAGACTTTGACGGTTTTGGATCAGGACTCCAATTCCCTCGGGCTTTCCAAGCCCTAGTCTGCCATCATTCCTATGACGACTCTGGAGTCCATGTTGGGCTTATCGAGAGAAATGCTGGGTATGCTTTCTCTCTCCGATCACGTCGTATCTGACTCCAGATAGGTTTGACGATGTACAGGTTCCTTTGCGTGTGCTGTCCAAGGCGCTCATGTATCTTACTCACACGCATGTCTGTGACACGGCTATTTTGGAACTAGTTCGAAGGGACTCTGTGCTGGACACAGGCCGATCCCTTCCTGTGGACAGCGTGCTGCTCTTCGATCTGCTTCTTTGGCAGGTCCACTACTGTTCCATGGGTTCCGTGTCGACGGTCAGGGATGACATCCTATGCCATTCCAAAGATCAGCTGCTGCTTCATCAGCTTGATCAGCCTTCTAGGGGAGGCAGGACCGTTCAAAGCCTAACAAGTACCCTTCTGCTTCCTCTGCGAAGCAAAGGGCTGATCCTTCTGCCACCGCTTCTACTTCTTACTCACGGGGTAAGGGTAAGTGCCGGCAGGCTAGAGGGAAGTCTCAGGATTCTTCATTCAGTAGAGGAGGTGGTTTCTCCTCTCGCGGGTCTCTTTGGGGCTCGAACTGAAGGTCCTCACCTCGATTCGTCCAGGTTGGAGGAAGGATAACAGAGTTCGCAGACCGTTGGGCCACCATCACATCCGATCCTTGGGTGTTAGATGTTGTTCGGTCCGGTCTGCAAATATCCTTGCGAAGGCACCCCACTCTGTCCAGAGTGCCTCTTCCAACCACAGTTCCTTCAGACGTTTTACGTCGGGAGCTTTTGTCCACGGAGATAGACAATCTCCTGACCAAGGGGGTGATGAGGTCAAGAACATTCAGTCAGTGGGGTTTTATTCCCACCTGTTCTTGGTGCCGAAGAAGGGTGGCCGACTCCGACCGGTTATCGATCTGAGTATCCTGAACCAGTCTATCATTGCTCCCAAGTTCAGCATGGAGACTTTCAGGTCGGTCCGCCGTTCCATTCACCAGGGAGATTTCGCTTCCAGCATCGACCTGCGAGACGCTTACTTTCACAATCCGATTCATCAGGTGTCGCGGAAGTATCTCAGGTTCGCTTTTCTGGGGCAAGTTTACCAGTTGAAGGCCATGCCTTTCGGCCTCAACCTGGCTCCTTGGGCCTTCACCCGTCTGATGTCGCATGTGATAGCCTTCCATCGCTCACAGTCCAGGGTGACTACTTCGGCATATCTAGACGTTATCCTCCAGAGGCATTCCAATGCTGCCTTCCTGGAGTTGGATGTCGACACTCTGTTGGGCATGCTCACGTCGCTAGGATTCAGAGTCAACGAGGAGAAGTCGGATCTGATCCCTTCTCAGTCGTTTTGTCATCTGGGGATGGCCTTCCGCACTCAGATCAATACAGTGGCAGTTCCCCAGGCCAGGGCTGTGATTCTCTCAGCTTTTGCTCTGACTCTGTTCCCAGTCCACATCTGCGACAGCATGGGGTATTCTCCAGCTGCTCGGTCTCTGCGGTTCGGTGACGGATCTCACTCCTCTAGGTCGGCTGCATGTCAGACCTCTCCAACACTTTCTGCTCAGTCGTTGGAGGACGAATGTCGATTCTCTGGATCTGGTGCTTCAGTTACCAAAATCTCTTAATCCTCACCTTCTCACGCAGGGTGTCCCGTTGGACTTACCCACATCCGATCGCGTTCTGATGGCAGATGCCAGCGATCTCGGATGGGGTGCGATGTTGGATCCTCTAGGTCTTTTCCTTCACTGGATGTGGGACCAGGATCGGGCATCTCTACACATCAACCAGAAGGAGCTTCTTGCTCTTCTTCTGAGTTTCAGGAAGTGGATCCCTCACCTGTCGAATCGTCAGGTCCTTCTGTTGTTCGACAATTCGACAGTGGTTGCTTACATTCGGAACCAGGGTGGCACGCACTCAGTTCCAATGTACGAATTGGCTCGGGATCTTCTTCTGCTTGTTCAGGATGTCAACGCCGGGGGTGGTTGTTCGTCACATTTCCGGTCGTCTGAACGTCCTAGCCGACTCCCTGTCCCGACGGGGCAGGTTCTTTTCCACCGAGTGTATGCTCCACATGGCGGTGTTCCATCGATCTCTTTGCGACTTGTTGGAACCATCCGGTGGACACTTTCATGTCCCCCATGTCCAGATGCTCTGGCTTTCGCCGTGGACGCTCAGGCCTTTCTTTGGGACGGTCTTGTCGGCTACGCCTTCCTGCTGGTTCCGATTCCGCCTCAGGTTCTCGCCCAGATATGAACCTGCAGTCGTCGAATCCTTTTGATCCCACCGTCGCCTCTGTGGGTGTGGATCAATCTGCTCCACTCTCTGTTAGAGACGGTTCCGGCATGTCTCCCTCTACGTCGCGACTTTCTTTGCCAAAGTCGCCCGAGGAGGTTTCAAGTTGACCTGACTTCATTGTGCCTTCGCACATGTCTTTTATCGGGTCCTGTCTCCTCCGTAGTGGTTTTTCAAGACGAGCAGTGGAGTTGCTTTTCTTCTTCAAGGAGGCACTCACTCCACTGGTTTAGCCTCTCGATGGTGTGCGATCACTCTGTTGCTTCTGTCACTCCTTCGATCACACCGCTTGCAGAGTTTCTGGTATATGTTTGTTTCTGGGGGGTCTCCAGCAATGGGTTCAAGTCCATGCTTCGGAGACCTTTTTCATATGCGGTACCGCATTGTTTCGACACTCATCCTTGCCTCTCCAAGCTTGTTCAGCTCTTTTCCTTGAAAAGGCCTAGGACTTTGCAGTTTACTCCAAGATGGTCACTTTCTTGGATGCTGCTCTGCTTGGGGGTGGGGGGCATTCGCGCCTTTATCCTGGATGGATATACGTTTTCTCACATGCCAGATCTCTCCAGCATCCATTTCTCGATGGATTTGTCTTGCTATTCGTGCAGCTTCCGCTCGTCTAGCTACTGGTGATTGTCTTACCAATTGTTTTTTCTGCCACGAGGTACGTGCATTGTCTTCCTCTTTTAATAACTCTGTCATGTTGTCGGATGACGGATGTTATACTGGCAGCCTACTAGAGAAATGCTACATTCTCCTTTTATCTGCGACAGTTGCAGGAGCCGACAGAGGACCTTTGTCCTAGGGGCCCTCCTTCTTCGGCTCAGGCTGTTGTCTATCCCAGCCATTCAGCTTTTTTCAGGGTCAGTTCCAGCTCTGTGCTGTTACTGCCCTTTCTGTCTGTGCATCGCACCTCACCATACACCTCATCTTTCATTGTCTTTTACTAATGTTTGTGATGCTATGGTTTGATACGCCTAGGGATCTCTTCCTCTGTCCACGGTTCCAGTGCTATTGAGTTATGTGTGGGTTATGTGATTCCCTCCATCCTATTGTCTATTCAGCCTGTAGTAAACAATTGCAAGGTAGGTTGATAAGAAATATAAATTTTATAGTAAATTTCCTTTCTTATTATACCTACCGCAATTGTATACATGGAGGCCCTCCCGTCTTCTTATTCGGGTAAGAATCCTTCCTCCCCACTGATCACGTAACTCCTGTGTTGTCGGAATCAAAAGAATGATGTATTGGTGACGCACTGTGCATTGGTTTATGGAAGTCGTGGATTTGTACTATGGAAGAGTGTCCCATATTGGGTGTGCGCTGATGGCGCTCGACCCAGTTTTGGCTTATTTTTTCGTGGTGTTTTTACACCACTTTTCTTTCCCAAATCTCTTGGGAAAGATTAAAATAGAGAGTATTTTATCCGAGTTAGGTTCTTCCACTATAGTGCAAGACTGTAGTAAACAACTGCGGTAGGTATAATAAGAAAGGAAATTTACTATAAAATTTATATATTTATTTGGCTCGTTCTATAGGGCTCATTTATGAATAGGTTGCTTTGAAACTTGGTGTGCATGTTCAGGGTGACCTCTGGATGGGTGCTTTTCCATCAAAAAACGTTGTTAGCACCCACTTTTGAACCTTTTGTGCAGCAACTTATCCCTTTTGAACTCCCTGCAGGGCATATTTATGAATTTCCATCAAAAAAAAGAAAAGAAAAAAACATTGCAACTAGCAACAACCTTCAAACTTAGTACATTTGTGCATTAGCATCTTCCTTTGGCACGCCTCAGAGGACGCATTCATTATCAGGTTGTTTTGCAACTTGGTATGCTTATTCAGGGTGACCTAGATAGGAGCTATTGATTTTTTAGCTCACCTGAGCGAAGCTCAAGGGGAGCTTTACTAATCACTTTCTGTCCGTCGTCGTCCGTCCGGCGTTAACTTTACATTATCGACTTCTCCTCCTAAACCACTAGCCCAATTTTATTCAAATGTTGGCTAAATGTTTATTACCTAATGCCAATTCAGATTTGTTCAAATGAAGTTGCCCCTCCGCCTGGGTGGTGCCACGCCCCCAACGGGCACCAAAATCTTTGTAAATCTTCTTCTCATGAACCAGCAGTAGCAGAGACTTGATATTTGGTGTGCAGCTTCCTTTTGAGGTGTAGACTCAGATTTGTTCAAGAGAAGTTTGTGGGGCTATACTTGGCGTCGTTATGGGAGGGGCAAAATTTTTTGCCCCGCCCAAAATTTCTATTTTCCAAACCGAGAGGCTGATTTGAACTAAATTTTATGTGAGGGCTTATTGGGTCATGAGTACTTGATTTATGCAAAAAAAAAATTTCCCGCAGACCCGTGGGAACCGCAGGAGCTAAAAATAGAAAAAATTTAAAATGCACATATCTCCAAAACTGAATTTTTATTTGGTGTGCAGCTTCCTTAGGACCAACAGAAAGGATTGGTAAAAAAAAATTGCCATCGGTTTTATCATAGGGTACAGTTTCGGGACTTTGAAAAAGTGCTGAGTCAGCACTTTTTAACACTGTAGGCAATGAGAAAAACATTAAAAAATCTTCTTCTCCAGATCCAGCAGGCAGAATCTTTTGATATTTGGTATGCAACATTGTAGGGTGGATCTGATTCAAGTTTGTTCAAATCGGCCCCCTGGGTTCATATTTGGGCTCAGTATAGGAGCCCGATTTCGAACTTAGTGCATTTCAGGCAAATTTCTTAAAAAATCTTCTTCTCCAGATCCAGCAGGCAGAATCTTTTGATATTTGGTATGCAACATTGTGGGGTGGATCTGATTCAAGTTTGTTCAAATCGGCCCCATGGGTTTATATTTGGGCTCAGTATAGGAGCCCAAATTTGAACTTACTGCATTTCAGGCAAATTTCTTTGAAAATCTTCTTCTCCAGATCCAGCAGGCAGAATCTTTTGATATTTGGTATGCAACATTGTAGGGTGGATCTGATTCAAGTTTGTTCAAATCGGCTCCCTAGATTCATATTTGGGCTCACTATAGAAGCTCGAATTCGAATTTAGTGCATTTCAGGCAAATTTCTTCAAAAATCTTCTTCTCCAGATCCAGCAGGCAGAATCTTTTGATATTTGGTATGCAACGTTGCGGGGTAGATCTGATTCAAGTTTGTTCAAATCGGCCCCCTGGATTCATATTTGGGCTTACTGTAGAAGCCCGAATTCGAACTTAGTGCATTTCAGGCAAATTTCTTAAAAAATCTTCTTCTCCAGATCCAGCAGGCAGAATCTTTTCATATTTGGTAAGCAACATTGTGGGGTGGATCTGATTCAAGATTGTTCAAATCGGCCCCCTGGGTTAATATTTGGGCTCAGTATAGCAGCCTGATTTCGAACTTAGTGCATTTCAGGCAAATTTCTTAAAAAATCTTCTTCTCCAGATCCAGCAGGCAGAATCTTTTCATATTTGGTAAGCAACATTGTGGGGTGGATCTGATTCAAGTTTGTTCAAATCGGCCCCCTGGGTTCATATTTGGGCTCAGTATAGGAGCGCGATTTCGAACTTAGTGCATTTAGGCAAATTTCTTAAAAAATCTTCATCTTCAGATCCAGCAGGCAGAATCTTTTGATATTTGGTATGCAACATTGTGGGGTGGATCTGATTCAAGTTTGTTCAAATCGGCTTCCTAGATTCATATTTGGGCTCACTATAGAAGCTCGAATTTGAACTTAGTGCATTTCATGCAAATTTCTTAAAAAATCTTCTTCTCCAGATCCAGCAGGCAGAATCTTTTCATATTTGGTAAGCAACATTGTGGGGTGGATCTGATTCAAGTTTGTTCAAATCGGCCCCCTGGGTTTATATTTGGGCTCAGTATAGGAGCCCAAATTTGAACTTAGTGCATTTCAAGCAAATTTATTAAAAAATCTTCTTCTCCAGATCAGCAGGCAGAATCTTTTGATATTTGGTATGCAACATTGTGGGGTGGATCTGATTCAAGTTTGTTCAAATCGGCTTCCTAGATTCATATTTGGGCTCACTATAGAAGCTCGAATTCGAACTTAGTGCATTTCAGGCAAATTTCTTAAAAAATCATCTTCTCCAGATCCAGCAGGCAGAATCTTTTGATATTTGGTATGCAACATTGCGGGGTGGATCTGATTCAAGTTTGTTCAAATCGGCCCCCTGGATTCATATTTGGGCTCACTATAGAAGCTTGAATTCCAACTTAGTGCATTTCGGGCAAATTTCTTCAAAAATCTTCTTCTCCAGATCCAGCAGGCAGAATCTTTTGATATTTGGTATGCAACATTGCGGGGTGGATCTGATTCAAGTTTGTTCAAATCGGCCCCCTGGATTCATATTTTGGCTTAATATAGAAGCCCGAATTCGGACTTAGTGCATTTCGGGCAAATTTATTAAAAAATCTTCTTCTCCAGATCCAGCAGGTAGAATCTTTTGATATTTGGTATGCAACATTGTGGGGTGGATCTGATTCAAGTTTGTTCAAATCGGCTTCCTAGATTCATAATTGGGCTCACTATAGAAGCTCGAATTCGAACTTAGTGCATTTCAGGCAAATTTCTTAAAAAATCTTCTTCTCCAGATCCAGCTTCAGAATCTTTTCATATTTGGTAAGCAACATTGTGGGGTGGATCTGATTCAAGTTTGTTCAAATCGGCCCCCCTGGGTTTATATTTGGGCTCCGTATAGGAGCCCACATTTTAACTTAGTGCATTTCAGGCATATTTCTTAAAAAATCTTCTTCTCCAGATCCAGCAGGCAGAATCTTTTGATATTTGGTATGCAACATTGTGGGGTGGATCTGATTCAAGTTTGTTCAAATCGGCCCCCCTGGGTTTATATTTGGGCTCAGAATAGGAGCCCAAATTTGAACTTAGTGCATTTCAGGCAAATTTCTTTGAAAATCTTCTTCTCAAGATCCAGCAGGCAGAATCTTCTGATATTGGGTATGCACCATGCTTAGGGGGGTGAGATTCAAGTTTGTTCAAGCCAAGTCCCTGGGTTCATATTTGGGCTCACTGTGGTAGCCCAAATAATAACTTAGTTCAAAATGAGGAATTTTCTTTAAAAATCTTCTTCAGATCCAGCAGTCGGAATGTTTTGATATTTGGTATGCAACATCCTTAGGGGGTGAGATTCAAGTTTGTTCAAGCCATGTCCCTAGGTCCATATTTGGACTCACTGTGGGAGCTCGAATTGTAACTTAGTTCAAAATGAAGACTTATCTTTAAAAATCTTCTTCTTCAGCCATGTCCCTAGGTCCATATTTGGACTCACTGTGGGAGCTCGAATTGTAACTTAGTTCAAAATGAGGACTTTTCTTTAAAAATCTTCTTCTTCAGATCCAGCAGTCGGAATGTTTTGATATTTGGTGTGCAGCATCCTTAGGGGGGTGAGATTCAAGTTTGTTAAAGCCAAGTCCCTGGGTTCATATATGGGCTCCCTGTGGGAGCCTGAATTATAACTTAGTTCAATATGAGGAATATTTTTTAAAAATCTTTTTTTTTTTAGATCCACTGGTCAGAATCTTTGGATATTTGGTATAAGCTTTTCTTAGGAGGAGCAGATGCAACTTGTTGAAATCAATTCTCTGGGTTGATATAAATTTAGGCTACCATGTCAGGTGAGCGCCTTCAGGCTCCTGGGGGCCTCTTGTCTTTAATTTCCGTCAAAAACTGCTGCTATTATCAATGACCGTTGAATTTAGTGCATCAACTTTCTTCTTAGACAAGGCCTACAGAGCACATTTGTCACAGGATTGTTTTAGAACATGGCGTACTCATTTGGCGAGACTTCTAGATAAGAACTATCGATTAGCATTCATTACTGTGAAAAAAGTAGCCGTTTACAATGACCTTTAAACTTACTGCATTTGTGTATCAACATTTTCCTTTAGCCAGCCTACAGTTTACATTTAAAAATGCATGGATTGCTCTGACATGCACACACAATGCTGTTATGTTGAAGTTTCGCCAAATAACTTTGGAACCAATGACCTTCAATTTTGTCTTTTCGCTTAAGTTTGTCAAACTGAGCAACAGTGTCACTGACACTTTCATTTCTTCATGAACTTGTCTCTTGGAGAACCACTGCATCAAATTTAAATAATACTAAAAAAAAATAAATATAAATAAATATATGTACCAATAAGACTAAAATCCTTGTTCTCTGATTGGTTGAGAGCTTGCATATTTCTTCTATGTTTACGGCTCCATTAGCGTATGTTACCATTTGACGTCTCCGTGCAAAATATTTGAAATGAAGCACATCCAATAACTTCAGACAACATAGAGTAATGCTCTTATGTTCAGTGGATGCTTCATACAAAATCTCAGCATCATCTATAAACAAGAATTGATTACACCATATCCAAATGAAGTGTTTAAATTATAAATCTACCTTTATCTGATTTATTGAATATTTGTCCAGTGATGTCATCAAGAACTCAAGAGGTAGCTTATTTAACCTTAACCAACGTAATGGCCAAAATCAGTCTGTGTTACAAAAATCACCGTTCAATTTTCAGTTGTTTCTCAATTTTTTTTCTCAAAAACTTAGCATAAGCTATGTTTTTGATGCAAAAAATGTAAAAACAATAGTTATTCAAGAATTTTGTTTACAAGTGACATCTGCCTTTTGTGTTAGGTGAAGGGTTAATAATAGATAAAAGTGCATTTCCTGTGTATAAAAAAGGCACCTCCTCTATGTACATGATTCCTGCAGGCAAGAACTGATAAAAGTCAAACCCATTCAAGGCTATTTCTTGATATCTTTTAGCATTTTAGAAGGCCTTACAATAGTGGTAAGAAAGGAAGGGCAGACACCAAAGAGTAGCGCAAAATAGCCATGGAAGCTACTCGGAATAAGCATCAGCAATTCTGTTAAAAGTTACATTTTGCTCATTCGTAGATCAATATATTCATATATAAGTAAATAGATATGCTCTCTTCAGGACCAGTTTTTGTATTTTTTTATCTTTGAAATTAACTCAAGGATTGGATTCCAATGAGAGATGTTTGTCCGGTGTTTGAACCACTCATCATAAGACAAACATGTGCAGACAGGTGGACACCACTTTGTGGGTCATTGTTTTTCCAGTGGTTATTTGGGAAATCACTGAGTACCGTTGAGTGGTATTGTTATTCAAATCAGATGCAGCCTAATTCTCTTTATAGTAGTTGTTTGGCTGTAATTATACCCCCACTTTCGAAGAAAATGGGGGTATACTGGATTACATGCGTCCATCTGTCTGTCCGTCCATCCGTCCATCCATCAGTGCATCCGCGTGTGAGTCCGTCGGAGAATATTCATAACTTAAGTAAATTATTATTTTCTATATTTGTTTTTCTATAATATTTGTTGGTCATAGGTATGCCCATGCTAGTTATTTTTTTTTTTAATTACTTGTTCACTTAGAAATTGTGTCTGTCCAAGCCAAATTTTGTCTGTTCAGCCTGTATCTCGGGTATCGAATGTTCTATTGCAATGAAATTTGCCGTGAATACTGCTAATGGTATAGGCTTTAAAAAAAGGATACAACGATATTTCTCATGTTCTCCTTTTTAGAGTTATCCCCCTTTTTGACTTAGAAATTGTAGGAAATCGACATTATTTGTCTGTTCAGCCTGTATCTCAGGTATGGGTTATTAGATTTCAGTGAAATATGGCATGCAGTTTGCCTATGACAAAGGCTTCTGCCTCATTGCATAAAACTTCCAAACACCAAAAAATTTACCATACCTTTTGACTTAAAAATTGTTGAAAACTTTCGAAGAAAATGGGGGGGTATACTGGATTGTGTCCGTCCATCTGTGCATCCGTCCGACAGTCCATACGAGAATATTCATAAATAATATTTGTTGGTCTTAGGTATGCCCACACTAGGCGGTACACCACGTGGGGGTAAGCACCGGACAACAGTCCAGCTCTTGTTGTAGTATGTGTGAAGTTTTCAGTCCAGATTCATTTGGTGATACATTACACTCAAATCGAGTAGTGTGTACTATACCCCCTTAGTTGGGATTGGAAGGGTTAAAAAGAAGCCTGTGTGCCTCTTTGTTATAGATTATAAATGGTAGTGAGAGACCAGCTTGGGTTCTTGTCGATCGATTAATTTGCGCAACTATTGTGTGTTTGTTTTTGGCGAATATGGTATTGTGGATGACTTCGAATTTATCGGTAACCTTGATACACTTGATGTCTGGGGAGGGGCAATTCAGTTTTGTTCAAATTGGGGAGGGGGTGGGAAAAGGTGCCCGAATTTTTGGAAATTTTTGTCATGATCCAATGGATGGAATAACTTGATATGGAGGAGCAAGATTTTTTTACCCCACCTAAAATTTCTATATTCCGAACTGATAGGCCAATTTAAACCAAATTTGGTATGTGGCATCATTGGCTTATAAGTACTTGATTCGTGCAAACAAATAATTATTGAGGCATCCCCATGGGAACCCCAGGAACTAAAAATAGAAAATTTTTTAAATGTCTATATATCCAAAACTGCACGGAACAGAGAACTGTTATTTGGTATGAAGAATCATTATGACCAGTGAAACTGAATGAGCAAACGAAGTATGCTGAATCAGCATATTTCCTAAAATTAAATAGAGAGTAACCGTTTGACTGGACTTGTTACGTGAAATAATTCATGAGAGGTGAGGGAAGTTGTACAAACAGGAGTGCGTGAATGCGCATGAGTGATTTACAATATAGACCCTCACCTCTCATGAATTATTTCACATAACCAGTCCAGTCAAGCAATTACTCTCGTTTATTACTTTTCATTATTAACGATAATTATATTATTTAACCCTTTACATAACGTAACGGCCAGCGCTATTCTCAAAAATCGCCAATTAATTTTCATTATTTTTTCATTTTTTGTCTCTAAAACATAGTTACGACCTCTCATTGGAACGAGCTCATTCCAATGAGGGGTCATAACCTATGTTTTTGAGACAAAAAATGAAAATAATAGCTATTCAAGAATTTTTTTTGCAAGTGTCGTCTGCTTTTCATATTAGGTAAAGGGTAAAAAAAACAATGAAGTCCCCATTACATCCACGGCAAAGCGTCTTCGTTTGCACGCACGGATACATGACACAATTGTTGATTGCATAATTCACTTGTGAAGTTATCGTTTATAATCAAACACGGAAATCCCAGCAAATCACACTTTGGAAAGTAATAAAAACAAATCTTTTCCAGAAGAACTACTCAGAATTCTTTGATATTCAATATACAACATATATATTATATAATTTGGAGGGTCAGATTCAAGTTTGTTTAAATCAAGTCACAGGGTTTATATTTGGGCTCCATGTGGGAGCCTGAATTTTAACTTAGTGCAATTTGAGGAATATTGTTTGAAAATCTTCTTCCAATCCATCTATTAGAATCTTTTAATATTTGGTATACATGATCTTTAGAAGGGGCAGATCCAAGTTTGTTCAATACCTGCCCCTGGGTTCATATTTGGGCTTGTTATCCAAGCTCAAATTTGAACTTAGTGCAATATGAGGAATATTGTTTGAAAATTTTCAAATCCACCTATCATAATTTCTTAATATTTGTTATAGAGCATACTTTGGGTTTTGGGATGGGAGGCAGATTGAAGTTTGTTCAATTGAAGACTCATGGTTCATATTTGGGCTCCCTGTAGGATCACAAATTTTAACTTAATATGAGGAATACTCTTTGAAAATCATTTTCTTCTGATGCGCTGGTGAGAATCGTTTGATATTTGGTATTCAGCAACCCTGGGTGTGTCAGATTAAATTATTTGTTTTCCATTCAAGTCCCTGGATTCATATTTGGGCTCCCCATCAGAGAGATCCTCGGTTTGAATCCCAACTGACAGTTGCTCACCCTTGTTGGGTGGTTCTCTCCGGGTATTCCGGCTTCCTCCACCCATAAAACTGTCGCCGTGACTAGCCATTGTGCAGAAGTATGTGACCTTAAACACCAATAAATAAATAACTTTGTGCAAATATCACCAGTCAAAAACCTTTGATATTTGGTATACAGAATCTTTATGGGGGATCAGATTCAAGCTTTTTCAAATTGAGTCTGTGAGTTCAAATTAGTGCTCCTTATCAGAGTCCAAAGTGCAACATGAGGAAAATTCTTTAAAAATGTTCTTGTTCAGATCCAAAGATCCAAATCTTTTGCTATTTCTTATACAGCGTCCTATATGGGAAGGGTGGGGTGGGTGGCTGTTCAAATTTAAATTTGTTCAAATCAACTCTGTCCATGGGAATAATTTTTATTGTATGGCTGAAGAAAACTGAATTATTTTTATATGCATGGGTAGTTTAACTCTGACTATCTCCCACATTTTGTTCAAATCAAGTCAGTGAGTGTGTTTTTCACCAGTTCAAGAATGAGTTTACTGATCAGTGTCATCTTATGGTGGTGTGTTGAGGGTGGTCAGTAGAAGGTTACTTTCAGTCATTGTCCTGATATGATATTCAATATTGCTGTCACAGTAGCTATCTTGATTTTAGTTTCCTTGAGTAGTTAACTCCAGAATGACCTGACTGGTCAGTCTCATCTCTTGGCGATTTGTTGACAGTAGGTAATAGAAGGTTTCATTTGATAATCAGCTTTACCTGATATTCAATATGGCTGCCATGACTGCAATTTTGATTATGTTTTTAGTCAGTTAACTACAAAATGTCTTCACCAATTCGTCTCAACTCTTGTTATTGGTGGCATATACTATCCATGGTAGTTGGAAGGTGCACATACCATGATTTGCATTGCTCTTGTTTTCTATTTTTATCTTTTGGGTCTCCCATAGCATACAGAGCTAGAGGTGCCTGTCCCAAACAGACTAAAAATATCCCCTGCATTCCACATTAAGTAGGTTGCAAAAATACAGCAAGGGTAAAAAGGGGAAATAAAAGGGGAGGCCAAATTTGGGTCATACTAAATACCGAGCAGAACCGAGCAGTAGAAAAATAAGGCTTATTAGGCCAAATAAAGGGCATAATATGATATATAGAGGTTATTTAAATGTAAAATATCAATTTGGGGCAAGTTGGGGTAAAATTGGATGATTTATAAACATTAGAGTATAACGCGTCCGTCGAAAACATCAGCTCGGTATTTATGAGGTTGAACACAGAAATCCAATTAACACACTATCGCAGCTCACCTATACTGGTACATACAATTTCCCATCACCATAAACCAGGGCTTTGGACCTGCAAGTCATACATGCAGACTTGGCTGGTTTAAAATTGTTTGTTCTTTTGACATGCATACCGGTGCGCATTTCTGTGTAGTGATCAGTTAATGGTGCCAGCTGTCCTGTCTTAGGTTGTTCCATATTTGGAATCTTACCCGTCATCGGAAACAGACCTAATATACTCACTTATTTTTGAAAGTGGACACTGTATTCCATAATTGGAATCTTAATCCATCGTCGGAAACAGACCGATTTCGGCTTCTTTGTCTTTTTCGACATATTATCAGTTGGGGAACGGGACAACTCGCCATCGGGACAACTCGCCATACCTGAGGTAGGACGAGTCGCCGCCGGGACAAGTCGCCGTGGAGTAGTAATTGATAAGTAACACGCGGCATAGGATTAAATTATCTTTAGCTCAACTTTGGCGAAGCCAAATTTGAGCTTATGCCATGGCCAGTCGTCCGTCTGTCCGTCAACAATTCAATACGGCTCGGGCTAGAGGCCATATTTATGAACCGATCTTTACGAAACTTCTTGGGTACCTTTGTTGTGTTTTTGGGTCCGATCCAAAATTCAAGTTGGCCGCTGGCAGCCATTTTGTACAAAATTAGGTGCAATCAGATTTTTGCACAGAACTTCCACATGAAAGCGCTGATTTGAATAATTTTTTGTATGAATGTTTACTACCATGGGATACATCACATATAGAATGGGTTTTTGTCTCGTGCGTAAATTATGCAAATTAGTCTAACTTGGATGTATTTAGTGTTACTTTCAGCACTGTAAGTGCAAATGCCAGTACGGTTCGGGCTAGAGGCCGTATTTATGAACCGATCTTTACGAAACTTCTTGGGTACCTTTGGTATCACCGTGGACAAGAACGAGTGTTTTCGGGTCCAGTCCGAAATTCAAGATGGCCGATGGCAGCCATTTTGTACAAAATAAGGTGCAATCAGATTTTTGCACAGAACTTCCATATGAAAGCACTGATTTGAATAATTTTTTGTGTGAATGTTTAGTACCATGGGATACATCACATATAATACGTTTTTTTTCTCGTGCAGAAATTATGCAAATTAGATGCA
The DNA here is from genome assembly GCA_031216915.1 of Pictodentalium vernedei. Lineage (NCBI taxonomy): Eukaryota > Metazoa > Mollusca > Scaphopoda > Dentaliida > Dentaliidae > Pictodentalium > Pictodentalium vernedei. The sequence goes on along the minus strand of CM062291.1, from coordinate 198,849,081 downwards.
CTTTGATTTTTTGTAAGTACACATGTCAATACGGCTCGGGCTAGAGTCTGTATTTATGAACCGATCTTTACGAAACGTCTTGGGTACCTTTGTTATCACCTTGGAACGAGAACGAGTGTTTCTGGGTGCGGTCCAAAATTCAAGATGGCTGCCAGTAGCCATTTTGTACCGAAATTAGGTCTAATCAGTTTTTTGTACACAACTTCTATACGGCTCAGACTAGAGGCCGTATTTATGAACCGATCTTTATGAAACTTCTTGGGTACCTTTGTTATCACCATGGGATGAGAACGATTGTTTTTGGGTGTGGTCCGAAATTCAAGATGGCCACCAGCAGCCATTTTGTACCAAAATTAGTACAATCAGTCTTTTGTACAGAACTTCTGTATGAAAGTTCTGATTTGAATAAATTTTTGTATGAATGTTTAGTAACATGGAATACATCACATATAGTACGGGTTTTTTTCTCGTGCAGAAATTATGCAAATTAGATGAACTTTGATTTATTCAGTGCTACTTAATACACTGTTAGTGCACATGTCAATATGGCTCGGGCTAGAGGCTGTATTTATCAACCGATCTTCACGAAACTTCTTGGGTACCTTTGTTATCACCTTGGGATGAGAACGAGTGTTTCTGGTTGCGGTCCAAAACTCAAGATGGCTGCCAGTGGCCATTTTGTACCGAAATTAGGTCCAATCAGTTTTTTGTCATAACTTCTATACAGCTCATATTTATGAACTGATCTTCACGAAACTTCTTGGGTACCTTTGTTTTCACCTTGGGACAGGAACGAGTATGTTTTGGGGAGCCTTTGTTATCACTGTGCTATAACAAATATTTTGGGGTTCAGTCAGACCCACTCTGGGACTCAAAGATTTCTTTTCTAGTTTAGCATTTGACTGTCACCCACCTTTACAATACTTTACCTATACATTTGTTACAGGCTACAGTCAGTATTTATGTACAGACCGTTACAATACTTTATATGTGCCTTTGTTATCAGGTCATTACCTAGATGTTTGACATTGCTGTGTCGCATACTACACATGTACATGTCTTAACAAGATGAGCTACAGTGTCATTGACACTTTCATTATTAATACTCATGATTTATATAACAAGACAGGTTCAATATAACATATAATAATATAACATATAAAATAATAGTTACTAACATAACAAGATTAATCAGAGTGACAGACGATTTGTTGAAATCAATGACAGTAATTAATTAATTAATTAATTAATTAATACATTTTCAAGCAAATTTACACTTTTACAGATCGTGCTTAGACAAAGGGGTACAGCATGCACCTGTTCGTTGGAATTTATTTTATATATGTGAATTCACATGAAAATGGTCCGAAAAGACCATTTTCATGTGAATTCACAGATATAAAATACATTTATAGAATTCTATATTATTTGAAAATTACTATAATTCACAAAAGACCATCAACCATCCCTGAGTTTTGTCTCGGGCTGAGTTTTATTGTATAATGCCTCAAAAGTCTCCCGTGTGTGAGCAGCTGGTAGGAATGGCAAGGCTAATATTTGACGGACAAAGTCGTGTACTGGCCCTCCATCTCTGTAGGCTGTCTGAAGACCTATTCTCGTGACATATCTGTAGACTGCCTGGCTCCAATGAAAACAACAGCCCTTTATTTCTCTGCCAGGAAACACCTCTCTAACAGCTTGCCAAAGAGCTGTAAAAAATATTTTTAAAAAATATAAAAAATAAAAATCAAGGTTCATAAGTTACCATACAATATTTATTTATTTATTTATCAAAACAATTATTTACCTGTTTCAAAATCTAAAACAAAATCTGTTACAGTTGGATGTTGCACTTTCTGAGAAATGGTCCTCAAAACATGAACATAATCCCCTCTGGATCTACTTGACATCAGCACATACACCATTGGAAACTGTTTCTTCTTTCCGTCTGTTTAAAATAAATATCGCTTCGACAAGAATTTATTAAAAATGATTCATATCAAAGATCAAATATAAACATCGCCCCGCCAAGAATTTATTTATTTAAAATTATTCCCATCTGACCTAGCGTTAGTTGATAAATATCATCTTGTTACCAAATGTTCAACATCTGGTAATAAAATAATATTTTTAAACGTCGCTCTGACAATTATTTAAAATTAAACGTTCAATTATTCATAGCGCGCGTGCAAAAGCAGGTACTTTCATAAAACATGGATTTAATTCTGGTTTTTTTTCAATTCAGGGAGGTTGGATTTATTTGTAAAAATACTCTACAGGTAAGTAAATGATAAAATTAACAGTATTTCAATAGAACAAATTAAGAATAAATTACAATTTTTGAAAAAAACAAAAAAAACAAAACAAAACGGGACAACTCGCCGTAAAAAATCGGGACAACTCGCTGCCCGAGTTGTCCCGATGGCGTCTTGTCCCGTACCCATCAGTGGCACGAAATGGTTAGGACTCCATGATATTTTGATGTCTAAATCCTCACCTGCCCACAAATATCGAAATCGACTCATGCTTCGTGCCGACCCTTGGCTTGAAAACTGTATTAAGAATTCTGATGTTTCCGTCAGTGGACCATTTACGCTTGGGTACACAGATTTCAGGGGTCGGCCAATAACTGAAGCAGCAGCATGCATGGTCCACGCCGAGGACCAGCCTTTTTTACAGGCACATGCATTGACGTCATCATCCAGCGATGGACTAACTAAAGGAATTTCAGTGTTTTGGTGAAATGACACATAAAATGACTTATTCAACAACAACTCTATGTACGTTCTAACCCGGAGTTCAGTGCTCATTGACTCGTCTCTAACTAAACAAACTGATACGGAATTGAACAGACAATTTCAGTTTGACCCTACAACAATGGGGACAGACTCGGTCCAGTGCGCTCCAAAGCGGGATGCCTGTACATCCCTGATCTAGGATTTCATAGGATGGTATCAATGGATGTTTGATATCTGAGCAAGAGGGAAGCGGCGTAAAAAAAAATTGCTTCCTGTTTTACAGCTTCTTCCAACTTATCATCACCCAAGGCAGCCACCAATCGCATGTGAGCCAAGTCCCAGTCAAACTTGCCTTCATGAACCAGACAAGAACAAAATCTAGACAGGACTTCGTGAAGAAGCCAAATTGTTGTATTCTCATACTTTCACATTGTGGGTGAAACCACCGACTGCATAAGTCACACCCTATGCTTTTGATATCATGACACTTGTCACCACACACACCGCAAGGATACTTTGGAGAAGACATTGTAATAATCAGGTCGATGATCAGACTGAAAAGTTGATGATGATGAATGAAAGGTTTTAGCGCGCCGAAGGCGCGCAGGGACAATGTGGGATTTACCAATCCCTTGCGACCCGGTTAACCTTATTTTATTTCACTTGCATCACACAGGCCTAGCTTCCTATTGCCTCAAATGGGGGGGGGGGGGGGGGGGGGGGGGGGGTCTGAGGTGGTATGCACGCGGTTAGAATTTCCGGCAGATTACGTGATAGATTATCAATAATCAATCCCTCAACGCCATTAAGACTATTAGAGAGTGGGCTTTATTCGGTTCCAGCTTGGCGATGGTAGAGGATTGATTCCCACCATGGTGGCGAGTCGGAATATAATTTTGTGCGATGGCAAATTTAAGGGAAGAAGAGAGAAGAAAACCAAACTGCAACGCCGGTTTGGTAGCGACCCCGGTATATGACCAACCATAGCAGTTGCAAAAAAGGAGTGGAGAAAGCTCCAACAAATTAGTTTTGAAAAACCAGGAGTCATCCATCAAGCCTTCTGGGAGATAGGATGCCGTATGTGATTATGAGGTATCTGGTTATCCTTCGGGAATTCCAAATGACCTCCCCACCCACCTCAAAAAACCCTAAATAAATAACAAAAAAGCCTTTAAAAGGGCTGTTTGCTGGCAAGATTGTTTCAATCCTTGCCTTGGTCTTATTTAGGTTTTCTGCACATCTTTGCATGAGGATTGTTTCAATCCCTCATAGTTTGTCATTAAGATTACAATAATACTGCAGGTCGAGAAATTGCAATGATTATCTCGAGACAACATGAGTCCTTTCCCCGTGCTGCTCTTTGATTATCTTTCGATGCTCTTTCGACTATCCACACTCTTAGGCTACTACAGGTGAAATGTTTATATGGACGTATTTTCTTAATTTAATAGTGGGCCACAACTGGCAAAAAGTGCGGACAGGCTCTGTCCTACATGGAAATCCTTTCCTCCATGCTGGCCTACCAGCAGGTTACGGGCCGTTTCGTTCCAAAACCAGTTTGTCCCGGGACGTTTCGTCCCAAAATGACAACCGGGACGATTCGTCCCAAATATCGGGTCGATTCGTCCCAACAGTTTTTATGTGTACCCATACTATGTATGGGACACATAATGCCGGCATCCAGGGTGGCCATCCGTCGTTTGTCCGTCCGTCCGTCCGTCCGGGCCAACATTGGGAGTTTAGGGGATATTATTATTTGGGGCTACCTCCAAATTAAGGTAGGGTGAGTCCCCCCCCACCCCCCGTGGGAACCCCGGGAAGTGAAGCAGTGCTTGTTTACTGTGGTAAACAAGCTCTGTTTCACTGGTAAAATAGGACCCAGTCACTAATGCTTGGGGTGCAAGTCCTCTAAAATAGGAAACATGGGGTATAAACGATTGACTCCATGTTGTGGTCATGATTAGCCATTGTGCAGAAGTATGTGACCTTAAACAACAATACATAAATATAAATAGGGTTAGGAGTGGGGTGGGGTTAGAGGTAGCCTCAGAGTAGGGCTTAAGGTTGGGGAGGGTTAGGTCCCGGGGGGTTAGGGTTGGGGTCATGGTTTTAGTTTTAGTAGCCCCTAAACCGAACAATAGCTCCTAATCCTATTGGTTTGGGTGGGGTGGGGTTAGGGGTAGCCCCAGAGTAGTGCTTAAGGTTGGGGGGGTTTAGATCCCGGGGGTGGGTGGGGGGGTTAGTGTCTGGGGTGGGCTTTTAGGGTCAGGGTGGGGTAGGGTTAGGCTGTGGTTTTGGGGTGCAGGGGTGGGGTTAGGGTTAAATATAAGTTCTAGGGTGGAAGGGGTGGGGTTCTGGGTAAATAAGGTTTTGGACATACAAAATGTTTTTTTGGTAGCCCATAAACTCGAAATGTTGGTGCATTTGTCTGTCCGTCCGGCGCCCGTATCCATTTCTTTGGCATTCGATAACTTGAAAAATATTGCTTGGATTGTCAAGTTACTTTATATTTGTGTTCAGGTTACTGATGTGCCGAGCTGTATAGTTTTTGGTGTAAATCTGATAATTTGATCCTGAGATATTAACCCTTTATCTTTCAAATTGAAAATTCCTCCAATCCTTTTGGCATTCGATAACTTGAAAAATATTGCTTGGATTGTTTTGGTAATTTATATTTGTGTTCAGGTTACTGACTTGCCAAGCTGTATAGTTTTTTTGTGTAAATCTGATGATTTGATCCCGAGATATTAACCCTTTATCCTTCAAATTGAAAATTCCTCCAATCCCTTTGGCATTCGATAACTTGAAAAATATTGCTTGGATTGTCAAGTTACTTTATATTTGTGTTTAGGTTACTGATGTGCCGTGCTGTATAATTTTTGGTGTAAATCTATTATTTTGATCTTGAGATATTAACCCTTTATCCTTCAAATTGAAAATTCCTCCAATCCCTTTGGCATTCGATAACTTGAAAAATATTGCTTGGATTGTCAAGTTACTTTATATTTGTGTTCAGGTTACTGATGTGCCGATCGGTAAAGTTTTTGGTGTAAATCTGACAATTTGATCCTGAGATATTGCCCCTTTATCCTTCAAATTGAAAATTCCTCCAATCCCTTCGGCATTCGATAACTTGAAAAATATTGCTTGGATTGTCTAGTTACTTTATATTTGTGTTCAGGTTACTGATTTGCCAAGCTGTATAGTTTTTGGTGTAAATCTGATGATTTGATCCCGAGATATTAACCCTTTATTCTTCAAATTGAAAATTCCTCCAATCCCGTTGGCATTCGATAACTTGAAAAATATTGCTTGGATTGTCAAGTTACTTTATATTTGTGTTCAGGTTACTGATGTACCAAGCTGTATAGTTTTTGGTGTAAATCTGTTATTTTGATCCTGAGATATTAACCCTTTATCCTTCAAATTGAAAATTTATCCAATCCCTTTGGCATTCGATAACTTTAAAAATATTGCTTGGATTGTCAAGTTACTTTATATTTGTATTCGGGTTACTGATGTGCCGAGCTGTATAGTTTTTGGTGTAAATCTGATAATTTAATCCTGAGATATTAACTCTTTATCCTTCAAATTGAAAATTCCTCCAATCCCTTTGGCATTCGATAAATTGAGAAATATTGCTTGGATTGTGAAGTTACTTTATATTTGTGTTCAGGTTACTGATGTGCCAAGCTATATAGTTTATCGTGTAAATCTGATAATTTGATCCTGAGATATTAACCCTTTATCCTTCAAATTGAAAATTCCTCCAATCCCTTTGACATGACATAACTCAAAAAATATCAATCCGACTGTCATGTTACTTTATATATTTATTAAGGTTACTAATGTGCTATGCTGCATAGTTTTTTATGTAAATCTGATAATTTGATCCTGAGATATTAACCCTTTATCCTTCAAATTGAAAATTCCTCCAATCCCTTTGGCATGAGATAACTCAAAAAATATCAATCCGGTTATCATGTTACTTTATATATTTATTTAGGTTACTGATGTGCTGTGCTGTATAGTTTTTTATGTAAATCTGATAATTTGATCCGGAGATATTAACCCTTTATCCATCAAATTAGACACTCCTCCAATCCATTTCTATATGTACCCATACCATGTATGCTGTACATAATGTCAGCATCCGTGGTGGCCCTCCGTCATACAGCTTTCTACTAGTTGCGCGTATGGGTATACATCTGACGATTTCATCAGCCTATTTTTACAGAGTATCGAGACGATTCCTCCCAAATGAATTTTCTTTTTCGATTATCAGGATGATTCGTCCCAACATTCATTTTCATGGTAGCGGGGCAAATCATCCTGCGTGCAATGTTTTTCAGCAGATTATATATACTTTGATTTACAGTGAAGAGAAAATTTTTCTCAAACGGTTCCTTGGAAAATGGGTGATTCTAATGGATAAAACAGAACAAAATTAACAGAACAAAATTGTTCATTAGCTCAACTTGACAAAGTCAAGCTGAGCTCATGCTATCACTTCTCGTCCGCGTACGTACGTACGTGCTTTCACAATTCCTCACAGGTCGCATTTATGATCAGATCGCTTTGAAACTTGGTATGCTTGTTTGGGGTGACCTCTAGATGGGAGCTATGAATTTTCTTCAATTTCCGTCAAAAACTGTTGCTGCTGGCAACGTTCTCAAAACTTAGTTTAGTCAGACCTCAATATTTCCCTTTGGCACACCTCACAGGGCACATTTATGATCGGATTGCCTTGAAACCTAGCATGTTTGTTTGGGGTGACCTCTAGATGGGAGCTATCGAGATTTCTTCCATTTCCGTCAGAAAATGTTGCCGATGGTCACGACCTTTGAACTAAGTTTAGTCAGGCATCAATATATTCCTTTGGCACGCCATACATGGCACATTTTTTATCAGATCAGTTTGAAACTTGGTATGCTTGTTTGGGATTACCTCTAGATAGGAGCTATCAATTTTTTTTTATATCTGCCAAGAAATGTTGCCGCTGGCAATGACCTTTGATGAACTTAGTGCAGGTATGCATCAAAATTTCCCTTTGGCACACCCTGCAGGGCATATTTATTATCGGATCGCTTTGAAACTTGGTATGTCTGTTTGGGGTGACCTCTAGATGGGAGCTGTCGATTTTCTTCCATTTCTGGCAAAAAATGTTGCCGCTGGCAACGTTCTTAGAACTTAGTTTAGTCAGACCTCACTATTTCCCTCTGGCACAACTTGCAGGGCACATTTATGATTAGATTGCTTTGAAAACTGGTATGCTTTTTTTGGAGTGACCTCTAGATGGGAGCTATTGATTTTCTTCCATTTCCATAAAAAAATGTTGCCGCTGGCAACGACCTTTGAACTTAGTTTAATCAGGCATCAATATATTAGCTTGGCATGCCCTACAGGGCGCATTTATGATTAGATCAATTTGAAACTTTGTATGCTTGTTTGGTGTTACCTCTAGATGGAAGCTATCGATTTTCTTCAATTTCTGTCAAAAAATATTGCAGCTGGCAACAACCTCCGATGAACTAAGTGCAGTTATGCGTCAATTATTTCCCTTTGGCGCAGCCTGCAGTACACATTTATGACCGGATCGCTTTGAAACTTGGTGTGCTTGTTTGGGGTGACCTCTAGATGGGAGCTATCGATTTTGTTCCATTTCTCTCAAAAATAGTTGCCATTGGCAACGACCTCTGATGAACTTAGTGCAGTTATGTCTCAATATTTCCTTTTGACACACCCTGCAGGGCACATTTATGATTGTATCGCATGGAAACTTGGTGTGATTGTGTGGGGTGATCTGTATGGGAGTTATCGATTTTCTTCCATTTCTGTCAAAAAATGTTGCCGCTGGCAACGACATTTGAACTTAGTTGAGTCAGACTTCAATATTTCCCTTTGCCACACCTTTCAGGGCACATTTATGATCGGACCACTTTGAAACTTGGTGGTATGTGTGTTCGGGGTGACCTCTAGATGTGAGCTATTGATTTTTAGCTCAACTTTGTCTGTCTGTCTGTCCATCCGTCTGTCCGTCGCGCCGCACACACGGCTCGGGCTAGAGGCCGTATTTATGAACCGATCTTTACGAAACTTCTTGGGTACCTTTGTTATCACCGTGAGACGAGAACGAGTGTTTTGGGGTCCAGTCCGAAATTTAAGACGGCCGCTGGCAGCCATTTTGTACCAAAATTAGGTGCAATCAGATTTTTGAGCTCCGTTTTGAATAATTGTTTTTTATAATTGTTTAGTACCATGGGATACATCACATATAATACGGGGTTTTTTCTCGTGCAAAAATTATGCAAATTAGATGAACTTTGATTTATTCAGTGCTACTTATACACAGTAAGTGCACATGTCAATACGGCTCGGGCTAGAGTCTGTATTTTTGAACCGATCTTCTCGAAAAAAATATGCAAATTAGACTAACTTTGATTTATTGAGTGTTACTTTCAGCACTGTAAGTGCAAATGCCAATACGGCTCGGGCTAGAGGCCATATTTATGACCCGATCTTTACGAAACTTCTTGGGTACCTTTGTTATCACCGTGGGACGAGAACGAGTGTTTTGGGGTCCGGTCTGAAATTCAAGATGGCCGCTGGCCGCCATTTTGTACAAAATTAGGTGCAATCAGATTTTTGCGCGTAACTTCCATATGAAAGCACTGATTTGAATACTTTTCTGTGTGAAGGTTTAGTACCATGGGATACATCACATATAATACGGGTTTTTTTTCTCGTGCATAAATGATGCCAATTAGACTAACTTTGATCTATTTAATGTTACATTCAGCACTGTAACTGCAAATGCCAATACGGCTCAGGCTAGAGGCCGTATTTATGAACTGATCTTCACGAAACTTCTTGGGCACCTTTGTTATCACCTTGGAACGAGAACGAGTGTTTTGGGGTTCAGTCCGAAATTCAAGATGTCTGCCAGCGGCCATTTTGCACCAAAATTGGTGCAATCAGTTTTTTTGTACAGAACTTTTGTATGAAAGTTCTGATGTGAATAAATTTCTGTATGAATGTTTAGTAACATGGAATACATCACATATAATGCAGGTTTTTTTCTCGTGCAAAAATTATGCAAATTAGATGAACTTTGATTTATTCAGTGCTACTTATACGCAGTAAGTGCACATGTCAATACGGCTCGGTCTAGAGTCTGTATTTTTGAACCGATCTTCACGAAACTTCTTGGGCACCTTTGTTATCACGTTGGGATGAGAACGAGTGTTTCTGGGTGCGGTCCAAAATTCAAGATGGCTGCCAGTGGCCATTTTGTACCGAAATTAGGTCCAGTCAGTTTTTTTAACACAACTTCAATACGGCTCAGGCTAGAGGTCGTATTTATGAACCGAGCTTTACGAAACTTCTTTGGTACCTTTGTTATCACCGTGGGACGAGGACGAGTGTTTTTGGGTGTGGTCCAAAATTCAAGATGGCCACCAGCAACCTTTTTGTACCAAAATTAGTGCAATCAGTTTTTTTACAGAACTTCTGTATGGAAGTTCTGATTTGAATAAATATTTGTAGGAATGTTTAGTAACATGGAATACATCACATATAATACAGGTTTTTTTCTCGTGCAGAAATATGCAAATTTGATGAACTTTGATTTGTTCAGTGCTACTTATACACAGTAGGTGCACATGTCAATACGGCTCGGGCTAGAGTCTGTATTTATGAACTGATCTTCATGAAACTTCTTGGGGTACCTTTGTTATCACCTTGTGACAGGAACGAGTGTTTTTGGGTGCCTTTGTTATCACTGTGCTATGAGAACAAATATTTTTGGGTTTAGTCAGACCCACTCTGGGACTCAAAGATTTCTTTTCTAGTTTAGCACCTAACTGTCGCCCACCTTTACAATTCTTTACCTACACATTTGTTACAGGCTACGGTCGGCATTTATGTACAGACCGTTACACTACTTTAATGTAGTGGTCATGATTAGCCATTGTGCAGAAATATGTGACCTTAAACACCAATAAATAAATAACTTTACATGTACCTTTGTTATCAGGTCATTACCTAGATGTTTGTCATTGCTGTGTCACATACTAATCATGTACATGTCTTATAGGCACTATCCAATTAAATGTCAGAGAGCAAGGTATTGTATAAAATATCTGATTCATATCAGGGACAATAAAGGCTTCCTCAGGCAGAATGTAGCTACAGACAGTTATTGCCTGTCACTTTTAGTAAAGCCCAAAATAGGGCTTCCAGCACTTTACCAGTTAAACAAGTTGAGCTGCAGTGTCATTGACACTTTCATTTTTCATTTCGATAAAAAATAATTGCTGTCACCAGCCTTTGAACTTCCTGCATGTGTGGAGCAACTTATCCCTTCGCCCTCTCTGCATGGTATATTTATGAATTTCCATAAAAACGAGAGAAAAAAAAACATTGCCACAAGCAGTGACCTTCAAACTTAGTGCATTTGTGCATTAACATCTTCCTTTGGCATGCCTGAGAGAGCAGCATTCATTATCAGGTTGTTTTGAAACTTTGTATGCTTATGCAAGGTGACAAAGATGGGGGCTATCAATTTTCCTTTCATTTCCAATTTTCCACCAAAAACTGTTGCTGTTAGCAACAATCTTTGAATTTATTGCATTTGTGCATCAACATTCTTCTTTGACATGGCCTACAGGCCACATTTATCAAGTGATTGTTTTTGAACTTCATGTGCTCATTAGGCGAGACCTTTAGATAAGAGCTATTGATTAGCATTCATTTCTGTGAAAAAAAGTTGCCATTTACTCTGAACTTACTGCATTTGTGTTTCAACATTCTTTCTTTAGCCAGTCTTACAGTTGACATTTAAAAATGCATGGATTACTCAGATGTTGTGCGCACACAATGCTGTTATGTTGAAATTTCACCAAATAACATTGGTACCAATGTTCTTCAATTTTGCCATTTCACTTATAACTTACCAAGTTCAAGTTTGTCAGGTTGAGCTACAGTGTCATTGACACTTTCATTATTTTTATTTTCTACTTGAATTTATTTTTTTAAATAAATATAAAAAAAAACATGTTTATGATACGGGCTTAGTTCTAATGGACAGGGTCCATAAGACCAAAACTACAATAGTGGATCATGAATAATTAAAGTAATAAGCACTGAGCAGCAAACAATGATTGACACCTAATTAACTATACTCAACTTAATATGTTTACACAATCAATAATCAAGAAAATAGCCCCTAGTCTAAAAAAACGCATCAAAAACTAAAAAAACGATCCAAAGGCTTCCCAACACCGGCACCCTGATGATTATTATTGTGGTAAATTTATAAAAAAAAATGTTCATTTCTGTATATTTACAGAGAACGGTTTGGATCCGTTAGCGGCTGGTTGAAGTCAAAATGTATCTGTCGGTTTAAGTCAAATTACAGGGGACGCTTTGGCAAGAGGATGGATTGGGTGTATTCGGATAATTCAGATATATTTGAAGACGGCGAACTCTGTCTGGAATATGAAGAAAGTGTCACTGCACTAAGTTCTCACCTACCAATATCTGGATAAAAATCATTTTAAACATAATCACACATGTATGATCTCATTTATCCCCCAAATTACCTTTTTGGGATGAATAGTCCCGGGCGAATCGACCCGGTTCGAAAATGTATTTTGGACGAATCGTCCCGGGACGGACTGGTTTTGGGGCGAAACGTCCCGGAGCCCTACATGCATACCAAAGTACAAGAAAATTCAATCCACCCCCATGCTACAAGGCGAAATGTTTGTACAGACGTATTTTCCAAGTCCAACAAAAGAGGGTAAGGACAGAATCCGTCCTCTGGCAAGATCCTTTCCAAGATGCTGGTCTATCTCTGCACTTGATTTTCCACACCAGAAATACCAAGCGAAATGTTGGACGGGCAGCCCGACAAACACAAACTGGCAAGGAAATGCAGACAGAATCCGTCCTTCCTGGATATCCTTTCTCCCATGCTGTTCTTGAACCACGGGTCCAATTTTGTCAAAGTTTTGAGACTCGAAACAGGTGCTCAGTCGTGCAATCGTGATAAAGCATACTATTCAAAGTTTGCTGAGCACCAAATATTTGACACATCATTGTGAAATTTGCTTGTGCATATTTGCGATATTTTTGATGGATATTTTTGAGGAATGTATTGAGATAGTCCTTGGTGTTTACATTAGCTCTCTTGACAAGCAGACTTTTCGTGACAGTCATGGAAAGCATGTACCCCTTGATTTTCATGATTATTTTCGTGTACTGTCTACATGGTCATGACATGTGTAGGGTATTCAGTCTTCATTTCAGCAGAAACCCTTGTGATTTAATGATTGAATATGGCAAATGCAAATGTAAGAAGACATTTGTCTGAAGCATAAATATGGCGGGCTGTAGGGCAGCGGTGGAGCAAAGGGCTACCCACCGTCAGGTTGGTGAAGCCCTTGGTGTGCACCATACGGTGATCACCAATGCCTAGGCCAGATTTCAGCAGTATGGCACACCAGTAAGACGGCATGATGGTGGCAGAGACAGGGCAACATCTGCAGCTGAAGACTGTAGATGATCATTTAGGCCCGTAGGAACCGCTTTGCTACAGCAACCCAGCTTCGCAGTAACCTTCAGAATGCATCCGAGGTAAATGTTTCGACGCAGACTATCCGGCCAAGGTTGCACGAAGGTGGTCTCCGATCGAGAAGACCATGTATTCGCATTCCGCTGTCCCAGAACCACCGCCAGGCACGATATGAGTGGGCCATGGACCACATTGGATGGACCAAAGAAGATTGGCGACCTGTCCTTTTTTACAGATGAGTCAAGGTACTGCTTAGATCACACAGATAGGCGGTCTAGGGTGTGGAGAAGACCAGGAGAGCAATTCCATGCAGTCAGCATTGCAGAGCATGACTGCTATGGTGGAGGGTCAATCTTGGTCTGGGGCGGCATCAGCAGGGATGGAAGTACAGAGCTCTATGTCCTTGAACGTGGTACATTGACTGCACACGTCAGATTGTATGCAGGTGCAGTAGGTGATAGATTCATTCTGATGGACGATAATGCCAGTCCTCATGTTGCCCATGCTGTCGGGGAGTACCAACAGAGGGAGGGGATTGAGCGTATGGACTGGCCAGCAAGATCCCCTGACCTCAATCCAATCGAACATGTCTGGAATGAGTTGCAATTTCAGCCCGTCCAGTCCAGCCAAGAAGGAATGGAACAAAGGACCACCAGGAACCTGATTGGGAGCATGAGCATTTGTCAAGCTGTAATTAACAGTAATGGGTCTCATACTTGATACTGAACCCATACCAGTTCGCTCCGTCAACTTTTTGGCACATTTGAAAAATTTCCTCTTTTACCAATAATATTCATTGTCCATGGTTATCGTATTCAAAAGCTAAAAAATAATGTCAAACACAAATAAAATCTTAATTTCTATACTTAAATCATTAAAGATATAATTAAATAAAAAATGTATACACTTTTCATCACAATATTTCAACTAAAACGTAAAACTGGTAGTTGGATATACTTGGTGCTCAGCAAACTTTGAGTTGTATATTATGTGAGGCCTAAAACATCTCTACCAGGGTACCTCTCCCAAGGAAATTTAAACTGTGAAGCAACATGATGCGAAATTCCATTGAAATTTCTTTTCAATATTGTCTTCAAAATATGAAGTGTCAATTCATAAAACACACCCATCCCAAACCTGTTCGTGTTCTCTCTGCCTTATTATACCCCCCCCCCCCCCCCGACTTGAAAAATCAAAAAATCGAAAGGGGTATCTAGTGGAAACCTCCGACCGGCCGGCCGGCCGGCCGGCCGTCCGTTCGTTCGTTCGTTCGTTCGTCCGTGTTTACATTTGAAACTTAAAAGTAGTAAAAGTTGTGTCTGTCCATTCCTTGTTGGTATTTTTGCTTATCGTCCGTTCGTACCAACATTTTCCCTTTTATCTCGGCCACTGCTATTCCGATTTAAATGATATTTGGTGTTGTGACTAATGCCCCCTTAAACTTAGAAAATATAAATTTCTATGTGATGGTGAAACCTCAATAAAAATGTGTGTGAGAGGGGGATTAAAACATCCAGGACGCAAGGGACCTTTTCTGCTTCGGTCCGATGATAAAATTTTGAAACAATAGATTCTCAAAAATTTTAATTCTAGGGTCTTGATGAGCGCGATGGAACATTCAAAAGCTGTGTGTGTGTGTGTGGAGTTATTGGGATTTAACGACACTTTCCACAGCCAGGGTCATATCGTTTCGGACAGTTTTACAGGCGGGTGTAGCCAGAAAGAACCACCTAGCAACGAGTAACTGTCGAATTCCCCAGTTTACCAACGCGGCAACGGCACGAGCAGGGTTGGCATCGGCTGATCGCAAGTGTACCTTCAGCACCCCCTGCGCCTTTGTATACAGCCCCCGTGCTCCCACATAAGGTGAAGTGTCTTGCCCAGCGACACAATGCAGGTGTCGGAGTGGGGGTAATTTTTTTACTTTGAAATAGCCAGTAACATCTTTCCGTGTAATGCTACATAATATAATCATGAATCACCAAATGCAGAGAAACCGGTTAACTTCTCTTTTGGTATGTATGTTGGCGTCTGGTCAGGGTTTGATATACCGGTAGCGTTTTTTTTTACTTCAACCATCTTTTGGTTGGAAGATGATTGAAGCAGAACAAATAGACCGAAGCGACTGATGGTGGAATTCATGGGCCAAATGCGATTAAATGTGTTTACAATACATATAATCTTGCAGATGATATGCTGTCCCTTGAGTGTAACAAGGCACAAACTTTAATGCTAAAGCACTGCTGCACTCAAGGGACGATATACCCAGTATATATTGCAAGGGTGCTTTATTGGCACGCTCGCATGCCATGCCCCCAAATTTTTAAAATTGTTGCGTAACCATGAGCATGTCTATTGGGAAACAAGTACAACGCCAAGGGTGGCTATGTCCCCCCCCCCCCCCCCCCCCACCGCCAAGCATGAGTTTCTAGTCATTTATCTTTGTTGATATTGAATTAATAAATATCTTATCTTATCTCCATTAAATCATAGCACCAATACAGCAGGCCACCAAATGTGTCCATGGGACACTAATGCCTCCGCTTTATGATAAATTATATTTAGTGATTAACAGGGGGCGCTGTGGCATTGCGGTAACCGGTTCTCGTCAGATCACCGAGGTTAAGCAACGTCGAGCCCGGTTAGTCCTTGGGTAGGTGACCGCCTGAGCGATCGATTCGGACTCCCGCGGGGTGTCCTTGGGCAGGGCACTTAACCCCGATTGTCAACATGGGAGCACGATGATGCCGTGCACTAAGGCGTACTGCACGTCGATGGTGTGCATGTCTTCAACCAATCTAACTCTACTTGTGCTGCAGTGCGGAGTTACGATGTTGGGGAGCTGGGCAGCTGCTCGTCGTTGCTCGGTGGTTCTCTCCGGGTATTCCGGATTCCTCCGCCCATAAAAGTGTCACCGACACGATGTGACCCTGGCTGTTAAAGTGTCGTTAAATCTTAATAAATAAATAAATAGTGGATAACAATGTCCATAACTCAGATAAAAATTATCGTACCACACTCATACCACACTCAAAATCAAGCCTGTGTGGTATATTGTCTACAGTAAGCTATATTCTAAGTTTGATTGACATCGGACACATATAACTCAAGTTACCATCCGGAAATCAACATCAGTATGTCTTCTGAGTCGGAGGAGGGCCATAACTCTGCCCCAAAATATCGGACTATTGTCCACTATCAATCACAACCTGCTTTATGTGGTTATAAACCTGTGTATAAAAATTTTGTTTCATTTCGTTCAGTCAAACTAAAGTTATCGTCCGGAAAACATTTTCAGGACGGACGAATGTACGGACAGACAGACAAGGGTAACACTTACTGCTCCTCGCCAAATTGGCTGGGGCATAAAAATGGGGGGTGTGCACGTGCCTTTTGTGCCCTCCAACCCCTCCGCCGTGATCGGTTCCGTCGCTTCTGGTTACAGTACAGTCATGCATACTGTAACATAAATCTCCCGTCGAACTAACAAGCAATCTGCTGACGACTCAGGTTCTACTTTCGCTTTAGGTTGTGTTTGTGTGGATTTCAAGTTGGTTGGGAAATTCCCATTACGTTTAAGACCCAGAATTCCGTGTTTATTAATTTGATTGGTTATTTCTGGATCAACACTAATGAACGATTACGTACACTTGTTTTGGTTTATATATAAAGACTGAAATGTATTGCATTTAAAAGGAAGTTCACCGTGAATTACGTAAATCTGATAGACATCGACGACGAAGGTCACAGGCTACAGTTGTATTCGGAAAGGGATTTATTTTGTGGAGGATAAGCTCGCCTAGAGAACCACCAGCACTGTTATCGATCTGGCAGCAGCTTGAATAGATCCGAAGTGCTACCAAGTTGCAGGCTGCATTCGGAAAGGAAACTGAATGGAGGGATTTATATTATATGCGTAAATTCAAAAGGAGACGTACCGAAGAGTTCAATATATATACAATTCAATATATGTAGTATATGTGAAGAGGGTGTTCAACATGATCAGATCACGCAACCTGGTCATTTTTTAGCATCGACTCGAAGACATTTATTTCATGGCACCTCTTGGAAAATAGTTATGAATTATTTTCAGTTGACAATTCTTCCTATTTGTCAAAGTCCACTTCAATTTTTGACGACAAAATAAGTTATTTATAAACAACACGTAATGATTTTAAGCTTTGAAGCAGATTATTTATAGTTCAGTAGCAATGGTGTTCGGGGAATGTCCCGTACAGCAGTACCGAATCTCTTTCCAAGAACAGTTTGTTTTATAGTTCCTCAGTCCTTAGTTTAATTGAAAGGGCTGACAGCGGAAATGTGTTTCATGCGATTTTGTGTATTTTCATTTCAGTAGTTTGTGTATGATAGACAGAAGCAGTCGTTTTTCGGAGTTGAGATTATATGGACTGTGTCGCATTATTTATGACATTATAATTAATTGAACAACAATATGTGTTTGTTGACAAACATTTCAAAATGGATGACATAACGGGATAGGGTCTGAGTAACTTGACAAGTACAACTTGAAGCGAAGAATTTGGCCAATGAATAAAATATAGAAAATAAATAAATTTAACTCCATGAATATGTCTAAAAACACTGGATTTTCTAAAGGTAAATATATATTTTTATGAATCCATCACTGTCATCAAAAGAACAACTTACCGAGCCCCCTTCACAATCATGTCAGATTTCTCATAGAAAGTCAATTCTGTTGCCGCCATTGGTGTAGCTTGGGAGGAGGGGGGGGGGGGGGTTCCTCTGGTGATTATCTAAATGAAAAAATAGATAACCGAAAAGTTGTTCGTCTGGAACTACAGGCAGTTCGTCAAAAAGTTTTGTCTTATCACCTTATTTGATAGCACTGTTTTAAACTGTTCCTATGGGAAGCCCCCTCTCTTCAGTGCTGTAACTCCCTAAGACAACCGACACCTCCCCCCCCCCCCCCCCATGTGCTTGCCGCGCCCCGTAGATGCTTTCGAAATCCGTGAACTGTCATACAGTAGGGCCATCATGGTCGGGTCAAAATCCACGGGTTGTCATTTTCTTCTCGCATATAATGCAGAGTTGATCCACTATGACACCTAGCAAATTTACACAATGAAGCACCGGGGTTCATTGGTGGAAATTTCGCTAGGTGTCATAGCGGATCATATCCAAATTATATGCCTGGAAAAATGCCCACCCATAGATTTTGACCTGCCCACGATGGATGTACTGTAATCAGTCCCCTTTATTATATTCAGGTGAACGGTAAATAGGTTTTCTAAAAATTCAAGATTTTATTCTCTGCACAAAGCGCAAAAATGGTCCCCAATATTTGGACTGCACACGCTACAAATGCCTCAGGTTCGCTCTCAGAGAGCACTAACTCTACATTTTACAAAATATTCTCGGGTGTGGGGGCGGGGAGGGCTTGTCCTAAATAGAACCACCTGGCTAATTGCCCTCCTACCAGTTTCCTTCAGGGAAGTAGGGGGCGGGTGCTATGACCAGAGGTTCCCAGTTAGGACTAGGGGAGGCCCCGAAACCCAATACAGTGGCTTTTCAAGTTGTACCCCCCCCCTAAAAAAATGGCATGAGCACCCCCTATTATAGAATCCTGGCTACGCGTCTGGTTGCTCCCAGTTGAGGTCCAAATCATTTTAGGTCATAATATGATCTAGTCCGTTATGTCACAGTTAAATGTCTTTTATTTTATCTTCATTTTTGACAGGATGTCCCGACATTAATTATTCAACTACCAAAGCTTTAGAACATGGATATCTGATAAATTTGTTGCCTTAGTGAAACGGCAACAAACGGAACGCTCGCGTCGCAATTAGTTTGTATATGCCTTGGCCCTGTCAACATTGAGCCCCCGTAGTATCGTGTTAAAGAATATAACAGCGACAACACAAGTGACAGCGAAGAAGGTGAATCTGTTGTGTGTTCAGAGAGATCCAGCAGCAATAAAATTCGACAGCCCCGCAGTCCCGTTGGATTAATTATTGCTTATTTCCATTGCTGATTTTGCGGTATATTGTGTCATATTGTCACTGAATTCTACTATTTTGTTTACACAAACAATATTTATAAATGGTTGAAAGGGTTATACCCACAGATCGTGGCGTAGCCAGTCTAAATGAAGTGGGGAACAAAAGCCCCCCCCCCCCCCCCCTTCCCACTAAAATGTTCGTTGGTACCCCAAAACATTGGCCCAGTGCAAGTTTCAGGGAAATGGGATGAGGGATAACACATGGAGGGTCATTCTAGTTGGTATTGGGGGGGTGACCCCCCCCCCCCCCCCACAACGACCTTCCAAATATCATGATTGCCCCGTAACCCAAAACGTTCTAGGTGGGCCCTGCGAATCACTAGATGACTGATACAAAATTATATTCCTGAGAGAAGATTTGAAAGGAAACGAATCGGGTAGTCGATTTCGAATCGAATCGAATAGCAACTTAAGATTCATTCGAAATCATATCAAATCTTCAAGCTTCGCAGGGCCCTAGTTCTAGAGCACCCCTATTGTAGAATCATGGTTATGCGCCTGGTCAGTGACAGTAGAAAACAAAATAGTCCGTTCAACTCCCCCCCCCCCCCCCTCCCAACACACACACATACTCCATTTTACTTTGTGATGGCAAAGAGTGTGTATCCCCCATAATTGAAGGTCCTACGTCTTCCCGGGGAAGAAAAATCAACTTTTCATGCCATTAATTATTGGAGCATCCGAAGCACATTTTTGTAAGGCTTAAGTGTTGTTGATTCTCAGATTTCTTTCTGTTACCATTGTTGTTTTTTAACACAGTAACAATTACCCTAAGTTTTTTCCCCAAATCAATAAGTTTAACAATTGATCCCTTAGAACTTCTAAGAATGATCAAAGAGAATTTAGGCTGAACCCAGTGGAGATACTTACAGCCAGGGCTTTTTTTGGTGAGTGGTGTTTTTTCCAAGTTAAGGGGCCCGAAGTTTTGTTTACTAAAAATCAAAACATCCCAGCTCTAAATACCTTGTGTTAATATTCCAATTAATCGTTTAAGGGCAGGGGGTTAAAAACGTTACACTCAAGAATCTTTCTCGTTTCTCGTAATGGAGAAAGACAGAAATAATTCCTTTCTTCTCCTGTTCTCCTGTAGGAGATATCCTTTACTGAGGCGATTGAGAGATTGGATTTTCCTTTATGCCCTAGGCCCTCCAGCCTTTTTACGATTCAGCTAGTCTGGGCCATTGGCTGTTGTATAAAAATATTATAAATTTCAAGTAATTTGTATAGGTAAATTGAGCCACCATTCCAGCCATGTTTGTAACCCGGTCAACATTAAATGAGGATCGTTGATAGAGGGTGTCCCAGTCATCAATTATGTCAAGTTTCAAAACAATTGGCTTGGTTTCAGAGGAGAAGATTTTTTAAAATCGACCAACCGGAATCAAAGAATGTCTCTGGCGGCGGAGTTTTTCATCCGACGGGAACAAAATGTGGATCGTTTATAGAAGACCTGCCATAGACCATTCCTGCCAAGTTTGGTTCACATCGGCTCAGCAGTTCCGGCGAAGATGAAAACGTGATTTTCCATAGGGTTTCCATGGTAACTATGAGCCGCAATTGCGGCCATAGTTGCAACCCAATCAACATTAAATGTGAATCGTAGATAGAAGATGTCAAGTTTCAAAACATTTGGCCTTGTTGTTTCAGAGGAGAAGATTTTTTTAAAATCGACCAATCGGAATCAAAGAATGTCTCTGGCGGCTTTCATCCGACGGGAACAAAATGTGGATCGTTTATAGAAGACCTGCCATAGACCATTCCTGCCAAGTTTGGTTACATCGGCTCAGCAGTTCCAGCGAAGATGAATACGTGATTTCCCATAGGGTTTCCATGATAACTATGAGCCGTAATTGCGGTCATGGTTGCAACCCGATCAACATTAAATGTGGATCGTAGATAGAAGGTGCCCCAGTCATCAATCATGTGAAGTTTCCAAACATTTGGCCTGGCAGTTTCAGGTGAGAAGATTTTTCCAGTCGACCAATCAGAATCAAAGAATGCCTCTGGCTGCCATGCTTTTCATCTGATGGGAACAAAATGAGGTTCGTTTGTAGAGAATCTCCCATCGACTATTCCTGCCAAGTTTGGTTCACATCGGCTCTGTAATTCCAGAGAAGAAGGTGAAATTGTGAAAAGTTTACGGATGACAGCGACGCCAAGTGATGTCAATATCCTTTGGGCCAGGTGAGCTAATAATGGGAGAATAAGATCAGCGTCACCAGACAGAATGATATGGTCTAGAGATTAGCTAGAATAGAGACGGGAATAGACAGAATATTATCGGGCTGGGCCACAAGGTTTCTGTATTCGAAGTAAGTCCATGGGTAGTTAGAAACTGTAGTTCGTGAGAATTCGAACAAGGTGAATAGTCTCAAAATGGCCGCATGGGTGCATGAATAAATTAATAACCAGTTCCACAGAAGCCAACAACGAGTCCCTTCAAGTAATCGCGTTGAATTGAAGACATAAATACCACGTGACCAGGTCTCTCGCACAAGGGTGCCATTGCAACCTCGTGCCACCATAAAAAATAAAGATGGGGATTTTCATCAAACTAAATGGACTACGATAACATGTCATAACACCACCAACACGCGCGGCATGGAAATGGCGTCACGGAATGAGCGTTCAAGCGCCACCTTAACTCCCAGCACGGTCTGACGTCACTTCCGGGTTATTCAAATAATGAACCCGGAACATGGTCTACGACTGATCATTGCCGTGAGAGTCTGCAATGCTCATCAACTCCAAATGAATAATTAAGGGGAACATATTTCTGCTGATGCCAGGTGATCTGGTGCTACTGAAATAGTTCTTCAATTTCGGACCCAATAAGCAACGGCCTCGTGAAAATTCTATTCTCTTTTTTTCATCATATGAGCCTATGTGCTATTGGACTCATACCTGTTCATACCTGCTTATATGCTCGTACGATAAAAAGGGGATTCCATAAGCCGAAATCCTCGCCGAAGGATGCGTGTGGACTCTATGTGCTATCACACCTGCGCATTGGCTCATACGATGATAAGAGGAATGGCTACTTGTCGAATCGTTTTGTTTTTTTCATCGTATGAACTATTAGGCTCAGTCTTGCTCATACGATTTCTGTCGACTATAATAAGCAATGGCTGCATGAAGGATGCGTGTGGACTCCCTTTTCATCAAATGAGTCTGTGAGGTATTAGGTCCATATTTGTTCATACTTACTCATAGGCTCACACAATGAAACAAATACTCCATAAGTTGGATTCCCAGACCGTGGATGCTTATACAACCCGTTTTCTACCGCATGAGCCTACGAGCTATCGGTCTCGTACCTGCTCAGGATAGGCTCTTGTGATTAAAAACGGAAATCCATAAATGGAATTCTTGATGAGCGATGAATGCTTGTAGAATCCGTTTTTTCATCGTCTTAGCCGATGAGGTATTGTACTCATGTGTCTGCTCATGGGCTCATATGATGAAAATGGGATTCCACAAATGGGATTTCTAGCCGATGTTTAACTTGTAGAATCCATTTTTATGCCCCCGATAGGGGTATTTTAAATCCGAGTTGTCCGTCCATACATCTATCGGACTTTATTTGTCCGTCCGGAGCCATAATTCTATAATGCTCTGGTGGATTTCCATTAAACTTTTACCCAAGGCTGAAGACCAGTGGAAGGTCTTTTGCACAGCAACACAATACTCGAGTGTCAAAGGTCATTGTCACAAGAATGGAAAGACATAATTCTCTCACAGACTGTATTTGTCCGTCCAGAGCCATAGTTCTATAATGTTTGGGTGGATTTACACAAACCTTCACATAAAAGGTAAAGGCCAATGGAGGGTCTTTTGCACAGCAACGCCATGCTCGAGTGACAAAGGTCAAGGTCACAGAAATGTGAAAACTGAATTCTCTCACAGATTGTATTTGTCCATCCGGAGCCATAATTCTAGAATGCTTGGGGGGAATTTTATGAAACTTCACAAAGCGGTAAAGACCAATGGAAAGTCTGTTGCACAGCAGCATCATGCTCGAGTGATGTGTTCTGAACATATTTCATATTTTAATTGTTTTACAAAAGATAGGGGAAAATATTTATTTGGCTGACAAAGTTGTCGTGTGCTAGTAAGTTACACACTTTCGTCATTTACAATCCTTGTGTGCAGGGTTTCGTCTTTTAAAATGTTAATCTATATCAGTTAACCCTATATAAAAAAATTTGTTTTTTTTAAATAAACTAAATTCTACTCATGGGGGAAAGATTTTATCTATATTTTCCAATAAACCATTCAGATATCGTTGTCAAAAGAACTTGCACATTGCATTACAAGTCGAAATATCATGCAGCATAACTGCAATAAATTAAGCATAATGCTGCTTGTGCACTGATAAGACCGGAATCTCACATCATTTTCTGGAAAGCTCTGAGAGCTCTCCAGAAAATGATGTTAGCTTCTGGTCTTATCAGTGTGGAAAGATAAAAATACATAGTTTTTAGCGGTTATCGTACAACTTTTTTTTGATTTGTACTGTCTGCTAATTCAAGTGACATCCATGTGTGTATGGTTCTGTTGAGAAAGTTCCCACATATTAGTGGCTGTATTGATCTTATGGAAATAAAGCCAATACAGCTCTTGGCTGCAATGTTCAGATGTATTTTATCGAATTATAAGCCTTATGGACTATACACGCTGGTCATCCGATTACCACCTTTGCGGTGCAGTACCTCGTTTGCGGTTTAAAAAAGACGGAAACGGTTGAAGGTAGGTGTCATAAAATATGGTATAACTGCTATTAACTTGCGAATATCACTAAAAAATGTAATCGGGCGATCTATGGAATATTATTGCATTCGTGTGCATAGTGTCGGTGTGTTTTATGAAGTAATTGAGCTGTGTTATTGAAAATACATTAGCGTTCATCCTCATTCTTTCGCAAATTTTCGACAGAATTTGTTCTCTCCGTGAATATCAAGGACATAGAAGGTCAAACCTTCGCTCCATTGTTGCTTCAGACTTTTGTCTTTGAGTTTAGGTCAGCTTCAGCTTTCATAAAAAGTCCTGCATTCGCCTTATTTGGCAGCTTCAACGAGAGGTGTTGAACTTTTAGAATACATGTACCTGATTTGCGGTGTTGTCCTTTTAATGAGTACCTTCATTT
Source organism: Pictodentalium vernedei (assembly GCA_031216915.1). Taxonomy (NCBI): domain Eukaryota; kingdom Metazoa; phylum Mollusca; class Scaphopoda; order Dentaliida; family Dentaliidae; genus Pictodentalium; species Pictodentalium vernedei. Next base: position 198,824,581 of record CM062291.1, on the reverse strand, counting down.
GCGGTTCACAGTACCTCATTTTGAGGTGTCAATCCTTCGAGATAACTAACGAAACATGACCCTGGCCCTTCACTTTTATATGTACAGACGTCTTGAATTATTTCGACCTGCGTAGTATAAACACCCACACTAATCAATCAAAACCAGTGATCTAATGAGCATTCTGTCAAGTCGAAAGGGTTTGCCAACCGTGCCTGGTGAGAGCTGGGAGGAATAACCCATGTTTCATTTATTGACTCGTCGTGTGTTGGTTGAAAACAGTACTGCCTTTGGGGGCTGGATGGACCGTTGTTTGGACCAAGTTTAGTACTCTTTTTTTATAATACTACATAGATACAGACAACATTGTGTGCTGCGAAATAATTTAGTTTATGCAATCAAATTAATGAAAGGTCCGAGGAATTTGAAACAGTTGTGACGTATTGAGTTGATAAGAGTGGTTTATGCGCAGAATGTATTTTACACATTTTATATAAGGTGCTATATATAAGTAATAAAAGTAGTGGAAATCGGTTTACTCTGCGTCTGATATTCCTTTAATATATGAATGACATATACACAAATAATAAACGAAAATAAAGGTTATGATGCATAGAACACGAAAAATATATTCGTCCAACACACAACAATGATAGCAGGCATCGGTGATTTCTGGAAGTCTGCCGTACGAGAACTGACTATCAAATAAAATTTCGTGAGAACGACTCGTGGACAAATATGTGTCAAATATTCAAGAACGAATCTGGTAAATCGAAATACTTCAAAACGCAGCGACAGAGCTGCTTTAAGATGAATGTCAAACCATTTCGTTTGTTTACTTTCATCATAATGTGGAGGTTCGGGTCAACGGGACCAAAATACCCTGATAAACAATATCGTTGAAAATGAAATAATGGGACTGATCGGCCTCGCCCTACCTACTGGCATGATGTAGAGATTGTACAGTTACCACATATAAAATACTTCCGTTACCTATGGACAAGGTCTTCAAAAAATGCAGGCAGTGTTGGCATTTTTGCAGACTAAGTTCTGTCGCTGCATTGTGAGGTGGTTTGATTGCCTAGCGTTGTTCATGGATGTATGAAGCATATGTAGCCCCGAGATGTTCTCGTGAAATATTGTTTGGTTGTCGGTTTTCATACGAATACGATCGCAGACTTCCATGAACTACAGGTGCCCACAATCAGCACTTGTGGGGTAAACGAATCAGTTTCCCGTGTTCTATCCACCATAACCTCCATTTTGTTGTATATTTTTAATACAAATTTATATTTTGTAATTTATATATGGAATATCAGGCCTCGCAAATTCGGAGTAACCTGATTTCCATAACTGACATCGCACCTAAAATAAATCCGCTCAAAACCGTCGAGATGGGGGCGGTGTAGTAACACTGGGGTCCGGCGTTATGGGGGCCCGCCGATTTTCCATAATTGCTTTAGAGCAGGATTCCCTTACGATCTTACCTGGGAGGACAGCGAGGCCTTCACTGCAAGTCAAATCCTGCCTAAGAGAATCCTGGATTGAGGTAATTAGCCGAAATGAGAAAAAATCGACGGGCCTCGTATAATGCCGGGCAAGGTTTCCAAAACTAACACTATGTATGTGCATTCACAAAACCGAAATGTTTTGCTTGCGCACGAAGTTACAAACTTTCACTTTCAAAAGCCTTTCCTAGTATTTTAGTCGAACTTCGACTAAGATTCTAGGAAAGGCTTCGACAGTAACCGGCCCCCAGGTTATTCTTTCTGTTCCCTCATTACAACAGCATTGCCGATTTTGGAATACCAAAGGTCAAAATGCTGTTTTTGATGCAAAGTGCTAACTTTTTTTAATTGTTAAGGATGAAAATGTTAATATGTTTTCACTTGTATGTTTGGGAAAATTGGCTTTTTTGAACGAAAGTAGTGACAAAATATTTGGTTACACACTGAATTAATTATGGTAATTGCTCCTGAAAATTTTCTTTAAGACATCAAATCGAATTATTGATGATAATCGCCAGCGGCCATTCTGTACATGTAGGGTGAATTACTACCAAAACGTGGGAAGGTGAATTTTCCACCCGACAATAGTGTTTTATTACAGGTGACCGTATATAGCTTTATTTGTGATTTGTAGGGCTGATTAATTGATTGAATGAATAAATAAATAAATAAATAAATTCCCATTGCCCTTTATTCCAAAACATTTTCTCAGAAACTTACTTTGAATATGACAGCATCCTTATTACGGTCAGATTCATGTTGTTCAAATCAAGACCCTGGGATTATAATTGGGCACCATATGGGATCCCGAGTTTTACCTTAGTCCAATATGAGAAAAAATCTTTAAAAATCCACCTATTAGACCCACCATTCAGAATCTTTGGATGATTGGTATTCAGCACCCTTAGAGGGTGGGTAAGATACAAGTCTGTTCAAATCAAAATCCCTGGGTTCATGTTTGGGCCCAGGCTTTAACTTGGTACATTGTGAGCATTATATTTTAAAAATCATCTTCTTTAGGTCAACCAGGTAGATTCTTTTGATATTTGCAAAACAGCATTCTGAGAGAGGTTAGATTCAAGTTTGTTCAAATGAAGACCTTGGGTATATATTTAGGTTCCATATGTAATAAGAGAAATATTCTTTAAAAATCTTGTTCAGAACCACCGGTCAGAATAAGAACATTGTCGATTCGCCATCTTTGACGTTAATGATATGCAAGGTCAGAGGTCGCTTCGGGAAAACACTTCTGTCAGATTAGCTGTCAAGACTGTCAAACATGCGACAGAAACAAACAAACTGTTTCGCTTGAAACGAGAAAATGTGCGTCTTCAATTTAATACTAATAAAGATAGAAACAATAACATACTTTTAACACTTCATTTCGCGGATAGGGCAAAATAATATTGATTTTTTTTCGTCCAATAAATACCGCAATGAACCCCTTCCCCAAAAGCGAAGGTAGACTCGACATCATGTATTTTTCTTTTGTTGACGAGTGACAAAATGACAGGTTGATCACTCAAACGACACAAATATGTCTGCGTGAATGAAAATTCAAAACCCCGAGTATCCAAACAACTAATCAATATAAATATTTTGAAGCATAACACAGCGATGTTCTAGCTGGAAGAGGTTGGGGAGGGGGCGTGGTCCCTAAAAGGTGAAAATCGTCTGCTAGTAGCAGTGTTCGGTGTCTTATAATAATATTTTGTCCATATACAGTACAAGTCAAAATGAGTTGAAGAATAACCTCTACCGGTATAAACTATAGATGTAATGTTTCCTATACTAAAAACACAAGAATCGGATATAAAAATATATAAATTCTTCTTTTGACCATTTTCTCCTTCAACTCAAACTTACATGTCACGCAGAGGAAGCTGTCTTACAAAAAAACCACCAACAAAGTGGAAGATCCACGCAGTACCGAGGAAAGGAAATTCGGGCCACGGGGTTAATTCTCTGACGGCTCCCCTTTCAAAAAATGTCGGGATATCCGATATTGCATAGATGATAAAAGCATCTGCAGCGAGTGCCGGAGGAGCGGTTCTCCCCCAACAAAAAATTTTAAATCAGTTATTAAATGGAGTCTTCTGGCGGCTTTTGGGATAAAAATCACGTTACTTGGGCTGTCAAAATGGCGTTTTTTAACAGCATGTTTCTAATTTCCAAGTTCATCAATGAGTACCCAATGACCAAAAGCTATAGCTATTGACTGCACAATTCTTGAAGTGATAACTTGGTTACGTCAACTTGATTTAATAAAGTTATTACTTCAAGAATCATGCAGTCCAGAATTACAGCCGTTGGTCAAGAAAAAATAGCTTCATTCACGATACAGCCCCCCCCCCCCCCCCCTTCTTAACTGTTGGCACAGGAGTCAGAACCTTGGACTAGGTCGAACATGGTCTGAAAGCGCGTTTTTTTAGTTTTTTTTTTGTTTTGGAACGCCCTTTGAAAGGACGTACTAAACCAAAAAAATTAAAATACAGTCTTTCGGGTCATGTTTGGACTAGAGGGGTGGAGGTGGGCAGAATCTTTGACTCCTGGGCTATCTGCCCCCCCCCCCCCCAGTTCCAGGCTCTGGGGGGGGGGGGGTTACTACCCCGGGCCTCACCATTTACCTGGCCCCGGATCCATGACCAAAATGTGCAAAAACATGGATATTGTGTTACAGAACACACGGTGATTTTGTACTTGTCCTCTAAGTAGGTGGATATACATATATTTCCAACATATTCTTGCCAGTATTGCAGAAAGTTTGGGACTCAACAAGCTAATCTGCAATTTATGGACCACCAGATAACTAATTTATCAGTGCTCCTTAACCCTTTACCCAACGAATCGCCAGCATCCGCCCGTGTAATATGCAGATTCAGCAGCTGAAAAATTTTCAATTTCCGTCGAAAAATGTTGCCGCTGCCAACGTTCTTAGAACTTAGTTTAGTCAGACCTCAATATTTCGCTTTGGCACACCCTACAGGGCACACTTATGATTGGATTGCTTTGAAACATGGTATGCTTATTTGGGGTGACCTCTAGATGGGAGCTATCGATTTTCTTCAATTTCAGTCAAAGAATGTTGCTGCGGCCAACATTCTTAGAACTTAGTTTAGTCAGACCTCAATATTTCTCTTTGGCACACCCTACAGGGCACATTTATGATTGGATTGCTTTGAAACCTGGTAGGCTTGTTTGGGGTGACCTTTAGATGGGAGCTATGGATTTTCTTCCATTTCCGTCAAAAAATGTTGCCACTGCCAACGTTCTTAGAACTTTGTTTAGTCAGACCTCAATATTTCCCTTTGGCACACCCTACAGGGCACATTTATGGCCGGATTGCTTTGAAACCTGGCATGCTTGTTTGGGGAGACCTCTACATGGGAGCTGTCGATTTTCTTCCATTTCCGTCAAAAAATGTTGCTGCGGCCGACGTTCTTAGAACTTAGTTTAGTCAGACCTCAATATTTCCCTTTGGCACACCCTACAGGGCTCATTTATAATCGGATTGCTTTGAAAACTGGCATGCTTGTTTGGGGTTACCTCAGGATGGGAGCTAACGATTTTCTTCAATTTCCGTCAAAAAATGTTGCCACAGCCAACGTTCTTAGAACTCAGATTAGTCAGCCTCAATATTTCCCTTTGGCACACCCTACAGGGCACATTTATGATTGGATTGCTTTGAAACCTGGTATGCTTGTTTGGGGTGACCTCTAGATGGGAGCTATCGATTTTTTTCTATTTTCGTCAAAAAATGTTGCCGCGGCCAACGTTCTTAGAACTTAGTTTGGTCAGAAGACCTCAATATTTCCCTTTGGCACACCCTACAGGGCACATTTATGATTGGATTGCTTTGAAGCCTGGTATGCTTGTTTGGGGTGACCTCTAGATGGGAGCTATCGATTTTTTTCTTTTTTCGTCAAAAAATGTTGCCGCGGCCAACGTTCTTAGAACTTAGTTTGGTCAGAAGACCTCAATATTTCCCTTTGGCACACCCTACAGGGCACATTTATGATCGGATTGCTTTGAAACCTGGCATGCTTATTTGGGCTGACCTCTAGATGGGAGCTATCGATTTTCTTCCATATCCGTCAAAAAATGTTGCCACGGCCAACGTTCTTAGAACTTAGTTTAGTCAGACCTCAATATTTACCTTTGGCACACCCTACAGGGCAAATTTATGATCGGATTGCTTTGAAACCTAATATGCTTGTTTGGGGAGACCTCTAGATGGGAGCTATCGATTTTCTTCAATTTCCTTCGAAAAATGTTGCCGCTGCCAATGTTCTTAGAACTTAGTTTAGTCAGACCTCAATATTTCGCTTTGGCACACCCTACAGGGCACACTTATGATTGGATTGCGTTGAAACATGGTATGCTTATTTGGGGTGACCTCTAGATGGGAGCTATCGATTTTCGTCAATTTCAGTCAACGAATGTTGCTGCGGCCAACATTCTTACAACTTAGTTTAGTCAGACCTCAATATTTCTCTTTGGCACACCCTACAGGGCACATTTATGATTGGATTGCTTTGAAACCTGGTATGCTTGTTTGGGGTGACCTTTAGATGGGAGCTATGGATTTTCTTCCATTTCCGTCAAAACATTTTGCCACTGCCAACGTTCTTAGAACTTTGTTTAGTCAGACCTCAATGTTTCCCTTTGGCACACCCTACAGGGCACATTTATGGCCAGATTGCTTTGAAACCTGGCATGCTTGTTTGGGGAGACCTCTACATGGGAGCTATCGATTTTCTTCCATTTCCGTCAAAAAATGTTGCTGCGGCCAACGTTCTTAGAACTTAGTTTAGTCAGAAGACCTCAATATTTCTCCTTGGCACACCCTACAGGGCACATTAATAAATTTAATGAAGTTATTACTTCAAGAATCATGCAGTCCAGAATTACAGCCGTTGGTCAAGAAAAAATAGCTTCATTCACGATACAGCCCCCCACCCCTTCTTAACTGTTGGCACAGGAGTCAGAACCTTGGACTAGGTCAAACATGGTCTGAAAGCGCGTTTTTTTAATTTTTTTTTGTTTTGGAACGCCCTTTGAAAGGACGTACTAAACCCAAAAAAATAAAATACAGTCTTTCGGGTCATGTTTGGACTAGGGGTGGAGGTGAGCAGAATCTTTGACTCCTGGGCTTACTTGCCCCCCCCCCCCCCCCCCCCCCCCCAGTCCGAAGCTCTGGGGGTTACTACCCCGGGCCTCACCATTTACCTGGCCCCGGATCCATGACCAAAATGTGCAAAAACATGGATATTGTATTACAGAACACGCGGTGATTTTGTACTTGTCCTCTAAGTAGGTGGATATACATATATTTCCAACACATTCTTGCCAGTATTGCAGAAAGTTTGGGACACAACAAGCTAATCTGCAATTTATGGACCACCAGATAACTAATTTATCAGTGCTCCTTAACTCTTTACCCAACGAATCGCCAGCATCCGCCCGCGTAATATGCAGATTCAGCAGCTGAAAAATTTTCAATTTCCGTCGAAAAATGTTGCCGCTGTCAACGTTCTTAGAACTTAGTTTAGTCAGACCTCAATATTTCGCTTTGGCACACCCTACAGGGCACACTTATGATTGGATTGCTTTGAAACATGGTATGCTTGTTTGGGGTGACCTCTAGATGGGAGCTATCGATTTTCTTCAATTTCAGTCAAAGAATGTAGCTGCGGCCAACATTCTTAGAACTTAGTTTAGTCAGACCTCAATATTTCTCTTTGGCACACCCTACAGGGCACATTTATGATTGGATTGCTTTGAAACCTGGTATGCTTGTTTGGGGGTGACCTTTAAATGGGAGCTATGGATTTTCTTCCATTTCCGTCAAAAAATGTTGCCACTGCCAACGTTCTTAGAACTTTGTTTAGTCAGACCTCAATATTTCCCTTTGGCACACCCTACAGGGCACATTTATGGCCGGATTGCTTTGAAACCTGGCATGCTTGTTTGGGGAGACCTCTACTTGGGAGCTATCGATTTTCTTCCATTTCCGTCAAAAAATGTTGCTGCTGCCAACGTTCTTAGAACTTAGTTTAGTCAGACCTCAATATTTCCCTTTGGCACACCCTACAGGGCACATTTATAATCGGATTGCTTTGAAACCTGGCATGCTTGTTTGGGGTTACCTCAGGATGGGAGCTAACGATTTTCTTCGATTTCCGTCAAAAAATATTGCCACTGGCAATGACCTTCAATGAACTTAGTAAAAACTTAGTGCAGTTAAGCATCAATATTTCCCTTTGACACACCCTGCAGGGCACATTTATGATTGGATCACTTGCAAACTTGGTGAGCTTGTGTGGGGTGACATCTATATGGGAGCTGTCGATTTTCTTCCGTTTCTGTCAAAAAATGTTGCCGCTGACATTTGAACTTAGTCAGACCTCAATATTTCCCTTTAACACGGCATTCAGGGCACATTTTATGATCAGACCACTTTGAAACTTGGTATGTGTGTTCCTTGTGACCTCTAGATGTGAGCTATTGCTTTTTTTTCATTTCCATAAAAAATTATTGTCGTTATCACCAACCTTTGAACTTACTGCATTTGTGCATCAACTTATCCCTTTTGCACTCTCTGCAGGGTATATTTATGAATTTCCATAAAACAACCCATTGCCACAAGCAATGACCCTCTACTTAGTGCATTTGTGCATTAACATCTTCCTTTGGCATGCCTCAGAGGACACATTCATTATCAGGTTGTTTTGAAACTTTGTATGCTTATGCAGGGTGACAAAGATAGGTGCTATTGATTTTCTTTTCATTTCCATCAAAAGCTGTTGCTGTTAACAACAACCTCTAGATGTGAGCTATTGCTTTTTTTCATTTCCATAAAAATTTATTGTCGTTATCACCAACCTTTGAACTTACTGCATTTGTGCATCAGCTTATCCCTTTTGCACTCTCTGCAGGGTATATTTATGAATTTCCATAAAAAAACATTGCCACAAGCATTGACCTTCTACTTAGTGCATTTGTGCATTAACATCTTCCTTTGGCATGCCTCAGAGGACACATTCATTATCAGGTTGTTTTGAAACTTTGTATACTTATGCAGGGTGACAAAGATAGGAGCTATTGATTTTCTTTTCATTTCCATCAAAAACTGTTGCTGTTAGCAACAATCTTTGAATTTATTGCATTTGTTCATCAACATTCTTTGACATGGCCTACAGGCCACATTTATCATAGGATTGTTTTTGAACTTGGTGTGCTCATTGGGCAAGAACTTGAGATAAGAGCTGTTGATAAGCATTCATTTCTGTGAAAAAAAGTTGCCATTTACAATAACCTCTGAACATACTGCATTTGTGTATCAACATTCCTCCTTTAGCCAGTCTTACAGCTTACATTTAAAAATGCATGGATTACTCTGACGTTGTGCACACACACAATGCTGTTATGTTGAAATTTCATCAAATAACATTGGTACCAATGGGGGCGCGGTGGCTGAGTAGGTAGAGGTGCAGGCTGCAAGCCGAGAGGTCCTCGGTTCGAATCCCACCTGCGGCACCCGCGTTGTGTCCTTGGGCAAGACACTTCACCCCGATTGCCTACATGGGGGCACGATGACGCTGTGTACTGAGGCGTACTGCACGTCGATGGTGCGCATGTCTTCAACCAATCTAACCCTGCCTGTGCTGCGGTGCAGAGTTCAGAGTTACGATGTTGGAGAGCTGACAGCTGCTCGTCGTTGCTCGGTGGTTCTCTCCGGGTACTCCGGCTTCCTCCACCCGTAAAACTGTCACGGTCACGATTAGCCATTGTGCATAAGTATGTGACCTTAAACACCAATAAATAAATAAATATAAATATTGGTACCAATGATCGTCAATTTTTCCATTTCATTTATAACTTACCAAGTTCAAGTTTGACAAGTTCAGCTGCAGTATCATTGACACTTTCATGTTATTAGCAGGGACGTAGCTAGAGGCCTTTTAATGGGGGGTGGGGGTTGGGGTGAGCCCCTTTGAAATTCTAACTGGGAATCCTGACTCACGAGCGCCGTAGGATGGTAGGCGCGAAACTGCGAGCGCCAATGACGCGAATCTCTGGCAAGGGGTCTGGGGTTCTCCCCTAGAAAATTTTGAAAAATTGATGTGCTCAGATGCGTTTTCATGGGTTCTGGTAATAGTTATAAGGCTAATTTTCAGTTCCAAATTCAGTGATTTTTTTGTAGGGAAACATTTTTAATTCGAGTTGGATTATGGAGTCGGAATTCTTTGACCCGATTTTCACCCGAAAGCTCGGTAGTCGGAATATTTCATTATTATAGTCCTCGAGTCGGAAAAATAGGTTTGTTAGTGAATTATACCGTATATTCAGTAGTTTTTAAATTTCTAACTGTTGATATTTTTGCCCTCCGATTTTCCAACTATAGAGGTTTTGACAAATATTGGGGGGGGGGACCCCTCCCCCCCCCCCCCCCCCCCCGTCGCGACGTCCCTGGTTATTAGTAAAGGAAACATTACATCTATAGTTTAGACCGGTAGTGTTTATTCTTCAACTCACTTTGACAGGTACTGTATATGGACAAAATATTATTTAGACACACGACACTGCTATGAGCATGCGATTTTCATCTTTTAGGGGCTACGCCCCCTCCCCAACCTCTTCCTGCTAGAACATCTGTGTGTTTTGCTTGAAAATTTTTGTATTGATTGGTTGTTTGGATACTCAGTTTGAATTGTCAGTTACGCGCTCATCTTCGTGTCTTTTGAGTGATCTATCTGCCGTTTTTGTCACTCGTCAACAACAAAAAACCCATAATGCCGAATCGACCTTCGCTTATGGGAAGAGCTCCATTGCGGTATTCATTTGACGAAAAAATTAATATTATTTTGTTCTGTCCATATTAAATGGGGTGTTGAACGTATGTTATTTTTCTATCTTTATTAGTATTAAATCGAAAACGCACATTTACTCGTTTCAAGCGAAACGTTTTGTTTGTTTCTATCTCAGGTATGACAGTCTTGACAGATAGTCTGATCGAAGTATTTACCCGAAGCAACCTCTGAACTTGCATATCATTAACGTCAAAGATGGCGAATCACCCGAATGGGCAATGGGCTTATTGCTTGATATTCAGCATCCATAAGGATTAAGATTCAAGTTGTTCATATCAGCTCCCTGGATATCCTTACAGGAGCCCAAATTTTAACGTAGGACAATATGAGGAATATTCTTCAAAAACCTCTTTCAGATCCACGGTTCGAAATCTTTTAATATTTGGTTTACCACACAGTTGGCAGGTTCACACTTGTTCAAATTAAGCGCCTATCTTCACATTTGGCATCCCTATGGGAGCTTAAATTTTAACTTGGTAAAGTAGAGGATTATTCTTTAAAAAATCTTCTTCAGATCCACCACTTAGAATCTTTTGATATTTGGCATATACAACATAGTTAGGGAGGTCAGAATCAAGTTTGTTCAAATCAAGGCCCTGGGTTTATATTTGGGCACCCCGTGGGATCCCGAATTTTAACTTAGTGCAATATGAGAAAAAGTTCTTTAAAAATCTTCTTATTTAGACCCACCATCCATAATCTTTTCATCTTTGGTATACATCACCCACGTGGGGTTCAATTACCTTGATCAAATCAAGTCGCTAGGTTCACATTTGGGCTCCCTGTTGGCGCCCGTTTGACTCTTAATATTTGATATACAGCATCCGTAAAGGGGTCAGATTCACGTTTGTTCAATCTCAAATGCCTGGGTTGATATTTACACTCCTTTTAACTTAGTGCAACACAAGAAAAATTCTTTAAATATCTTATTCACACCGACCTGACAGAATCTTTTGATATTTGGTATTCAGTATGGGGGGTGGGGGGGGTGTTCAGATTCAAGCTTGTGTAAATGAATTGCCTTGGCTCATCTTTGTGCCGGGTAGTGTTAACTGGTCATATATGGTGTATGGTGAATGTGGCCTTAAATCCTTCAACTTTCTCGGATTAACGATTAAGGCCCCTTGTTTTGCTATAATTATTCCTTTCCGGTCACTTAAGCCTTCAAAAATCAAAAGTATCCAGGGTACACTTCTTGGCATAAAAAGTTAATTTCTTGTTTCCAATGAGAATGACTCCGGTCTTCACCTGGGGAGATACACGCTCGCAACCCAGAGCCAGTCGGGGCGAAGTGAAGTGTGCTTGGGGGATATTTTTCTGCTGCCAAATAGTTTGCCACCACCGCCACCACCACCTCTTTATTCAGTTAATCGGGCCGTGTCCCCAGTTTTCTGCGACGCAGGACAACTGCGTTGGCTAGAAAATATTTAATGCGTAATTGGCGTCCGACCGGGATATCTCGTAAACTGATAAAAAAAATCCAGTGGACTTCGTTGAGAAAAGCAGAGTAGTTGAGTTCTGAACCATTAAAAATATTATTACATCATCAGATCCCAAAATAGTTAGCTTTTGTCTGATCACAGATGATCCATTCTACTTTTACTTTCTATTTCAATCAAACATTTCTTTTGTGCTTATCAAACAGATCAATGATAGATCGTCCCCAAAACGAATATTTAACACCCATAGTTGATAGTTCGTTTTTGCGTTTCATGAAAAGCATAAGTTGTCAAAATTAATAGCTCGCGTAAGCTGTATAAATGCGAATTAAATTAATACGTAGGCATTCCAGGATATTCAGCGAAAGAGATTTCCACTGTTTTCCTGGAACAGCGCATTATACCTGATGTCAGTGGGATTCTCCATACCTGATATCATTGGGATTCTCCCAAGAAACATTTCCAGACAGATCAAGCAACAGAGTATAATTTCTCGTCACATCGTAATCTTTTAATCTTAAATTCACAGTTCGTCTACCTTTTTCGATTGTCATTGGACCTACGTGCCACAAAGCTTATATAATAGGCCTATGTTGTAAGTATTGCGATTGAGATCTTCGAGTACGGAGATAAAAAAATGATTCAATGTGTTTGCAAAACAAGTGTTGAAATGGAGACGAAGAACAAGACTTTTTCAATAAACGTTGGCCAATAACTTTGGACCTACTGGCGTTCTGAGTGTTTGTGAATGTGAAAAGATAAAAAAAAAAGAAGAAGAAATCTGTGAAGATCACTGTGTAAAATGGAATCGTCAGCAGGTGAATTATCGGGTAGTACTAAAATGAGTCCGCAGGTAGAAAAAGAGACCGAAAGAGACCGCAAGTAAACTATGGGGGTTAATGTTCTGACATGAATGGTTTCGGGTTCTTTGGGTTACAAATTATACATATCCGAAGTTTGGTGTTGATATTTCAACCTTAACCCCTGAAATTTCCCTATTAATGTATAGCGCGTTTTCAAACTTACAGACTCATTTTTCGCAAGACGGGCCAAAGAGTCCGCAAATGAACTACTAGTCATACAAATATCAAATGAGCGGTTTCTGACTGAAAACATTAAAAATAATACATATCCGAAGTTTAGTGTTGATATTTCAACGTTAACCCCTAAAATTTCACTATTAATGTATAGCGCGTTTTCAAACTTACGAACTCATTTTTCGCAAGATGGGCCAAAGAGTCCGCAAATGAACTACTAGTCATACAAATATCAAATGAACGGTTTCTTATTGAAAACAGTATAAATAATACATATCCGAAGTTTGGTGTTGATATTTCAACGTTAACCCCTAAAATTTCACTATTGTTGTATAACGCGTTTTCAAACTTACGGACTCATTTTTCGTAAGATGGGCCAAAGAGTCCGCAAATGGACAACTAGTCATACAAATATCAAATGAGCGGTTTCTGACTGAAAACATTAAAAATAATACATATCCGAAGTTTGGTGTTGATATTTGAACTGTGCCATTGTAGAATGCTTGAGGTTTTTTTTATTTGTGATTCAATTGACGAAACAAATTGAAGTGGAGTTGAGAAATGAAATGTTCATTTATATAAGAAAATAGTCTGTTTGAAGTTCTGAGTAGCTTGCTGACATGCTTTCATAAACATATCCTAATAATCACAAACAACATGCCACACAAATAACGGTGATTTTAATTTACCGATCAAACAATTCAGTAGCCATAACGATCACACTTATAGGCTTGGACACATGGACAGCGGTACCTTTTGATATCTGAGCTGGGGATCATTGAATTATCATCTACAGTTATTTTTGCGGACTCTTTGTCCCGTGTTGCTAGAAATGAGTCCGAAATTTTCAATACGCAGTATACAATAATAGTGAAATTTGGGATTTCTAACTTCAAAACCCAATGAGTATTTAGTATGACACGGATATAAAGATTATTGACGAATTAAGATTAAGTGTGAGTATGTACTTGAACGGTATTAACTGCCCTCTTGAAACCCCCTGATAAATTTGTAATGGGAAACCAGTCATCAGAGCTGGCGATAATCCAATATAATTTTGACACCTACTTAATTGTTAATTCGACCAGTGGTTTTCTTCCGGTATCTCTGTTTGAAAACGAGTAAGGGTAGGTTTGTGAAAGCGCAAAACATTAATAGTGAAATTTTAGGGGTTTACGTTGAAATATCAACACCAAACTTCGGATATGTATCAATTATACTGTTTTCAATCAGAAACCGCTCATTTGATATTTGTATGACCAGTAGTTCATTTGCGGACTCTTTGGCCCGTCTTGCGAAAAATGAGTCGGTAAGTTTGAAAACGCGCTATACATTAATAGTGAAATTTTAGGGGTTAACCTTGAAATATCAACACCAAACTTCGGATATGTATTATTTATACTGTTTTCAATAAGAAACCGTTCATTTGATATTTTTATGACTAGTAGTTCATTTGCGGACTCTTTGGCCCATCTTGCGAAAATGAGTCGGTAAGTTTGTGAACGCGCAAAACATTAATAGTGAAATTTTTGGGGTTAACGTTGAAATATCAACACCAAACTTCGGATATGTATTAATTATACTGTTTTCAATCAGAAACCGTTCATTTGATATTTTTATGACTAGTAGTTCATTTGCGGACTCTTTGGCCCATCTTGCGAAAAATGAGTCCGTAAGTTTGAAAACGCGCTATACATTAATAGTGAGATTTTAGGGGTTAACGTTGAAATATCAACACCAAACTTCAGATATGTATTATTTATACTGTTTTCAATCAGAAACCGTTCATTTGATATTTTTATGACTAGTAGTTCATTTGCGGACTCTTTGGCCCATCTTGCGAAAAATGAGTCTGTAAGTTTGAAAACGAGCTTACAATAACAGTGAATTTTTAGGGGTTAAAGTTGAAATATCGATACCAAACTTCGGATGTGTATTATTTATTCTGTTTTCAATCAGAAACCGTTCATTTCATATTTGTATGACTAGTAGTTCATTTGCGGTCTCTTTGGCCCATCTTACGAAAAATGAGTCCGTAAGTTTGAAAACGCGCTATACATTAATAGTGAAATTTTAGGGGTTAACGTTGAAATATCAACACCAAACTTCGGATATGTATTATTTGTACTGTTTTCAACCAGAAACCTTCATTTGATATTTTTATGACCAGTAGTTCATTTGCGGACTCTTTGGCCCGTCTTGCGAAAAATGAGTCTGTAAGTTTGAAAACGCGCTATACATTCAATGGGCACATCGGGGATAAGGAGGAGGAGGGCATACAGGGAGGTGATAGGAAAATTAACACGAATGGGAGGAAGATGTTGGACCTATCAAAAGAGCTTAGTTTAAAGATCCTGAACAGGGATGCGAAATGTAAGGGTAAATGGACCTGGGAGAGGAACGATAAGAAAACAATAATTGATTATATACTCACTGACGTTAGCGTATGGAGGGAGGTTATAGATGTAGAAATAGATGACGAGGGAAAAAATGACTTGGGTAGTGATCACAACCTGATAACAGTTAAGATTATGGGCAAAAAGACGAATAGAGACAGAAATACCTTTAAGGAAGTTTGGGGACTAAAACAAGGAGCCGACTGGAAGCAGTTTCGGGAAAAACTAAAACCAAGTCTTGAATGTATACCTAGGGATGCAAATGTCCAGAGTATTTCAGATGGCATAGTAAATAGCCTAACAGAGGCAGGGAAGGATTGTATAGGAAGGGTGAGGGTCCCAACGAGAGAGCTCGGATACAGGGTTAATGAGGGACTGAAAAAGGCTATAAAAGAAAGGAAGGTAAAATGCGCTGCTTACAGAAGAAGTAGGAAGCTTAAAGGGGTGGATAACAATGACACGAGACTAATGAAAGGAGAATATGAACTGGCACGGAAAAAGGTGAGTGAGATAAAGAATAATAATAGGAAGGAGCGCAATTGCAGTCTTGCCAGAACAATAAAGAAAACGGGGTGTTCGAGCTCAAACGTATTTTGGAACTGGGTAAATAAACGGGGGAAAAGTAGTGTGCAGAGTATCAAAGTGGATGGGGAAAGTACAGAAGATAAAGGCCGTATCGCTTCAGAGTTAGTCAAGCACTGGGAAAAGATAAACGATAGGCGATGGGGCAGTGGGTCCCCACCAAAAAGAAATACACTGGTGGAGGAGAACCTATCCAATCGTGTATGTAGCGAAATAACGGCAGAAGAAGTGCGGAACGTGGTCTCGAAATTAAAAAATGGTAAAGCGGGAGGGACTGATGAAATTCCGAACGAATTCCTCAAAAATGGAGGGGAGGCACTTACTGAAGTCCTGACAAACCTTTTCAACCTGGCTCTGCGAAAGCAAAAGGTCCCCAGAGAGTGGAGGGAAAGTAAGGTGTCGTTCATACACAAAAAGGGGGATAAGGAAGTTCTAGATAACTATAGGGGGATATCAGTTAGTAGTAACATCGGAAAAGTATTCTGTAAGGTCATATACGGTAGACTTGAGGAAGTTATTGAAGAGAAAGGTTTTTTAGGAGAAATTCAAAATGGTTTCAGGAAAGGTCGAAGAGTCACTGTCAGTTAAGATTATGGGCAAAAAGACGAATAGAGACAGAAATACCTTTAAGGAAGTTTGGGGACTAAAACAAGGAGCCGACTGGAAGCAGTTTCGGGAAAAACTAAAACCAAGTCTTGAATGTATACCTAGGGATGCAAATGTCCAGAGTATTTCAGATGGCATAGTAAATAGCCTAACAGAGGCAGGGAAGGATTGTATAGGAAGGGTGAGGGTCCCAACGAGAGAGCTCGGATACAGGGTTAACGAGGGACTGAAAAAGGCTATAAAAGAAAGGAAGGTAAAATGCGCTGCTTACAGAAGAAGTAGGAAGCTTAAAGGGGTGGATAACAATGACACGAGACTAATAATAATAATAATAACTCTTTGGCCAGCCGCTGATTTGTCGCGGTCCTCATAAGAGAAGGCCATCATTCCCCCTGCACCCCACCCCCTCTTCCCCTCCTCTCCTCCCAGCATTCAGATATAAACTGCTTAATAGTGTCCCTCACTTCCTCTTTTTCAATTTCTTCAATAAGCATTACTACCCTCTCCCTCGTGTCCCCCTTCAGCCATCTATCCTTTGTTTCTTCACCCCACTTCTGCATTATTGTTCCAGTAAATTTTATTCTATGAGGTATATACTGTGGGCATTCCAAGAGAAAATGTTCCAGGGTCTCTACTACTCCAGAGTGGCACATTTGGCATCCCTTTTCCCCATCTCTCCCAATTTTTCCCCGAAGCTCCAGTGATCTTGATCTCAGTTTGAACAGCAGTGACCCTCCAAAGGTGCCATCTAGGTACTTCTCAAAAGCTGGCTTTTCTTTATATTGTAACCCCTGCAGTGATCTTTTCACGCTAACCCCTGCTCGCCAGTTTCGATTGCAGTCTTCCATGACTCTCTCTTTGAAAAACCTTTTGCCTTCTTTCATTCCTACTTCGATGTTTGTGACCTCTATAGAGTAATTGTCCATTAGTTCCCTCACATGTTTTGACCACCCCGTTTCTATATTAGAATTCCAAATGGTATCGAGCATCAATTTGCACCACCGGTTGTCAGGCAGGTTTCTCAAGTAGTTAAAGTAACACAGTTTTCCCAAATCTACCCTGTCCTTGATTTTCATCCACCCAAGCTCCCCCCTTACTGCTTCCAAAGCTGCAGCATTACTCGAACCTGTTATCCATCTGCCGGCATCATTCTGAGTACTTTCCAACTTCTTAATAACGGTTTGGTTTAATGGAATCACGTCCGTGCCATACGTTATACTTGGTAAACCCACCCTCTCCCACAGTGTTTTCCCCACAAAGACCTTATTGAAACTATTTTTCCCTAAAAGTTTTAGTTGGTTCAGAATTCTTGAAAGGAGAATATGAACTGGCACGGAAAAAGGTGAGTGAGATAAAGAATAATAATAGGAAGGAGCGCAATTGCAGTCTTGCCAGAACAATAAAGAAAACGGGGTGTTCGAGCTCAAACGTATTTTGGAACTGGGTAAATAAAAGGGGGAAAAGTAGTGTGCAGAGTATCAAAGTGGATGGGGAAAGTACAGAAGATAAAGGCCGTATCGCTTCAGAGTTAGTCAAGCACTGGGAAAAGATAAACGATAGGCGATGGGGCAGTGGGTCCCCACCAAAAAGAAATACACTGGTGGAGGAGAACCTATCCAATCGTGTATGTAGCGAAATAACGGCAGAAGAAGTGCGGAACGTGGTCTCGAAATTAAAAAATGGTAAAGCGGGAGGGACTGATGAAATTCCGAACGAATTCCTCAAAAATGGAGGGGAGGCACTTATTGAAGTCCTGACAAACCTTTTCAACCTGGCTCTGCGAAAGCAAGAGGTCCCCAGAGAGTGGAGGGAAAGTAAGGTGTCGTTCATACACAAAAAGGGGGATAAGGAAGTTCTAGATAACTATAGGGGGATATCAGTTAGTAGTAACATCGGAAAAGTATTCTGTAAGGTCATATACGGTAGATTAGAGGAAGTTATTGAAGAGAAAGGTTTTTTAGGAGAAATTCAAAATGGTTTCAGGAAAGGTCGAAGAGTCACTGATCACCTATTTACACTCACCCAACTGATAGAATCAACAAAGGCTGAACAGAAAAAGATGTTTCTGGCATTTCTAGATGTGAAAAAAGCGTACGACCGAGTGTGGAGGGAAGGTATGTGGCGAAAGCTCGAGGGCATCGGACTGGGGGGGTGACTTTGTGGGAATCATGAAAGCACTGTATACAGATGTGCAAAGCCAACTCAGTCTAGGGAGTATCACTACAAAACGAGTCCCTATGGATATAGGCCTCAAGCAGGGGTGTATCTTTTCACCGATTTTGTTTGCATTGTATGTTAAAGATTTAGGGGACGAACTAATTCAGAGTGCGGAGGGGGTAAATGTTGGAGACATAAAGATACCAGGCTTATTCTTTGCGGACGACATGGTGTTAATGTCTAGAACTGAACAGGGGCTAGAGAAATTGCTGGAAATTGTTGGTAGATATGGGAACACTTGGCGGCTCGAACTAAATGAAAATAAAAGCAAGGTAATACCCGTTGGACGCAAGGTAGATATGACGAAGAGATGGAGAGTGGGGGAGTTCTCAATCCCCGAAGGGGAAAGCCAACAAATCACTGTAGGAGAAACGGGAGAGTATGAGTATCTAGGGGTAAGCATAAATATAACGGGAAGAGGGCTGTACAGAAATTACTCAGCCAAACTGATTCTGAAGGGGAAAAGAATTCTGAACCAACTAAAACTTTTAGGGAAAAATAGTTTCAACAAGGTCTTTGTGGGGAAAACACTGTGGGAGAGGGTGGGTTTACCAAGTATAACGTATGGCACGGACGTGATTCCATTAAACCAAACCGTTATTAAGAAGTTGGAAAATACTCAAAATGATGCCGGCAGATGGATAACAGGGTCGAGTAATGCTGCAGCTTTGGAAGCAGTAAGGGGGGAGCTTGGGTGGATGAAAATCAAGGACAGGGTAGATTTGGGAAAACTGTGTTACTTTAACTACTTGAGAAACCTGCCTGACAACCGGTGGTGCAAATTGATGCTCGATACCATTTGGAATTCTAATATAGAAACGGGGTGGTCAAAACATGTGAGGGAACTAATGGACAATTACTCTATAGAGGTCACAAACATAGAAGTAGGAATGAAAGAAGGCAAAAGGTTTGTCAAAGAGAGAGTCATGGAAGATTGCAATCGAAACTGGCGAGCAGGGGTTAGCGTGAAAAGATCACTGCAGGGGTTACAATATAAAGAAAAGCCAGCTTTTGAGAAGTACCTAGATGGCACCTTTGGAGGGTCACTGCTGTTCAAACTGAGATCAAGATCACTGGAGCTTCAGGGAAAAATTGGGAGAGATGGAGAAAAGGGATGCCAAATGTGCCACTCTGGAGTAGTGGAGACCCTGGAACATTTTCTCTTGGAATGCCCACAGTATATACCTCATAGAATAAAATTTACTGGAAGAATAATGCAGGAGTGGGGTGAAGAAACAAAGGATAGATGGCTGAAGGGGGACACGAAGGAGAGGGTAGGAATGCTTATTGAAGAAATTGAAAAAGAGGAAGTGAGGGACACTATTAAGCAGTTTATATCTGAATGCTGGGAGGAGAGGAGGGGAAGAGGGGGTGGGGTGCAGGGGGAATGATGGCCTTCTCTTATGAGGACCGCGACAAATCAGCGGCTGGCCAAAGAGTTATTAGTTATTATTATTATTACTCGAAGGTGGAGAGTGGGTGAGTTCTGCATTCCGGAAGGGAGCAGAAAACTTCTCAGTGTAGGAGAGACAGGTGATTACGAGTATTTGGGGGTAAATATAAACATTACAGGAAGAGGCATCTACCGAAACCACACAAATAAATTGATTCTGAAGGGGAAGCGAATCCTTAACCAAATGAAACTTATAGGGAGAAACAGTTTCAATAAGGTTTTCGTGGGGAAAACCATTTGGGAAATGGTGGGGCTGCCAAGTATAACATACGGTACGGAAGTGGTACCCCTAAACCAGACGGCCGTAAAGAGCTTGGAAATGTTACAGAACGATGCAGGCCGATGGATAACGGGGTCGAGTAATTCCGCAGCGCTAGAAGCAATCAGGAGTGAGCTTGGGTGGATGAGGATCAAGGACAGGATAGACCTGTTGAAACTCGGTTATCTTAATTATTTGGTGAATCTCCCCGACAGCCGATGGTGTAAAGTAATGTTCCTGCGAATTTTCAACTCAAATATCAAAACGGGTTGGATGGTCCAAGTGAGGGAGCTAGTAGAGAACTACTCATTGGAGATCTCGGACCTGGACGTTGGGGCAAACCAGGGTAAAAAAATCGTCAGAGAAAGGGTCATGGAGGATTGTAACCGTAATTGGCGAGAGGGGGTCAAATCAAAGAGGTCTTTGGGTGGCCTGCGTGATAAAGAGAGGCCAGGTTTTGAAGAGTACCTTGATGGCACCTTTAGGGGGTCACTGCTGTTCAAGCTGAGGTCGCGATCCCTGGAGCTGAGGGGAAAAATTGGGAAGGACGGTGAAAGGGAGTGCCAGATGTGTAACTTGGGCATGGTGGAGACCCTGGAACACTTCCTTCTAGAATGCCCAAAGTATGAGTCTAAAAGAATGAGATTCACTGGGAGTATAATGGGGAAGTGGGATGGGAGAATGAAGGACATGTGGTTAGGGGGAGACTCAAAGGAGAGGGTTAATGTGCTAATCGGAGAGATTGGGAAGAGTGGGGCAAGGGATGTCATCAAGCAGTTCGTCTCCGAATGTTGGGAGGGGAGGAGAAGCGTGGGAACAGGGAGGCAGTTGGGAGTTCAGGGGTAGCCAAGGCCTTCTCGTCCGAGAACCGCGACAAATCAGCGGCTGGCCAAAGTGTTATTATTATTATTATGTAAACACCCCCAGACACACCAGGAATAAAAAACCCTTCAAATTATTGTATAGATGGGAAAAACACTATTTTGAATTTTGTTTATTTCTGCTTTAGCGGGCGTTCCCTGGTATATTAACGAAGTTTAGCGGGGCGGTGAAACTCGGTATTTTAACCGGAAGCGGGCGGTGGGCCGTTTATGAAAATAAAATTCATTAACGGCCCGCCGTCCGTTTCCGGTCATGATAATAATAGTAATAACATGATTTTGTCGGGTGTTCCGGTTTACTAACAGGCCTCAAGGACTGAATAACAGCCCTTCGGCTTATTAACGGTCTTTGATTTCGTCTAGGGCCTTCAATAAACCCTTGGGCTGTAAGTTGTAACAGTTATTCATTCCTCTAGGGCCATTAATAAACAGTAACGCCCTCCAAACCGATGTTATTGTTATATTAACATTTTAAATATGTTTAACATTTAATTGAATTTTATTGAATTGAATCATTTTTATGCCCCCGCGATGAATAGATTTACCCCTGTCCGTCCAACCGTCCGTCCGTCCGTCCGTCTATCGATCGGCCGGCCATCCATCCGTCCGTACGTCCGTACATCCGTCTGTACGTCGTCTTTCTGTCCAGCCATGTCTAGGGTACATTGTCCAACTCACACAGTTTTTAAGCTGGGACTTTTTTTTTATTTCACAGGATGTTTGTCCAAACACCAGAGGTGTGCATATTGTTAGGATTTTGATTTGCTTCAATATTTTACAAAATTTCAGGTTGTTGAACTTGGTCAATTTGTTGTAGAATTTCAGTGGTGTGGTACATGGTTTGTGTGTGTGGTAGACTTTGCAGGGGCATCATATGTGTCTTACAGACACAGCTCATGTATGAGTAACAAATCACAGTTTGCTCTTCAACCTCCTGTGTCCATGTGCTATGCAGCCATGCAGGCCCGTCGGAACGAAATTTATATTGGGGGGGCTGATATTGCTAATTTGGGTGAACTGGCTGATACTAAATGGGTATGCGGTATCCAGATGCCGAAGGCATCTGGCGCGAGTGCTGAAGGCACGAGCTTTTTGAGGGGGGAGGGGGAGGGGGGTTACTCTCCCAGAAAATGTTTTGAAAAGGTCAATCAAAGGAATCATTCTGGTAGCTTTTGAATTGCTCAAAACGTTTGCACATCAACATATGCAGGTGCATGTTATACACTCAGTGATACATTCATAATTCTAATCCAGGGGCATAGTAAGCTAATTTTATTTGGGGGGGGGGGGGGGGGGGAGGGGGGGGGTAGGACCTATATTCCCATGACGTGACGCATCATCCGAGTAGCGAGTGGGGGTGAACACGAGAGGGGGGTATCCTCCGTCTCGTTGGTGGGGGATTCGGGGGCCTCCCCCGGGAAAATTTTCGAATTTAAGATGTAAAAACATGCATTCTGGTTGATTATGAGCAAATAAATCGTATATTCCTATGACGCGAAGCGTCATCCGAAACCGCAAAGAGGCGAGTGGGAGTGAGAACGAGAGGGGGTACCTCCCCGTCTCGTTGGTGGAGGTCCGGGAATTTTTTTAATTTAAGATGTACAAATATGCATTCTGAGTGATTCTGAGCAAATACATCGTCAAAAAGGAAATACGTCAGCTCTCTGATCAATTCAGCGTGATTTCCGAGCAGAATGACAGGAATAGTGAACATACAATGAATTACCCTATGGTTGGTTGGGGTTTAACATCGCTTTCCACAATTAGGCGAAAACACGACTGTCAGTTTTATTTGTGTAAGAAAGCCCACATGGAACCCACTCAATCCAGTAATCATTAACAGCAATGTCGGAATATGGTAACCAGTGGGCATCCCGTGTGGAGAAACCACCAACCCAGCCCCCTCCCCCCCTCTCCCGGTTCCTACGCCACTGTTCTAATATGAGTTAAATAATGTAATGTCCAGTTATATTCAGATTACATCGGTTTCTCCCATCATGGATAACCTAACGACCAAATATGAGCAAATTATTGGGGGGGCTGCAGCCCCCCCGGTTCCGACGGGCCTGCCATGTGCTGTGTGGGGGCATGCTTCAGTCTAGTTTTTTATATTATTTTGTTATTACAAGGCCCATTTATTATGATATCTGTTGATCTGTGTTTGAAGTAATCTGAACTTTTTTTGCACTCGGGATTTAGTGTGAAATTCTGCAATGATTTTTGCCCCTTAACTCCTCAGTAT
The DNA here is from genome assembly GCA_031216915.1 of Pictodentalium vernedei. Taxonomy (NCBI): domain Eukaryota; kingdom Metazoa; phylum Mollusca; class Scaphopoda; order Dentaliida; family Dentaliidae; genus Pictodentalium; species Pictodentalium vernedei. The sequence goes on along the minus strand of CM062291.1, from coordinate 198,801,109 downwards.
GCTTTTAAAAAGGATTTAGTCTGATTTAATGGAGTTTTTTCCTGGAGAGGCAGGGAGAGGGTCTTTTTTCCATTCTGTTTTTTTCCTACATTCATGCCTGTAATATATGTTCAGGACTTGAATCCAGTGTCCTCAAATTAGACCAATCAAAAGCTCTGATAGAGGGGTCAGATACAAGTGTGCTAAAATTAAGCCCTCGGTTCATATTTGGGCTCATTACAAGAGCACAAAATTTAATTTAGGGTTGTATGGTGAATAATCTTTAAAAATCTTCTTCAGAACCACCATTAAGAATCTTTTTAATATTTGTTATACATCATTGTTACAAGAGTCAGATTGAAGTTTGTTCAAATCAAGTCCTATTTTGGTCACAGTTGGCCTCCCATAATGGCTGACATGGTGGCCAACTTGGATTTCCCCAGAACTGTCTGCAGGTAGAATTTATGCAATTTTCTTGAAACTCTGAAAAATGACATAGTATGATGAGTGGATCGAAACATCAAATGTTTGTCATGGTCGGCTGCACATAATGGCAGTCATCTTTGATTTCTCTGACAGTAGCTGTCTTGGATTGGATTTCTTCAGCCCAGGATGCAGGTTGCATTTGTGCATCAATTTTGTTGAAACTCGCAAGGTCCATTTTGGTGATAGTCAGCTGCGCACAATGGCTGCCACAGTGATAGTCAGCTGCACACAATGGCTGCCACAGTGATAGTCAGCTGCGCACAATGGCTGCCATAGCAGCCATCTTGGATTTTTTCAGCACAGGCTGCAGGTGACATTTATGCATGAATTTACTTGAAACACTCAGAGGGTGACTTAGTATGATGTAGATGAGAACTACTTATTCTGGACATGGTGGCTGCCCACAATGGCCCCCTTGGCAGCATCTTGGATTTATTCAGAACACCTTCAGGTCGCATTTATGCAGCAATTTTCTTGAAATTTGACAGAATGACTTAGTTTGTATAGAGTAGATGAGAATGTCTTGTGTTGGTCATGGTCTGCCACACACTATGGCTACCACCTTCAATTGACACCACAGCCGCCATCTTGTTTTACTTTAGCATAGCCTACTGTTGCATTTATGCATCAATTTTGATGAGATTTGGCAGGTGACTTGACATGATGAGTGGATGTGAACATCCTCTTTTGGTAAAGGTTTGGCCACCCATAATAGCTGCCTGGATAGCCATCTTGAATTTCTTCAGAACACTCTGCATGTAACATTTATGCATCAGTCCTCTTGAAACTCAGCAGGACTATTTCATATGATAAATAGATGAGAACAACCTATTTTGGTTATGGTTTGCTGCCCACAATAGCCACCATATGCAAGGGCTGGCACATCAACCATCTTAGATTTCTTCAACACATGCTACTGGTTGCATTTATGCATCTTTTTACTTGAAATTTGGCAGGACGACTTACAATGATGTGTAAATAAGAATGTCAAATTTCAGTCATGGCACCTGTGTTGGATTTCTTTTGCACATCCTACAAGTTGCATTTATGGATCAATTTTCTTCAAACTTTGCAGGATGACCTGATATGATGTGAATTTGATATTTCCATCAGAGTTTGCTGTCCAGAATGTTTGTCATATTTTTTTACTTTTACCTTTTTTTTTTGATTGATAACAAAAAGTCAATAATTATGACACAGTTTACTTAAAATGTAATTAGGACATTGATTTCACATAAAGTCAAGGTAATTTGAAGTACACAAATTGGTATCGAAAATGTGTTGACATGAAAGCTCGAGGGCATCGGACTGGGGGGTGACTTTGTGGGAATCATGAAAGCACTGTATACAGATGTGCAAAGCCAACTCAGTCTAGGGAGTATCACTACAAAACGAGTCCCTATGGATATAGGCCTGAAGCAGGGGTGTATCTTTTCACCGATTTTGTTTGCATTGTATGTTAAAGATTTAGGGGACGAACTAATTCAGAGTGCGGAGGGGGTAAATGTTGGAGACATAAAGATACCAGGCTTATTCTTTGCGGACGACATGGTGTTAATGTCTAGAACTGAACAGGGGCTAGAGAAACTGTTGGAAATTGTTGGTAGATATGGGAACACTTGGCGGCTAGAACTAAATGAAAATAAAAGCAAGGTAATACCCGTTGGACGCAAGGTAGATATGACGAAGAGATGGAGAGTGGGGGAGTTCTCAATCCCCGAAGGGGAAAGCAAACAAATCACTGTAGGAGAAACGGGAGAGTATGAGTATCTAGGGGTAAGCATAAATATAACGGGAAGAGGGGTGTACAGAAATTACTCAGCCAAACTGATTCTGAAGGGGAAAAGAATTCTGAACCAACTAAAACTTTTAGGGAAAAATAGTTTCAACAAGGTCTTTGTGGGGAAAACACTGTGGGAGAGGGTGGGTTTACCAAGTATAACGTATGGCACGGACGTGATTCCATTAAACCAAACCGTTATTAAGAAGTTGGAAAATACTCAAAATGATGCCGGCAGATGGATAACAGGGTCGAGTAATGCTGCAGCTTTGGAAGCAGTAAGGGGGGAGCTTGGGTGGATGAAAATCAAGGACAGGGTAGATTTGGGAAAACTGTGTTACTTTAACTACTTGAGAAACCTGCCTGACAACCGGTGGTGCAAATTGATGCTCGATACCATTTGGAATTCTAAAAAAGAAACGGGGTGGTCAAAACATGTGAGGGAACTAATGGACAATTACTCTATAGAGGTCACAAACATAGAAGTAGGAATGAAAGAAGGCAAAAGGTTTGTCAAAGAGAGAGTCATGGAAGATTGCAATCGAAACTGGCGAGCAGGGGTTAGCGTGAAAAGATCACTGCAGGGGTTACAATATAAAGAAAAGCCAGCTTTTGAGAAGTACCTAGATGGCACCTTTGGAGGGTCACTGCTGTTCAAACTGAGATCAAGATCACTGGAGCTTCGGGGAAAAATTGGGAGAGATGGGGAAAAGGGATGCCTAATGTGCCACTCTGGAGTAGTGGAGACCCTGGAACATTTTCTCTTGGAATGCCCACAGTATATACCTCATAGAATAAAATTTACTGGAAGAATAATGCAGAAGTGGGGTGAAGAAACAAAGGATAGATGGCTGAAGGGGGACACGAGGGAGAGGGTAGGAATGCTTATTGAAGAAATTGAAAAAGAGGAAGTGAGGAACACTATTAAGCAGTTTATATCTGAATGCTGGGAGGAGAGGAGGGGAAGAGGGGGTGGGGTACAGGGGGAATGATGGCCTTCTCTTATGAGGACCGCGACAAATCAGCGGCTGGCCAAAGAGTTATTATTATTATGTCTGGAAGTGGAAAAATGTTTTTTCCTGTCAAGTGTAAGAACCCTGTGATTAAAACCCAACAATGTAGTGTATCATTTTTATGACAGACATCAGATATATCTATGTAGGTGAATGAAGCAACATCACTCTACTAGGTAGTAGGTAGTACACCATGCAGAAGGTACATGTAAGTTTTGATTGATTCATTCAAGCCAAAAAATATTTCTTCTATTTCTTCCACCATGAGAAGCAAAGAACAATTTTTGTTTGTCAAATTCAGTTTATCACTTTTTTGAAAAAATGGTCATAGTATGTAAATGGGTTGTCCATCCCTCATCCATCCATCCATCTGTCCATCCAGATTGATTTTTGTCTGGAGCATTTCTCAGCCATATGTCGTCCAATCTTTTTTCAAACTTGGCACACAAGTTAATCACCATGAGAACCTCTGCAAATTTGGTTTTGAGTTCGATGGGATTTTTGTAGCCAGAGATATGGTACAGCCTGCCTTAGAAATTATACAGTCTGTGGACACATTTTTGTCTGGAGAGTTTCTCAGCCATTTATTGTCCAACCTTTTTCAAACTTGGCACAAAAGTTAACCATCATAAGAAGCTGAGCAAGTGTGATTTCAAGTTTGAATGGAGTTTCTTAAGCAGAGTTATGGTACAGTCTGACTTAGAAATTATACAGTCTGTGGACACATTTTTGTCCGGAGCATTTCTCAGCCATTTGTTGTCTAATCTATTTCAAATTTGGCACAGAAGTTAACCACCATGAGAACCTGTGTAAGTGTGCGGGTAAGTTTGATTACAGTTTGGATTTGTTCATCAGCACCAAACTTGGTTTGTGTCTCAGTCATACTAAAATAAGGTTAAGTTCAAATTGGAGTTCGGTACGGTCCTTATGCCTGGGTATGATAAGAAAATCTTATTTATACTTGGTATTTATTGCCCATGACTCAAAGGTGTGCTGCGTCTTCGATCCAAGGTTGTATCATCAATGCCAAGGTCACAGTCATCAAAACTATGATATTGTTATACAACCCTTGTCCGGTCCATATAACTTGATGTGATTGGCAGATCTTATTCATACTTGGCACAATTATTGCTAATGACTCAAAAGCATGTCTGGACTTTAATCCAAGGTCATATCAAGGTCAATGTCAGAGGCAGCAAAACTTTGATATTGTTATACACTAATATACAGCCCTTGTAATATCCATATAACTTGGTATGATTGACAGATCTTATTCATTCTTGGTACAATTATTGCTCATGACTCAAAGGTGTGTCTTGACTTTGACCCAAGGTTAAGTTCACAGACAGCAAAACTTTGATATTCTTATACAGCCCTTTTTCGGTCCATACAGCATGGTATAATTGATAGATCTTATTCATACTTGGTACAATTATTGCTGACTCAAAGGTGTCCCAACTTTGACCCAAGGTCACATCAAGGTCAAGGTCACAGATAACAAAAGTTGGACATTACACTGTCACTTTTCTACAGTCCACATAACTTGATATGATTGACACTTGTCATTCAAACTTGGTTCATTTATTGCTCATGACTCAAAGGTGTGTTGAGACTTTAATCCAAGGTCATATCAAGGTCAGGGTCACAGGTAGCAAAACTTTGATATTGTTATACAGTCCTTGTCTGGTCCATAGAACTTGGTGTGATTGACAGACCTTATTCATTATTGGTACAACAATCATTGCACATGACTCATAGATGTGTCATGACCTTGGCCCCTTGTCATATCATCAAGGTCAAGGTCACATGCAGCAACACTTCGATTCTTGTCTTGTATTTAGCTTCCCCTAAAGGAAGTGACCCATGGCAGAGCTGTCTTGTTCTTTATGAATTTCAGGATGAATCTTGCAAATTAAGTTTGTAATCTGAATAGGTACAGTGTTTCGATTTTGAAAATGGGAGACTCACTATATACAGCTCGCAACTATTTGAAGTGAAGCACACTGTTGTTGAATGACAGTTGCGAGAAAATATTTTCAAGGAAAATATCCATGAACATCTGCACACCGTTCACTCGAGTGGTGCACAGTAAGTAGGGATTCAAAAAATATTACCAGGTTTTTCAAATAAGCTTTTCGCTGCAATAATCAAAACTAATTTAAGTTTGGTATAATTCACGAAATGCAATCATAAATCAATTGGGTGTTTCTCCATAGAATACCTGAGCAAAAAGACAGTGCATAGCCTTAATGGCCTTTAAAGTTTGTCAAATTATGTTGTTAATGTACCAATTCTCGGAAAGTGAAGTTTGATTAGTTTGGAGTTGTAGGATTGCTACAGCTCATAATTCATTGTGTATTATTCACATTTTTGTGCACACATTGTATTATTTGACCTATCTCCCACGAACATATTTTAACCCTTTACTGAAAACACATATCAACATTTGTTATTTTAATTTTTCCCCCCAATTCTTAGAAACATTTCAACAAAACCATATCATGTGACCCCCCTTCTTTGGAATGAGCTCATCAATAAGAGGGTCACATGATAAGGTTTTGTGGAATTTTTTCTGCTGCACAATTTGTATTTTACGTGGCAGATGCAACTGATTCGTTAGGTAAGGGTTAATTGCCTGCATGGTGGAATCAAGGCACACTGTTGTCTACTTGCAAAATGTAAAAATTGCAGGTCTGATGGGACGCAAGAGCTCGCCTTAAAATCGAAAGACTGTATATTTTGTTGTCTTATCATTTATTGCAAAGTTCTCTGTATGAATTTGGAATTGGTAAAGCATTCTAAAATTGAATATGCTTCAAAGTACAAGCTAATATACAGTTGCAGAAAAATTGTATTGGTCATTATGTCAGGTGCACAAGTGAATTATTGCTTGTCAAACATGCAAGTTGAGCCTTTTAATGACCATGACAGACTGCTTATTTGTACTTTTGCAGATTTTACTCCAGATAAATTAGTTCTTGATTTTCTTTATTATCTTTTTTTTTACAGAGGGAAAAACCATATGCTGTTGGTTGAATGATGAACAAGAAGTCCCTGTTACCAACAGAGCAGAAGATATATCGATCAGTGGCAATGCAGAGGAACAATATTTTGATTGTGGTGATGAGGTATCACCAAGACAAAACCATGGTCTCAGTGACAGAGGTATTGAAGTACATTCATTTTAGAGATGGGCGGTATTGAAATTATGAGTTTGGTATTGGTTTCAGTTTTTTTAGGAGGTATACCTTTGTATCGTTTTGGTATTTGATATCTGACTTCACTGAAATTTGCTGTTAGAACCAAAGAGGAATTCACTTCAGAAAAAAAACAGTTGTAGTACTGGTATCATTCTACCATTATGCTATAAATGTTACTGCCAATGTCACTGCCAATTTGTGGCATTCTTTTTCGACCACAAATCATATCAACAGTAATTTCATGAGTTATTCTAAACAAACATTAATGTTTAAAGACCCATTTCAGACTTTTTCGATCTCAGAGCATGTGCCCTGATCATGCCATCTTTTGGGGGTCCTTCTGACCATAGACAAAATACCTGGGCAGTGACTTCTAGTCAGGTCTTGGCTGCCTTAATAGGCTGCCAAGACTTTACTAGAAAGCACTGCTAAGCAATTGGAAATGTTACATGTACATGTAGTCTAATGGAAATTCAGGACAGTTGCCCAGTCCATTGAGGGTTAACAAAACTGAAAAGAAAATCAGTCACTTCTTTCATGAAAATGAACCTTTGAACTTTTATCAAGTCTCAACAGGGACTTATAAATAGCGAATGTAGGAAAATTTGAAAATTCAGATGGTTTTGGTTTGGTTTTTCGGTATCCCCATGATATTGCTATCTGTTCGACTTTTCAGTATATTGCCCATCTCTTATTCTTTCCCACTCATTTGCAGACTGGCTAACCCTTAAATCCTCAAATTAATTTTATGTTAATAGCCACTGTATATGGAAGTACACAGCTGCAGGTGTCTCAACAGCATTTCTGCATCATTGTTGGCTGACTGTACAGGCAGTCTGCAATGATGTAAAAACACTGTCAAGATACATGCATCTTACCAGTAGAGTTAGCAAGGAAGAATACCAATGGGGCAATGCTTTCAGTGCAATAAAAAAGTGGTAGTTTATGGTAGTATGGGGACTTAGGGTAATGAAATAACCAGGGGCATCATGAAAATGACTGATTTTAGGGTGGGAGGTGGGTGAAGATGTAAACTGACTTGTCCAGACCATCATAACTCAAATCCTGGCTCAGTGGCATACATACAGGGGGTAGGGGTGGGGGTGGTGGTGTGAGGGGGGATGCTGTTACGGTGTGGAAGTAACAATGATGGTAATAGAAAGAAATCTGAGAATCAATAACAATAACCTGAATTTAACTATACTCAAATTTGATAAAAATAATTTAGGCGAAAATGATGCAAACTCTTTTACACTATTTGGTTTACAGAAATATAAAAACAGAAATACTTGTCAATAAGTTCAAAATAAAATTCAGTAGAATCCAGTATATAGATGATGAGTTTTTGCCATTTATCAACTTTTAAAACCTGCATGCTGAGTGCAATCATACTGCAAGCAGCACCTGCAATAGTTTGTAATATAGACAATTGAAATGTTAGTGCATTATTACACACATTGAAGATGTGCAACCTGGAAATAATAATTTTTCACAGATATATTGCCCCTTGTCAACTGTTTTTAACACTTATCGTGTTTTTAATACTTCAAATTTGCACGCTCACCCTCACCCTCCCTTGCCATGGGACGTTTGGTCATTGACCTTTCATTTCAAGTTTTACAACCAGAGTTCTTACTCAAATGAAAAGTCCTTGGATTTTGTCACCTTCTTTGAAAAGTGCTTGAAATTGTTTCTATTCTTGAAAAGTACTTTATTCTCCATCATCCCGCTTAAAAAGTACTTAAATTTCGTTTACTTATAACCTCTGAGACAAGACGTTTCATGATAACCAGCCCACATTATGCAGTGTGACAAAACCACAGCTTTCTGATCTCTATATTGTCCCTTGAGTGCAACAAGGCACCATCTGCAATGCTTTAGCATTGCAGATGGTGCTTTTTTGCACTTAAGGGATGATATCTATCTAGCTAGTTCTGTTTTCCATAAATCAGGTCCTCTGGGCTCAAATTCTTTGTGTTGCTCATTGTGTTGTAAGTTCATATGAAAATTATAATAGTCCTTGAAAATAGTGGTCAGAGCCCTTAAAAAGTGATTAAATAGTGCTTGAATTTGATTCTCTGATATCAGTGGGAACCTTGTAAACAATTTGGTGATAACAGATATGTTTTTTTAAGCAAGCACAAAGCCGAATTAGTAGTATCCAACCCTCAGTGGGAATAAATGTTTGGTGAATATCATTAAAAGTGATGTGTTGTATAGGTGGGTGATTATCTGGGAGTGGAAAAAATATACAGAACAATTATTTTGCTAACATCTGTACACACGCAAATATTTGAAAGGGGCATCTTCCAGATGTTATGGATAACAACAGGCTTTTGAATTCATTTTTTTGGGACACCATTTTGCCCTAATTTGGGGACATTTAAGCCAGAAATAACAATTTTATCCTGTTATGTTTTATTGTTGTGCCGTTCTTTATGTTTCTATGGTCATATTATGCTGGAAGTTATTCTAAAATGCAGAATAGGCACAGAGAATTTATATATTTTTCTTGATGGCTTCACACCTTCTCTAATTTGTGGACACCTGTAAAAGGTGTGGAATTTGGGTAATCTAAAGGCCTGATAACAACCGTCTCCCCAACACACAAATCATCAAAATTTGTTATTTTAATTATTTAGTTCAAAAAATTTCAACAAAACCATATCATGTGATACCTCAATGGAATGAGCTCATTGAGCTCATTCCATTTAGTAGTCACCTAATATGGTTCTGTTGAAATTATTTTTAATTCTTTTTTTTTCAACTGCTCAGTTTGTAAGTTATGTAGCCGATTCGTGGTTTAAAATGAAAGCAATTATCTTTTCATTCTTTCCATTGAAAGTCACAAATTTGTTCATATTGTTGGTTTGACATCTTGTTTCGTTCAATCTCCACAAGTACTTGTCAGTTCTTGAATTTGGTTTCTGAAAATCAGAAAGTTACCTGATATTGAATGAACCCATTTTAGTGGGAAATCATAAATTATGTTTTGGGCAGGAGAAAAAGAACTTTTTGAAAATTTGTAAATTTATATTCAGTCAGAACTGAACATTTTTTTAAAGGTAAATACTATGTAATGTTCATTTCTTGTAGTTTCTGAAGGGCAAGAAATCCTATACAGACGAGAGACTCGCAAAAAAGATCACCCTGTCAACAATGATAGACAGTTGTATGTAAATGGTGTCCAATCAGATGAGGAGTATTTCTCTTGTGAGGGTGAGACTTCACCCAGAAATGAAAAGGATCATTGTGTTGTACAAGAAACTTCAAGAGTATTTTCCACAATACCACTGCAATATATAGAAGGCAAGTTTTGTGAACACATATCTTATTCAAATTCTTTGTTTTAAAGATGTGACAGGGAAAAGAATGAATGTAAGTTTCAGATCTGTTCTCTTCTGTCTAGTGCATTGCTACAAGTCTTAATTTGTTGAAAAGTGCTGAAAATGCTATATAGGCTTTTTGTTTTTTAATTTAGTAGGGCTGCACGCAAGCCTGAATATAAGCAGAAAGTCATCTGCAAAATGAGGTCCCCAGATGGTGAATTTGGTGATGCTACCCTGCACTTAGCATCACAAAATTTACCCTCTGTGAACCTCAGTCTGAATCAAGGTCTCAAACTAAAACAGAAAGATGTACCTGGAGGATAAATTGGCCCACTGTAGGGGACAACATCAGCAAATGCACCCTCTGAGAACCTCATTTTGCAAACGACAGGTTGCTTACATGTATATTCAGGCTTGGCTGTACGGTATTCAAATTTCAATACTAGTATTGGTAGACTAGTTCAGAATCTGAATGAAGTTATCAGTACCTGTGACTGATAGTCAGTCACTGATACTGATGATTACGTTCAGATTGCTGAACTAATTAAAAAATTATTACAGGGGAAAAATTTTGATGTGAATCTGCGAATCAATTCACGTAAAGATTTGCCCGGGTCTATGCAAATCTTGGTAGAATTGCTTAAAAAAATACAGTTTTTGATTGTTGAACACTTGTTACTTTCTGCATTATGGCTATTTCATGACCGCAATACATGTATAAAGTCAAGTTTATCCAGCCGGTGTAAAAGTTGCTACCTCATATTCAGCTGTTCAGGATTATTATTGTGCAGGCATCCCTTTCTCTTTGTTTCTGTTTCTGCACCCTGTACATGTACATACTCCCAAAACTTCACCTGATGTGATGTATGATTAGCACAGTTTTGAAAAGGTTAAGATATAAATACTAGGTTTTTTTGAATTCATCATTAATTTCTGGGATAACATCTGTAAAAAAATATTTTAAGTTACAAAAAAATAGTTAAGTTTTAGATTGCTGGTTGTCATTGTTTTAAAACTGGGGTGAAAAGTGACAGTGACATCCAACCCACACCTTCATTTGCCATTGAATAGCTTATTAATATTGTTGATGGAACTGTTGATCAACTTGGCTTCAGGTTTTATCTGTTTTTGAGAGTAATAGAATAAATAAAACAAACACTCCCTATAATTATTCTGTGAGTAATTTTATTATCCACATGGGAAAACATGAGATTATATGCACAAATGTGTCAAAGTATTCATACTTTGAATTTGACACACTCCCAAAATATTCAACTTTCAGCTTCAGTTTCAAATTGCTGGTACGGGTATACTTATTTGTAACGTACGCAGCTTAAGTATGCTGCAAACTGTGTTTTCTTCATTGGTTGAATGAAAATTGATTGACATGGACTTCACAACAGGAGTTGTCAGTCTGGGACAAGTTTCAAGTAGTACTAATCTGTTTTCTATGATTGACATTTGGGGAATGACAGACATGATGGAATACAGTCAACTTCGATATTTGATACAGGCAGGACTGCTTCTTATGATACACGGTACTTTTAAAACAATACTGGTATTCTTCCGGTATCATTCTCAATACCGGTGTAAAAGGAAATTTACCCTGAAAATTTACCCCCTATCCTTATTTGGCTGTTGATAATATATCACTTGTATTTAAAACCATGCATAATAAGTTGACCATATTTGCAATAAAGATTTACTAACTTTGATGTCAAATTTATTGTTTGTTTTCATTGCTAATTTAAAGAGTTGGGGTCTGAACCATGATTTCCTTAATTTCCCTCAGCTGTGTCTCTATCCCTGTTTGAGTGTGTTCTAATACCAAAGATTGGGGATGGGGACACATAAATATAACAACCTATAATCAGTATTGTATAATGCTGTAAGAATAAGCAACTGGTTTTAAAAAAAAAAACTGCATGTGTTTCACTTTGTAATGGGGGGGGGGGGGGGGTAAATTTCCTGAATGGGGGCAATATTTCCTAGGAAATCTCCCCCCCCCCAGGGGTAAATATCCCAGGAAATCTTCCTCCCGGGGGAATATTTCCTAGGATATTTATCCCCCCAGGGGGGAAGATTTAACTCGGCTTATAGTTTAATGAAGATGGGTGTTGATAGTTGGTTTCCAGGCAATAACTATATAATAATAATAGTTCCAAGTCATGTGGGCTCACCTAACTCAGAGGGGGGGAGGGGAATTCTCATGGAAGTAGAAGAGCCCTATTGATTTTCAGGTTTGTTATCCAATGGTCAAGGTTACTGTTGCTAAAAATAGCACTTGGAGGTTTTCAGTAGGGCTGGGCATTTTGAAATTTGCATTTTGGTTCCGTTTCGGTTTTGTACAAAAACTCAATTTTCGGTTCGGTTTTTGGTTTTTCAAAATATACTCTTCAAATAAAGAAACTATACATCGAAATGCCACTGAACTATACATGTATAAAATTTGTCATGGTGAAAAGATTTTGAAATATATGTTATGAATTGTATTCAAATCATGAAATGCTTGTGTTGATGGGTCAGAATTTCTCCCAAACACACAGAGAATTGACAACATAATGCTTTGGTGACCTACGGTATAATTTGTGAAATGACATGCCGATGGACGTGCCCGAGTGTATAGACGTCGGAACAAATGTTATTCCAATAACTGTGCACATAAAGTTGATTGTTTTAGTGGTGGTAGTGTTATGGCGTGGGCTGGCATTAATCATGCTGCCTGGACAACACCTGTTCGAGTGGAGGGTAATCTAACTGGTAGCGTTACAGAGATGAAATACTATCACATTACGTTGTCTGAGCATTCATTCAATGGCGACCTCCTTCAACATGGCACTGCTCGACCAGATGTTGTGCGTGTTTGCAAAGCATTTCTTCAACAAAACAATATTCCTACTCTTCTCTGGCCAGCACGTTCATGTGACTTATCCTCCATTGAACACTTTTGGGATGAGCTTGATCGCCGCATCCGTGAGAGACAGCAGACTCCACAGACACTCGAGGAACTCTTTGCGACACTACAAGAAGAGTGGCAGAACATTCCACACCGTGTAATTCAGACTCTGGTAGCATATATGGGTCAACGCTGCCACACCGTTATCACTGCTTGTGATGGTCATACATGTATTAACTTTCCCTGGTTGTCAATGCAGTCATGTTTATGTGTGTTAATGACGTTTCACGTTTGCTTGTCCATTTGTAGCAGTTTGTAGAGTGATGTTTCTACTTCCCTGTTTACCTCAAATTATCTGTTTATAATCTGAGAACTTCCAATACAATCTAGTGGAATTTCGATGTATAGTTTCTTATTTTGAAGAGTATATATTGAAGAAATCCACATTTTAGGGGGTAATGTACACATAAAATGTGTCTGTATTTGTCATCCAAATCATGAGGCTCCTACAGCGTGTTGAGTTGCTCGGGTTACTCAGTGCTCACCACTCTTCTCAGCTAATGGACATATTGTGGTGGGTTACAGTGGTGGAGCGATGGGGTATCTAGGGAGCCCAGTCCCCCCCCCCCTCCCCCAATCCCACCCTAAAATGTGGATTTCTCCTCCAATACCCAAATTTGAAAAGATTCTTTTTGATTTTCTGCACTCAGTATAAGTACAGAACCCTCTGTCCTGAGATCCCCCCCCCTCTCTCCCCACATCTTCACCAGCATGGTCCCCCAGGATTTCAAACCATGGCTCCACCACTGGTGGGATCTGCCTTGTTCTGTCAGTGAGATTGGGGCCTTGTCAAGATGCAAACATTTACAAGAAAAGCTACATATTAGCAAAAATCAACATTTTCTTATTTTTTAAGGAGTCGCTAAATTCTCACCCTGGTTTTGGTGGATAATATGCAACTGTTGTGCTTATTCCGGTAATTATCACGTCGCTTCAAAATAGACTGCCCCCTGTTTCTTAATGGTTCCCGGTTCAAATGACAGTTGAATAAAAGGAACACAAGTCATATTTCTTGTGATTTTGATAACTATTATTGAAGTAAGTCATGATATACGAATCACTTTTATTGGTAACTCACTCACTCCAATGTTTTCACAATAACTCTCCTAATTTAGACTATAAAGGTTCGTTTTTGGCTTTGATTTTGCCCAACCATACAAATTGGGCGAAGTGAGCGGTGCCAAGGTAAAGATAATGCCAACTTCATTTTGCCATCTTGGCTGATCCCTGTGTTGAATTCATCTCAGTCAAGACAGGCAGTTGATGTTTTTGAAGGGAGACGGCTGCATAATGGAATTTGAAAGTCTACAATATTGCATATTGGGATTTGTTGTGTATTCAAAATACATGTGGGAAAACACACGTTGATTATAACAACTGCGTATTGGGAAATGCAGCTTTAATTTGATACTTGACAGTTTATGCATGACAGACCTGCAGTACTGCGCGATTCCTTAAAGTAAGTTCAAATAGTATACAAACAATTTGCAAAAAATTTTTAAAAACTTTCAATAGTTACCTGCCATCCATTAAACAGGATATGTTCTATTTTAATTTAACCATTTTATTGTTGACAAAAAACAGAACTGCCAATGCGCAGCGTTATCTCTGAGCATGTGACTTCAGAGAACGTGCCAGAAGTCGGGGGGGATTGTTGTCATCATCTCGAAGTAAGCATAAACGGCCCAGCGATTACCTTCGCCCGACATTTTAGCCTTTGATGTGCGGAATGCAGGTGATGCAGAGATCATAAACTTACCAATTCTGGAAAATTTGTTGAAACCGAAAGTCTCGTTTTTTTGTTAAGGTGGTGGTTCGGTTTTGGTTTTGAAAAAAAACTCGATAAACCACCCTGCCCTACCAAACATACAGGGCAGAGTTTTTATATATTCTCTCGATTATTCACTGCATTTTTCATGATAAATCTCTATACCGATTTGGCGTGGCATTTTCACATACCGTGCTGGTTCGGTCTTTTGTTAATTAATGCTAACCCTTTGGGTTCTGCTTTTATCTCAGGTGTCAGCTGGGGGCTGTTGTGGCAGCTTTTCTCCCCTCTGTTGAGGGTAGAATTTCTGCCAGTTCCCTTTTTATACCCCCCGCAAACAAAGTTTGGGGGGGGGGGGTGGTATATAGGAATCACCCTGTCCATCCGTCCGTCCGTCCGTCCGTCCGTCCGTCCGTCCGTCCGTCTGTCCATCCATCCTCCGTCCATCTGTCCATCCTTATAAGCACAACTCCTCCTAAACCGTTTGAAGAATTTTCATGAAACTTTACACAATGGAAGAACTCCATATAAAGATGTGCATGAAGAAATATAATTCTGTTCTGACATTTCCAAGGGGAGATAATCTAACTTATACATTTTAATGTACCAAAAAGGCTACAACTGAGGCGCAAGGGGCATCACTTTGTGAGCTTGCTCACAGTACCTCTAGTTGACTATTGGGGTACTTTTCTGTTCCCACCGGACCTTTGTTTCCTGCCACCTTACTCTGGTAGCTGGGAGTGTCCTGATTTATTTTTTCGTTGGGTTCACCTTACCATCTACATTGCTCTCACCAGATATGCCTAGAATGATACCTTGCAGGCCATTTTTGTTGTCTTAGCATGTTGAAGTTTCCCATTATTCATGCTCCACTTCTTTATTTGGGTGTTCTATTAAAAGACCCTGTTGGCAAGGTGGTCTTCCACCTTTTGTGCTTCCGTCTAATGTGTAGTTCGAGCACGTGCCATTTCCTCCCATGTCCACGGGAAGGGGAACGCAGTCATTTGGGGTCTCCCGATTCAACTGTCTGGAGAGAGTCTTTTTGTGGCATGGATACCACGGTAGCTGCTGACTTTCTGGCGAAGAGATGCCTGTTCTGGGACTACTGCCCCCCCTCCAGTTGACATCTGGGGCTGTCACTAGGGTTGTGACTCCTCACTTGGAGCCAAGCTCGGTTGCTCTCTCTGCTTTTCCACCTTTGTCAACAGCTACTGATGTATCTGCTTCTGCTGCTGCTCCGTCGGTGACGTCATCGGTCTGCAGGGGTCTGCAGGGATTTCTGCTTCTTTGGACGTGGGATCTCAGCCTCAACCTTCTCTGGCTTTAACTCAGCGAAGTGGTTTCTGACCGATCCCTCTGCTGTGGTCTCTCAGCCGTCGAACATAGCATGTTTTGATTTGGATTCAGATATCCATGGTGGGGTCACTCTGGAGGATGGTCAGTGGATTATGCAAGGAGTTCCATTGGACTTGCTCATGTCTGACGTGTTTTGATGGCAGATGCCAGCGATCTCGGATGGGGCTCGACGTTGGATCCACTAGGTCTTTCCCTTCACAGTGTATGGGACCAGGATCAAGCAGCTCTTCACATCAACCAGAAAGAGCTTCTTGCTCTTCTTCTGAGTTTCTGGCAGTGGATCCCCCATCTTTCAAATCGTCAGGTCCTTCTTTTGTCCGACAATTCGGCAGTGGTCACTTACATTCGGAACCAGGGCGACACGCACTCAGTTCCCATGTATGAATTGACTGCTCACTCAGGATGTCAATGCCGGGGTGGTGGTTCGTCACATTCCCGGTCGTCTGAACGTCCTAGCCGACTCAGGGCAGGGTCATTTTCACCGAGTGTATGCTTCACAGGGCAGTGTACCAGTCGCTTTGTGATCTCTGGGGTTGTCCCCACATCGATCTTTTTGCGACCCGTTGGAGCCATCAGGTGGACACTTTTGTGTCCTTGTATCCAGATCCTCTGGCTTTTGGCATGGATGCTCTGTTACTCAGTTGGAATGGTCGTGTCTGCCTTCCCGCCTGTTCCGATTCTGCCTCAAGTTCTAGCCTAGATACGAACCTGCAGTTGTCGAATCATTCTGATCGCTCCCCTTTCACTTCAGGGGGTGTGGATCAATCAGCTCCACTTTCTGTTGGTGGCGGTTCCAGCATGTCTCCCTCTACGTTATGACCATCTTTGTCAAGGTCACCCGAGGAGGTTTCACGTCGACCCGACTTCATTGTGCCTTCACACATATCTTTTGTCAGGTCCTGTCTCCTCCGTATAGCTTTTTTCGAGACGAGCAGTGGAGTACATTTCTTCTTAAGGCGACACTCCACTGGTTTAGCCTATGCAGCTAAGTAGAAGGTCTTCTGTTGATGGTGTGCTGTTCACCCTGTTGATTATGCCTATCCTTCGATAACATAGATTGTGGAGTTTCTTTTACTGTTTGATTCTCAGGGTCTCCAACCTGTTACCATCAAAGGGTACAGGTCCATGTTTTCGGAGACCTTTTCATATGTGGGAAAGGGCCATATTGGCACTAATCTGTACCTCTCCAAGCTTATTCGGCACTTTTCTTTGAAAAGGGCTAGGATTTTGCAGCTTACCCCAAGATGGAATCTTTCCTGAGTGCTACTTGGCTTGGGGGGGGGCACCGTTTGAACCTTTATCCCAGATGGATATGCGCTTTCTCACATACAAGATTGCTTTTTGGCTTTTGCCTCAGCCAGAAGGGTTAGTCAAATTCATGTCTTCTCGGTTGATCCAGCCTTTTTCAGGAGCTCCGCCACCAGTGTTACTTTTACTTTTACCACTGATTGCTCCTTTCTGGCCAAGAATCAGATGCCAGAAACTACACCACCTTCTATCTGCATCAGGGCTCTTCCTTCTGCTGAGGGTAATTGTCATTTGCTCTGCCTGGTTCGTGCAATTCGCATTTATCTCAACCGGACGCAGTGCATTAATAAAGGCAAGAAACTATTTTTTCTGTCTCTTATTCCTAGCCGACAGAAGACCTCTCCTCAATCCATTTCTCGATGGATTTGTCTTGCTATTCATGCATCCTACGCTCGTCTAGCGACTAACGATTATATTACCAATTGTTTTTCTGCCCACGAGGTACATGCCTTGTCTACCTCCTGGGCTTATGCTAACTCTGTCAAGTTGTCGGATGTTATGCAGGCAGCCTATTGGAGAAATGCTTCTACTTTCTCCACCTTCTATCTGCGTCAGTTGCAGGAGCAGTCTGAGGACCTTTTTTCTTTGGGCCCTCTTTCTTCTGGTCAGGCTGTTGTCTACCCTAGCCATTAGGCTTCTTACAATGGCCGGTTCCAGCCATGTGCTTGTTTACTGTCCTTTCTGTCTGTGTGTCAAACAGAGCCATATGCCTCATCTCTCATTGTCTTTTACTAATGTTTGTGATGCTATGGTTTTATAGGCCTAGGGAACTCTTCTTCTGTCCATGGTTCCAGCACAGTCGGGTTATGTGGGGGTTGGTTATGTGATTCCCTCCTCTTATTGTCTATTCAGCATGTTGTAAACAATTATAAGGTAGGTTGATAAGAAATTTAAATTTTATAGTAAATTTCCTTTCTTATTATACCTACCACAATTGTTTACGTGAGGCCCTCCCGTCTTCTTATTCGGGTAAGAATCCTTCCTGATCATATAACTCCAATGTTGGCAGATTCAAATAGAATAACACATTGGTTATATGTTTGTGTACTGGTTCTGGAAGCCGTGGATTAGTACAAGGAGAAGAGTGTCCCCTACTGGGTGTGTGCTGGTCACACTTGACCCAGTTTTGGCTTATTCTTTCTTGGTGCTTTTGCACCACTTTTCTTTCCCAAATCGCTTGGGAAAGAAGTAAATAGAGAGTATTTTTCTGAGTTAGGGAATTCCACTGTAGTGCAAGCCTGTTGTAAACAATTGAAAGGTAGGTTGATAAGAAATGAACCTTTCAACTGTTATCAAGCCTCAATAGGGACTTATAAATAGCTAATGTAGGTAATGTTGAAAATTCAAACAGTGTTGGTATTCAACGACTGGTTCGGTTTGGATTTTTGTTATTCCCAAGATATCGGTATCAGATCTGTTTTTAGCTCACCTGAGCGAAGCTCAAGGGGAGCTTAACTAATCACTTTCTGTCCGTCGTCCGTCGTCCGTCGTCCGTCGTCCAGCGTCCGTCGTCCGTCGTCCGTCGTCCGTCGTCCGTCGTCCGTCGTCGTCCGTCCGGCGTTAACTTTACATTATCGACTTCTCCTCCTAAACCACTAGCCCAATTTTATTCAAATGTTGGCTAAATGTTTATTACCTAATGCCAATTCAGATTTGTTCAAATGAAGTTGCCCCTCCTCCTGGGTGGTGCCACACCCCCAAGGGGCACCAAAATCTTTGTAAATCTTCTTCTCATGAACCAGCAGTAGCAGAGACTTGATATTTGGTGTGCAGCTTCCTTTTGAGGTGTAGACTCAGATTTGTTCAAGAGAAGTTTGTGGGGCTATACTTGACGTTGTTATGAGAGGGGCAAAATTTTTTGCCCCGCCCAAAATTTCTATTTTCCAAACCGAGAGGCTGATTTGAACCAAATTTTATGTGAGGGCTTATTGGGTCATGAGTACTTGATTTATGCAAAAAAAAATTTTCCCGCAGCCCCGTGGGAACCGCAGGAGCTAAAAATAGAAAAAATTTAAAACGCCCATATCTCCAAAACTGCACGGCACTGAGAATTTTTATTTGGTGTGCAGCTTCCTTAGGACCAACAGAAAGGATTGGTAAAAAAAAATTGCCATCGGTTTTATCATAGGGTACAGTTTCGGGACTTTGAAAAAGTGCTGAGTCAGCACTTTTTAACACTGTAGGCAATGGGAAAAACATTAAAAAATCTTCTTCTCCAGATCCAGCAGGCAGAATCTTTTGATATTTGGTATGCAACATTGTAGGGTGGATCTGATTCAAGTTTGTTCAAATCGGCCCCCTGGGTTCATATTTGGGCTCAGTATAGGAGCCCGATTTCGAACTTAGTGCATTTCAGGCAAATTTCTTAAAAAATCTTCTTCTCCAGATCCAGCAGGCAGAATCTTTTGATATTTGGTATGCAACATTGTGGGGTGGATCTGATTCAAGTTTGTTCAAATCGGCCCCCTGGGTTTATATTTGGGTTCAGTATAGGAGCCCAAATTTGAACTTACTGCATTTCAGGCAAATTTCTTTGAAAATCTTCTTCTCCAGATCCAGCAGGCAGAATCTTTTGATATTTGGTATGCAACATTGTAGGGTAGATCTGATTCAAGTTTGTTCAAATCGGCTCCCTAGATTCATATTTGGGCTCACTATAGGAGTTCGAATTCGAATTTAGTGCATTTCAGGCAAATTTCTTCAAAAATCTTCTTCTCCAGATCCAGCAGGCAGAATCTTTTGATATTTGGTATGCAATGTTGCGGGGTAGATCTGATTCAAGTTTGTTCAAATCGGCCCCCTGGATACATATTTGGGCTTACTATAGAAGCCCGAATTCGAACTTAGTGCATTTCAGGCAAATTTCTTAAAAAATCTTCTTCTCCAGATCCAGCAGGCAGAATCTTTTCATATTTGGTAAGCAACATTGTGGGGTGGATCTGATTCAAGATTGTTCAAATCGTCCCCTGGGTTAATATTTGGGCTCAGTATAGGAGCCCGATTTCGAACTTAGTGCATTTCAGGCAAATTTCTTAAAAAATCTTCTTCTCCAGATCCAGCAGGCAGAATCTTTTGATATTTGGTATGCAACATTGTAGGGTGGATCTGATTCAAGTTTGTTCAAATCGGCCCCCTGGGTTCATATTTGGGCTCAGTATAGGAGCCCGATTTCGAACTTAGTGCATTTAGGCAAATTTCTTAAAAAATCTTCTTCTCCAGATCCAGAAGGCAGAATCTTTTGATATTTGGTATGCAACATTGTGGGGTGGATCTGATTCAAGTTTGTTCAAATCGGCTTCCTAGATTCATATTTGGGCTCACTATAGAAGCTCGAATTTGAACTTAGTGCATTTCATGCAAATTTCTTAAAAAATCTTCTTCTCCAGATCCAGCAGGCAGAATCTTTTCATATTTGGTAAGCAACATTGTGGGGTGGATCTGATTCAAGTTTGTTCAAATCGGCCCCCTGGGTTTATATTTGGGCTCAGTATAGGAGCCCAAATTTGAACTTAGTGCATTTCAAGCAAATTTATTAAAAAATCTTCTTCTCCAGATCCAGCAGGCAGAATCTTTTGATATTTGGTATGCAACATTGTGGGGTGGATCTGATTCAAGTTTGTTCAAATCGGCTTCCTAGATTCATATTTGGGCTCACTATAGAAGCTCGAATTCGAACTTAGTGCATTTCAGGCAAATTTCTTAAAAAATCATCTTCTCCAGATCCAGCAGGCAGAATCTTTTGATATTTGGTATGCAACATTGCGGGGTGGATCTGATTCAAGTTTGTTCAAATCAGCCCCCTGGATTCATATTTGGGCTCACTATAGAAGCTCGAATTCAAACTTAGTGCATTTCGGGCAAATTTCTTCAAAAATCTTCTTCTCCAGATCCAGCAGGCAGAATCTTTTGATATTTGGTATGCAACATTGCGGGGTGGATCTGATTCAAGTTTGTTCAAATCGGCCCCCTGGATTCATATTTGGGCTTAATATAGAAGCCCGAATTCGCACTTAGTGCATTTCAGGCAAATTTCTTCAAAAATCTTCTTCTCCAGATCCAGCAGGCAGAATCTTTTGATATTTGGTATGCAACATTGCGGGGTGGATCTGATTCAAGTTTGTTCAAATCGGCCCCCTGGATTCATATTTGGGCTTAATATAGAAGCCCAAATTCGCACTTAGTGCATTTCAGGCAAATTTCTTCAAAAATCTTCTTCTCCAGATCCAGCAGGCAGAATCTTTTGATATTTGGTATGCAACATTGTAGGGTGGATCTGATTCAAGTTTGTTCAAATCGGGCCCCTGGGTTCATATTTGGGCTCAGTATAGGAGTCTGATTTCGAACTTAGTGCATTTCTGGCAAATTTCTTAAAAAATCTTCTTCTCCAGATCCAGCAGGCAGAATCTTTTGATATTTGGTATGCAACATTGTGGGGTGGATCTGATTCAAGTTTGTTCAAATCGGCTTCCTAGTTTCATATTTGGGCTCACTATAGAAGCTCGAATTCGAACTTAGTGCATTTCAGGCAAATTTCTTAAAAAATCTTCTTCTCCAGATCCAGCTTCAGAATCTTTTCATATTTGGTAAGCAACATTGTGGGGTGGATCTGATTCAAGTTTGTTCAAATCGGCCCCCTGGATTCATATTTGGGCTCCGTATAGGAGCCCAAATTTTAACTTAGTGCGTTTCAGGCATATTTCTTAAAAAATCTTCTTCTCCAGATCCAGCAGGCAGAATCTTTTGATATTTGGTATGCAACATTGTAGGGTGGATCTGATTGTGATTCATGAACGTATTTATTTGTAAAGTTGATAGAATCTTAGACAAAATTTGCAGAAAAGATCTACTATAGAAGGGGTGGTATCCAGGGTGAACCGTTTACCCAAATCTAGCAGTACTAATGCATTATTCACACAAATCTTCGTTCAAATTTTATGACCCCTCATTGGAACACACGCATTCAGCTCATTCCAACAAAGGTCATATGCCATGTTTTCGAGACAAAGGAATAAAAATTTTAGTTATTCATGAAATTTTTAGGCAACTGTTGTCTGTTATTCACATTGCTTCATGAAATTTCAGTACTTTTAGAAGTTACCTCAGTAATCAAGGGTTAATTCCCCTTAATTAAATGTCGCCTCTAAAAAACAACCACTTTGCATATCTTACCTTTTTACCAGCATAACTGCCAAAACTTGTCAGCATTCTTCGCAAAAATCGCTATTCAAATTTTAATTTTTGTCTCTTAAACATACATGTACTTATCGCTTGTAAATACCCCATTGGAATGAGCTTTTTGAACTCATTCCAATGAGAGGTCGCACACCATGCTTTTTGAGTCAAAAAAGCAATTTTTTTTAGTTATTCCAGAATTTCGTACGTAAAACACAGCTTTATGACTTCACATTAAAATGAGCTCTCTAAGCTTGTTCCAATCAACATTCACGCACTATGTCTTTCACACAAAAAATAAAATTTTCCATTTATTCAGGAATTTTGTTTGCAAGAACACTCTTACCCCCCCCCCCCCCCCCCCCCACAAACACACACACACAAACACACACACACACACACAAACACAGACACACACATCTAAAAGTTCGTCAGCAAAAAAACAGTTACTTCAATTTTTAAATGCATTATAGGAACAACTTGCCTAATCAAATTTAAATACTTTTGCATCATTCTGTATCTAGAACAAACCATTTACCATATCTTTACGCAAAATTCTCCAGCATCATTCACAAAAAAACACCATTATTTATATATTCACATTTCTGTCTCAAAAATATACCTGATCTTCCCATACCCCTATTGGAATAAGCTGTTTGAGCTTGTTCCAATGATGATAAAAAAAAATAAAATTTGTGAAAATTTTTGTTTTCTTGCATGCAAATATATACATGTAGCACATGGAAGATATCCACAGTTGGGGAGAGATGTCCAAGGCTATCTCTTCACATTCCTTGTTTGTGCTTCATGCTAAACCAGTTTGTCTGCAGAGATAAATTTGCTTTATTAAAAATCATTGGAGATTGGCCACACACCAATGATTTTAAATAAAACTAATTTTAGGTAACAAATGTTGAACTTCAAACAAAATCTATCACTCAACCAGTTAATGTTGATGAGGCATGACATGGTGAAGGTGACCTAAAATACTTCTTAGAGTCACTTTGTCAGGTGAGCGATTAAGGCCACGTGGGGCCTCTTGTTTGGTATATTGCCCATCTCTACCCTCCATCTAGAGAACACAGGCAGCTCAACCCACAAATCATTATAACATCACTCATAATCACTGCTGCCATATGGATCTCTGATGGCACTAGCATCTGATTCAGTGGCACTGTCACTCAGTTTTCATGTGGGAAGATGAATCTGAAGGTAAATTGTCCACTGAAGAATCACTTTCTGGTTCTTCCTGAAGCTACCTTCTGTTTCTTGGATGCACTAACGAGAAAATTTGTCTCACGATTATTTGATGGTTTCAGTTTACATTTGGTTTGCAAGTAAGATTCTCTAACTTCAGTCACAATCGATTGTTTCGTCTTGCATGTCCATGAACTATCATTCATTTTGATGAGAAGCAAATTTTTCATGGTTTGGTGCTTTAGTCTAAATCTCCGATCAGACAATATAGCTGTTAAGGAACTAAATTCTCTTTCTCTGATGCAGTCACTCATTCTGATGCATATGATGATATCTATCAATGTGCAAACATTTGTATTTAATGTTATATCACTCATAATCACAGCTGCAATATGGATCTCTGATGGCACTAGCATCTGATTCAGTGGCGGCACTGTCACTCAGTTTTCATATGGGAAGATGAATAGAATCAAATAGAATAACATGTTGGTTATACGTTTGCGCACTGGTTCTGGAAGCCGTGGATTAATACAAGGAGAAGGGTGTACCCTACTGGGTTAGCGCTGGTCGCACTCGACCCAGTTTTGGCTTATTTTTTTCTTGGTGCTTTTGCACCACTTTTTCCCAAATCGCTTGGGAAAGAAGAAAATAGAGAGTATTTTTCCGAGTTAGGGACTTCCACGAAATTAGGTCCAATCAGTTTTTTGTCACCACTTCTATACAGCTCGTATTTATGAACTGATCTTCACGAAACTTCTTGGGTACCTTTGTTTTCACCTTGGGACAGGAATGAGTGTGTTTTGGGGTGCCTTTGTTATCACTGTGCTATGAGAACAAATATTTTGGGGTTCAGTCAGACCCACTCTGGGACTCAAAGATTTCTTTTCTAGTTTAGCATCTGACTGTCACCCACCTTTACAATACTTTACCTATACATTTGTTACAGGCTACGGTCAGTATTTATGTACAGACCGTTACAATACTTTATATGTACCTTTGTTATCAGGTCATTACCTAGATGTTTGTCATTGCTGTGTCACATACTATACATGTACATGTCTTGACAAGTTGAGCTACAGTGTCATTGACACTTTCATTTCAGGGAGGTTAACCACCCCTGGTGTCCAGCCCTAGTTAGGGTTTGCTGGTCTACAAGTTTTGTGCGTGGTTTAGTATGGAAGTGTAAAAAAAATCTTTAAGCCCTTATCAATGCATTTGCCAAATCCATCAACTGTGAAACAAAAATCGCCATCCAAATTATGCAATTCTTTGATTTTTGCTTTGTTCAACCACTTTAAAAATGCCAGGAAAATATATACTTATTTGGAATTTTAAAGTGGTTAGGCATATTTGAACATTATGATGCAATCTCATTCGGAAACCCAGCATTGAAAGAGATTAACATTGTTGTAACTTGTTTACACAATGCAATACACCCCCATCCACACTGCCAAAAATTTCTTTTGAAAAAACTTCCATTCCAAGTGCCTTACCACTTCCATTTTGACAAACATTTTTAATTTTTGGGGGTCATATTTACATTTCAAGAAAGGTAACTCTAACTTTTTTTAGTCATATTTATATTTCAAGAACATCAAAAAAAGGTAACTCTGACAGGTAGCTGAGCATGTTGTTATCTTGGGTATTTCTGGTAAAAAGCTACTGTCTGACACGTTCATATGTTACAGTGCATGTTATATTGAGAATAAAGCAGTGTTGTATCTATTCCATGTGTCTCCATACTCAATACAGTCTTACAGCACAGTACTCAGTATGGACCTATAGCTAGTGATGAACTGATTATCAAAACTTTCTATCAACTGATTACCGATTATTTCTCTGCCGATTATGCCGATTCTGATGGTTGAAGTAGGACACTGAAGAAAATCTGTTGGTGCCTGTTATACTACAGAATTTTGCTGATAAATCATCAATTACGAAAGCTTAATACCACATAAGTTCTCAGAGTATGCATATTTAGTGCTGGGCAATATTAGCCAAAATAATATTTGCATTTTGGTTGGGGTGTGGGGAAAAGATCGTTATTAATGATACAATCACATGATATTGTTCTCGTGAAGATTGTGTTTTATTCCGGTAAATAGTGTTAATACGGTTTTGTGTAAGGATACAATACACTTAGCTGTATTAACCAGGAATATACTGAGCACACATACAATGTGTCTTAAATGAATAATAATTTTAATGTTAATGTGTGTTGTGAAATCGTATGACGCATGGTTTACACGTTTGTCAGAATGTATTATTAGTATCAGTTGGAATCACATGACATGGAGTAGCAAGTCGGTGTTTGTCGTTGTGGGATAAATGTTGTAAATAACAGTTTCCAGCGTGGGTGTGATCATGTATTTGTATATCTGAAACTTATCACGTCTTGTTGATTCTGAGTTGTGGTGATAATAATGAGTTATGTTGGGAATTTAGCTTTTAGAGCAGTATTCTAGATCTGAACACTTGTTTGTATGTCGTTGTCTTGGTTACCAATATGGCGCTACCCAGTTACAATGTAAACAATAAGAAAGTGATTCCAACCTCACTGATTCTTTATTGAGATATTCTTAGTTTTAACTTCTATAACACGTAACACGTAATGATACAAAGTTTGAAAAGATCTGCTACTCTGAGTTCTGCATCAAGTGCCGATGATAGTATGAGTGTAAACGAAAGTGTGATTCCAAAGCCTAATGATCAGACAAAAATCCCAAAACCAAAACAGCCTTCGAAAAACAAAGATCAGACATGTCAGACTCCAGTCAGCCCAGCATCAAGGCCTTCACTTCTGAAAAGGTCAATCTAGAAGCAATTCTGTTCGAAATGAATAGAAAACTGGACAATGTTGTTACAAAAGGTTCCCCCGAGGCGGTTGTTAGGCCTCTGGTCAAAAGTGAAGACTTGACTAACATTTTAGAATCTGTGAAGGAAGATATTCTCACCAAAATAAACGGAATTACCGATTCTCTAGAAAACTGCATACTGGCAGCCGAGATGTGTAGCAACAAGTTGGAGGAAGAAATAAGTGGTTTGAAGGCTGATCTAGATTCAAAGAATAGTGAGGTCAGTGTGTTAAACAGTGAGATTCTGAATCTTAAAATTCACAACAACAATATGGAACAGCACACAAGGAAAAACAGTATTAGAATTTCGGTCTTCCTGATGAAAAAAAAAATGTATTGGCTACGGAGTGTGAGGGTAAAATCATTGACTTGTGTCAAAGTAAACTTGGGGTTGATGTTTCCTCCTCAGATATTAGCATAGCCCACAGACTAGGTAAGTACAGTCCTGATAAACCCAGGCCTGTAATTGCCAAGTTTGTGACCCGGAGAGTCAAATCAACAGTTATCAGTAAGAGGAGGAATCTCAAGGGCACTGGAATCGTCATCAAGGAAGACTTAACAAAACAAAATCAGTCTCTGCTAAAATCTTGCAAAAGTTAAAAATTCTTGGTCAAGTGATGGTAAAATTTTCATTAAACTGAAAGATAATGGTAGGGTGAAGCAAATTTCCAATCTGAATGACATATAAAATATGATCACTAATGTTGTAAAAATCCAAACATCCACTTCTAAATACATTTAGATATGCAGGCACCCCTCTCTCTGGGGGGAGGGGGGGGGAGGGGGAGGCTGCTCAGTTCGGTTTTTCGTCAACTGGAGGATGCCCCCCTCCAGATTGAAGAAAGACCGAAAAAATTACATGTTTGTTGCTATCCATGGTTGTCTTGAACACTGTGATGGTATATATGCTGTAGATTTAGAAATCCGTATATTGTAAATAGTTCAGAAATGTTGCCATTATAAGTATTTTTTTCCCTAAAATTTATTCTGTTCTTGCCGAAATTAAGGGAACAAAGTTGGGGTACATTTTATGATACATTATGGTCGTAATAAACAACAAATTTGAGGGCCTGCCCCTCCCCCTGCCCTGCCCTGCCTCTGTGCTAATAAAAATCCAATCACCTACTTCTAAATACATTTAGATACCCTGGTAAATTTGTTCCAAAGTATTCAGATAACAGAGAAGCAGACTTAAAGTAACTATCTCCAATTCGGGGCTTCCTTTTGCATATGTGAAGTCCGACGCAATTTATGAAAGTACCAAATAGTGGGCACCCATCAGAAGTAATATTCAAGATTTTTTCTAGAGTATTTACGGTCATGATAAACAACAAATTCGAGGGCCTGTCCCCCTCCCCCTCCACCATCCCCCGCCTACGTGCTTATAAATTCCAATCACCTACTTCTAAATACGTTTAGATACCCTGGTAAATTTTTTGCCAGTGTATTCAGATAACGAAGAAGCAAACTTAAAATAACTATCTCCAATTCGGTGCCCCTCCCCCCCCCTCCTTCCAAGCTAAAGAAAAGACCAAGAAAATGTCACGTATATTGCCTACCATGGTGCACTGAGTGCCATGATGGTATATATGCTGCAGATTTAGTACTCTGTATATTATAAATAGTTCTGCAACGTTACCATGGTTACTTTATCTTGTCCTAAATTTTGTTCATGAACTAGGGGAGATCTCAAAATTGGGGGTATATTTTAAGACAAATAATAAATTTGAGGTTGTGCCCAGTCCCCCTTCACCCCCCCCCCCCCCGGGTTTTTTTTGTCTGGAAACTACAGATTCCCGGAATACACTTTCTCCCAACAGGACACGTATAACCCTTTGAATTTAGATGAATTGCTTCGTGAATGGTGACCAAAAACTGAATTATGACTAATAATTCAAAAAGCAGAAGCATCCAAGTCGGGACTTTCCAGTGTTTTGTATCAATTGCTCTTAATTTTTCACCCACACTAACACATCTTTATGCGTCATCTGTAGCCTAAAAATATTTCCCAACTTAGATGGGATAGCACGGAAAACCGGCTTTTTGCTGACGTTGGTTTCCTCAATGCCTCCACTACCAGTAAATGTTTCTGCCAGTGAAACATGAGGTGCCAGTTGTGTCTCCTTAACTTGTAAACACCGGACAACTGACTCGTGACCCCATGATGCAACCTGTCTGGGTCATCCTCGGGTTCTGTTGACACAATAACTTAATTATCCAGCGGAGCTTGACAACATTTAATTCGCTTGGTTTCGAAATTAATCACCATCCAGTATCTAGTGCTTCAGAAACTCATTTCGACCTGATTGTTCCCTGAATGTATTGATAGTGTCCAGTTAAAAACATTTGATGTGAAGACAAACCTCATCCCGCCTCGAATAACAAAACATGTTTACCAACACTGGTCATGTGTTGACTTTTTTCTTTTTTAACCAACCTTTTAGTAGTTCTCCATAAGACTTATGAAAACAATATCCAATTCATTACTTTAAGAACGTGGACTCATTTGTTTGCTGAGGCGAGACAGATAACGAATGTTCCAAGTCATATTTACACTCGACATTGGGAACCTGGCCAGACAATGGTCTCGGGTTCTGCCCATGACCATTCACTGGTTGTGTTCCCGGTCAATCGAATGTTATCCCTTATCTGGGTCATCCTCGCGTTCTCTTCGCGTTCTTTCTCTGGAAACAATAACTTTATTACCCTGCACAGCTTGACAACACTGAATTCGCTTGGTCTCGAAATTAATCGCCATCCAGTATTTGTTGCTTCAGAAACCCATTTTGAAATGAAAACAGTATCCAATTCATTATGTTAAGAACGCGGACTCCTTTGTTCGCTGAGGCGAGACAGATAATGATGGTTCCAAGTCATATTTACACTCGACATTGGCAACCTGGTCGTGTTCACGGTCAATCAAATGTTAACCCTTATCTGGGTCATCCTCGCGTTCTCTGGACACAATAACTTCATTACCCTGCGGAGCTTGACAACACTTAATACACTTGGTCTCGAAATTAATAACCATCCAGTATTTGTTGCTTCAGAAAATCATTTCGACCTGATTGTTCCCTGAATGTATTGATAGTGTCCAGAAAAGAACATTTGATATGGTCACAAACCTCACCTCACCTCGAATAACTATACATGTTTACCAACACTGGTCACGAGTTGACTTTTTTGTCCAACCTTTTAGTTGTTCTCCATAAAACTAATAAAAATAATAACCAATTCATTACGTTAAGAACGTGGACTCCCTTGTTCCCTGAGGCAAGACAGATACCGATGGTTCCAAGTCATATTTACACTTGACATTGGTAACCCAGCCAGACAATGGTCACGGGCTCTGCCCATGACCATTCTCTGGTCGAGTTCCCGGTCAGTTGAATGTTATCCCTTATCTGAGTTGATCAAGTAACACAAACGACACTACGAAACCACCAGTAGCACCCCTTCGAATTATAGCACTGGACTGGTTAAATGGGAGCCTGAGTCCCGAATGTGTTCTCAACTGACGATGGGCCTTTTTTACCTTTTGGCTCCATAGCTAACTCCGCCCCTTCCCAATAACATCCTTGGGGATTCTCTTTGTATTCTCAGCATTCGACGATCCGTCTCACTATATTTCTACTCTTGACAGTACACACTCCCGATAGACTGCAGGACAATAACTTCTCTCGACTTCTTCTTTTCCTTCTTTTCTCAATCATGATTCCCTCATTCCTTTGGAATAGGTCCTGCCGAAAAGCTCATACACCCTCTTATTAACCTTGTAGACTCTTATGTAAATATGAGACTCCTTTGTAATACAGTTCACCACGACGCACATGTAAAAAGTTATAATTTATATATTATCCTAGCCGAAATGCCCATACACCCCATTATTATCCCTGTGGACTCTATGTAAATATGAGACACCTTTGTAGTACAGTTCTCCATCACGACGCACGTGTAAAAAGTTATAATTTATATATTAACCTATGCTCAGCTGTCACGAGCTGAAAAGGCTTACACCAAATATGCTTTATTCAAATTTCAACTACACAATTTTTACAGCTGTTATTCTACCACTACTTATGGTCCACATCTTTCTACTTTACGTGACGCGCACTCATGGCGAATGATAATATAACGTTGGATGAGATACAGAGTGACGACCGATATAATCTTGCGTCCAAGTATAATCACTGGATGAGTATTTTGCAGGACGATGATTCAGAGTCCCCTTTTACCATCCATGGTCATTCATGCAATTATTTTTTTCCCCTTCCAACTTCCGACAAAATTTCCATAAACAAGACAAAAATGTAACCCTTCTTAGTCTAAACTGTAGAAGCCTTAGTGATAACTGGGATTCATTCACCAACTTCCTTTGTGACATCCAGCAAGGTGAGAATATGTTCAACGTAATTGGTATAAGAGAAATCTTCAAATTACACGAACATCTCAAAATTGATGGCTACCACCCAATTATCTACAAGATCCACCCTAGTCCAAATGACAACAGAGGAGGAGTGGGTCTTTTTATTTCTGAGAATGTTTCTTTCAGACTGAGACCCGATCTGACGATTTTCATTCCAAATGTCATTGAAACTATTTTCACAGAAATCAATCCAGGACGCAAAAACTCGTACATTGTTGGATGCATATACAGGCCAAACACTGCACCTCTAGCTGATATTGACGTGTTTGTCTCTTCCATAAATGACATTCTCACCAGAATCAACTCAGAGCACAGCAGGGCTTTCTTACAAGGCGATTTTAACATAGATGTGCTGAATTTTAATAATCACAAAAAAACTAACGCATTCATAGATAAAATGTTTAGTGACGGATTCATGCCAGTAATAACAAAACCAACCAGAATAACTGAGCATTCAGCGACCTTAATTGACCATATTTATTCCAATAATGTATCCGCTAACTACAGTGCGGGAATATTAGTTACTGATATTTCAGATCACATCGCCACATTTTACATACAGGAAGGTGATAACGAGTCCGACAAGCCATCACCCCAACTTAGATCACTCAAGAGAGAAAATATTGAACTATTCAAAAACTTGCTTCATAATATTAATTTTGACTCAGTGTATAGCTGTACATGTGCCGATGCAGCATACCAAACATTTTTGGATATCTACCTTGACACATTTGAATCGGCATTTCCCCTGAGAAGCTCGAACTTACCCAAAAAGTTCATAAAACGTAAGTCCTGGATGACATTGGGTCTGTTACAGTCCTCCCAAACTAAAAATAAACTTTACCTAGTCAAACTGAGAAAACTGAAATTAACATCAACAAATATAAAACTTACTTCTCGATTCTTAATCAGTTAAAGAGACGAAGTAAGGCTACATACTACAATGACGTTATAGAAACAAACAGACATGACTCTAAAAAAACATGGCAAATACTTCGTACCTTAATCAACAAATCAAAATCAGCGGCGACACTTCCACCTAGTATATCTCATAATAATGTTGAAATATCTGAACCCAATAAAATCGCCACCAGTTTTAATGATTACTTCTCAGAAATTGGTCAGACTATTAATGATAACGTCTCCACCTCCGATAACAACTTCGGTGACTTCATGAATGGAAAGTAGCCAGACTCTTTTTTTTATTTCCCCAACAAACGAGCAAGAAATCATATTGACAGCCGGACAATTGAAAGGGAAAGTGAGTACCGACGCTTTCAATTTATCTACAAAAATAATGAAAGAGGCAGTTTGTGAGATCGCGAACCCCCTGGTCTATATATTCAATCAGTCATTTATACAAGGTAAAGTACCCGATAAAATGAAAATAGCAAAGGTGATACCAATTTCAAAGGGGGGTAACTCCTGTGAGCTAGGTAACTACAGACCAATTAGTTTATTACCAGCTTTTTGAAACTTCTGGAGAAAATAATGAACCGGAGACTCTCAATGCGTTTAATATTCTGTATGAACATCAGTACGTTTTTTGCAAAAATCATTCTACTTTTCACCCCATCATGCACCTTTTGCAGTATGTCGCTGAATGCAATGACAAGCCTACAAAAGACTCTACTCTAGCCGTCTTCCTTGATTTGTCTAAGGCATTTGACTCCATTAGTCACAAAATTCTACTTAGCAAAATGGAATTCTATGGAATAAGAGGGATAAGTAAACTTAGGTTCCAAAGCTATTTATCAGGTAGAGAACAGTATGTGGAATATAACACGAATCGGTCCCCAAACCGACATGTCACTTGCCAGGTCCCCCAGGGGTCTGTGTTGGGGCCTATCCTCTTTTTAATCTACGTGAATGATATGAGATACTCCAGTGTTCTTAACCTGTTATCATTTGCCGACAACACAACCCCGTTTACAGCTGGACATGACCTGAATACTCTGGAGACTACAGTCAATACTGAGCTGAATAAAATATACGACCGGTGCTGTTGCAACAAACTCCAAGTGAATGCCAGTAAATGTAAATATATTATGCTACACCCACCGAAGAGTCCGAACCAATCCGACTTACTAAATATTATTCTTAACAATACCAAGCTTTCACCCATAGATAACTCCCAACAAGAAAAAGTCGCTAAGTTCTTACGCGTATACCTTGACGAAAACCTCAATTTTAAGTACCACATATCCACAGTATGTTCCAAGATGTCAAGTGCAATCTTCTGTCTAAATAAAGTGAAAAATGTTCTCCCCAAGAAATCACTGATATTACTGAATTATACATTAGTTCATAGTCACTTACTGTATGCAATCCATATTTGGGGGCATGGGCCATCCAGCAGTAAAATATACTCTCTATAGAAACGTGCGATGCGAGTCGTTAGTTGTAAAAAGTATAATAGCCATACTGATCCCTTATTTAAGGATAATAACATTTTAAAATTTAACGATCTATACAAAGTGAATGTCTCTCTATGCCTGACTGGAAAAACGATAGTTTGCCCGACTCATTCAAAACATTTTTTAGTGTACACTCTTTATCTGGACTTCAAACAAGACAAGTTGGCATGATACAGTTGCAGAAAGCTAGAACCCAATTATCTGCCAAACAGCCAAAACATAGCTTCCCAAAGATTTGGAATGGAATTGATGCCAACTTACGGGCCCTACCTTACAGACATGTTTTCAAGAAACAGCTTACTAATGAATGCTTAACAAGCTACTCCTCACAAGTTACCTGTTTGTATCAAATGTGTCCAGATTGTAGGCCTAATGCTCATTGATACTTGCATGTCTCGTTACTCAACCGTGGGACCCATTACATGAGAGAGAAAGGGAAAGATGTCATCGCCTGGGTGCTTGAGTACTCTATGTGCCGGTGGGACATAGGACACTCTAGCACTATGGCATACCTTAAGTCTCCATTGACGTCCATACCTTAAGTACAACGTCAATGGTGACAGGAAATTGACCTATTTGCCAATAACATTCCCACTCAATGGAGACAGGAAATCGACCTATTTGCCAATAACATTCCCACCTCCTAGTTACAAACGAGCCATATTCTAAATACTTCTGCTCAAGGTGCCAACTGTTTGAGTCTTTCCTGCCAAGAAAAAAAAAACATTCTTAATCGTAGGATGCCATTGTCAGTCCATGCCAGTGACTTCTCCAGTTATCTCATCCTATCCGACCTTGAATTAATCTCCCAATCATGCCTTGCCCCATCATCTCACGTCTAATCTTATTCATCCAAATTTGTAGTCTACTGTCAAATTGCACTCGCGCATATCGGGTGCAGTCTTTCGCATACACTGGGAAGGTGCCAGCATGTAGTTTCGAGGTCTTCCTTCCTCTCATCATTCATTCAACAGCTGAGCCACAGGCAGTGGTACTTATGAACAAAAATATTTAGTCTACTCCATTTCCGTGTTGTCATTTTTGTGTTGTTTTTCTCACTTCCTGGGGGCAAGAGGAAGACAGCCAATGTGGCAATGTTGTCTCCCAACAAATTACCAGTGTATCCTATATATGTAAAACTCTTTGTACAAATCTAACTTGTAAATTTGGTATTTTGTTGAATAAATTTCATTTCATTTTATTTCAAAACTTTCTATCAACGGATTACCGATTATTTCTCTGCCGATTATGCCGATTCTGATGGTTGAAGTAGGACACTGAAGAAAATCTGTTGGTGCCTGTTATACTACAGAATTTCACTGATAAATCATCAATTACGAAAGCTTAATACCACATAAGTTCTCAGAGTATGCATATTTAGTGCTGGGCAATATTAGCCCAAATAATATTTGTATTTTAGTTGGGGTGCGGGGAAAAGATCATTATTAATGATACAATCACACGATATTGTTCTCGTGAAGATTGTGTTTTATTCCGGTAAATAGTGTTAATACGGTTTTGTATAAGGATACAATACACTTAGCTGTATTAACCAGGAATATACTGAGCTCACATACTTTGTGTCTTAAATGAATAATAATTTTGATGTTAATGTGTGTTGTGAAGTCGTATGACGCATGGTTTACACGTTTGTCAGAATGTATTATTCAGTGTTCTTTTTTCAACTTGTTACCACCCTTGATGTGTTTCTCTAATGTTTACATGAACTCTACAACCTTTGGGAAATGGTGGCGATCTCGTACCGATTGCAGTTGGTAAATTCTGTAATATCTCTGCTCTGCAAATCCCTAAATTTTCTGCTATGCACTACACACGTTTTTAACGGGGAAAGTTTATTGAAATGGCCAGATATCAAAGGGATTTTTAATAGTCAGTGTTAAATATAGAATGACCGGAAACTGCCAGTTTTTAACTGCCAGTTGTCATAATCGGCTGATGCCCCATAACCGGCCGGTTCCGATTGCCGATTCCGATTATCGGTTCATCACTAAGCAGCGAAAAGGGTTAACTGTTCTGGATGCTCACATTTGGACATTATTCTAAAGTGTAGGCACCAAAACTCCCTATTCTGTGAATGTGCTTCATATTATCTTTGAAGAGAAAGTGGATTTGTCTTTTGGGAGAAGATGTACCCCATAAATTATCACAAAACAAAGATATATGAACAAAGTTTTACCACCAAAAAATGATTTCTCTTTCTACAACTCTACTGGGTGAGTTCTAGAAGCTACTATCATGGCTCTCTTGAAAAGTGTACTCTATGCATCAGTTTGTTGTTTGCTCAGCAATAGCAAAAAAACTGTTCATATAAAATTGTTTTGATAGAATTTACTCTCTAGGGCACTCTCCAATAAATTGTTAGAAATCTATTATTTATGAAAAGATTTTGCAAAACTAGTGCTACTCTTGTTGGTGGTATTATATCTTTGAAAAAGGACGCACTTTGTTGGTCGCATGATATTGTTGAAAAAAGGACACAACTACATCCAGTGTGGAAATACTCCACATGTAGATAAGATATGTAGTATTAAAAGAATGCACGTAGCAGCTAAAAATGACAATGTAGTGAACCTCTGATTGGTTACTTGCAGGCATATTCTGTCTTTTAACCATGCATGCATGTTCAACATTCACTGTAACATTCTATGTGATAATTCAATGGAACCCTGCTCGAACTGCATGTTCAACTTACACAGTAACATTCTATGTGATAATACAGTGGAACCATGCTCGCACTACATGCTCGACTTACACAGTAACATTCTATGTGATAATACAGTGGAACCCTGCTCGCACTACATACTCAACTTACACAGTAACATTCTATGTGATAATACAGTGGAACCCTGCTCGCACTACATACTCAACTTACACAGTAACATTCTATGTGATAATACAGTGGAATCATGCTTGAACTGCATGCTTAACTTACACAGTAACATTCTATGTGATAATACAGTGGAACCCTGCTCAAACTGCATGTTCAACTTACATAGTAACATTCTATGGGATAATACAGTGGAACCCTGCTTGCACTACATGCTCAACTTACACAGTAACATTCTATGTGATAATACAGTGGAACCCTGCTCAAACTGCATGTTCAACTTACATAGTAACATTCTATGGGATAATACAGTGGAACCCTGCTTGCACTACATGCTCAACTTACACAGTAACATTCTATGTGATAATACAGTGGAAACCTGCTCGCACTACATACTCAACTTACACAGTAACATTCTATGTGATAATACAGTGGAACCCTGCTCGCACTACATACTCAACTTACACAGTATCATTCTATGTGATAATACAGTGGAATCATGCTCGAACTGCATGCTTAACTTACACAGTAACATTCTATGTGATAATACAGTGGAACCCTGCTCAAACTGCATGTTCAACTTACATAGTAACATTCTATGGGATAATACAGTGGAACCCTGCTTGCACTACATGTTCAACTTACACAGTAACATTCTATGTGATAATACAGTGGAACCCTGCTCGCACTACATACTCAACTTACACAGTAACATTCTATGTGATAATACAGTGGAATCATGCCCGAACTGCATGCTTAACTTACACAGTAACATTCTATGTGATAATACAGTGGAACCCTGCTCAAACTGCATGTTCAACTTACATAGTAACATTCTATGGGATAATACAGTGGAACCCTGCTTACACTACATGCTCAACTTACACAGTAACATTCTATGTGATAATACAGTGGAAACCTGCTCGCACTACATACTCAACTTACACAGTAACATTCTATGTGATACTGCAGTGGAACCCTGCTCGCACTACATACTCAACTTACACAGTAACATTCTATGTGATAATACAGTGGAATCATGCTCGAACTGCATGCTTAACTTACACATTCTATGTGATAATACAGTGGAACCCTGCTCAAACTGCATGTTCAACTTACATAGTAACATTCTATGGGATAATACAGT
Source organism: Pictodentalium vernedei (assembly GCA_031216915.1). Taxonomy (NCBI): domain Eukaryota; kingdom Metazoa; phylum Mollusca; class Scaphopoda; order Dentaliida; family Dentaliidae; genus Pictodentalium; species Pictodentalium vernedei. Next base: position 198,763,872 of record CM062291.1, on the reverse strand, counting down.
GGAACCCTGCTTGCACTACATGTTCAACTTACACAGTAACATTCTATGGGCTAATACAGTGGAACCATGCTCGAACTGCATGTTCAACTTACACACAAACATTCTATGGTATAATACAGTGGAACCCTGCTAATTGAATAGCCACTTTACAAGTGAAAATTATTCAGTTATCAGGAGTATTCAATTAACAGGGGTTTGGTCCTCCATTTTTCTGTTGTATTTATTCTATTATATCTTGTTTGACAGAGCTCATGTAGCTCTGTCAAATAAGATGTTATAGATTAAATGTGTGTACATGTATTGGTTATAGTGTTGCCAAAAAGGTCTATAAACAAGGGAAATTTGATAATTGCCAGGGTAATTTCAACATATCACAACATACAATCAACAGGTCAAATTTGTGTTGAAGGTTTCAATTAACAGGGTTAATCAGTTAAGAGATATCCAATTAAGTGGGCTCCACTGTATTTAGTTTGGGGGGAAAATGGTAAGGGGAATAGGACCCTAAAAGGGATCTCCTGCCTCTCTATCAAAAGCCCTTGTGATCAGGTAGTGCTCAGTGTAATTAAAATGTATATTTTACAAGAACAGTGCATACTCACAGATATCAGTTTTATTTGATTACTTTTTTGTAAAAATGGGTACTTAATTTTATATAGCAGAGTTTGTATTTTTAACTTTCAGAAGATGTCTCGCCATTTGTGACCAACTATCTTCTGTTCAGGATAAAAAACGACTCTGACCTCCCATGGAATATAATCGAGCCTGCTGCTCTGCATTCTGTTGAAATGGAGAAGAGGAGTAATTCAAAATTTCTAAACCAGTTTTATTCACAGCTAATGCTTTGTGAAATGACTATTTCAGAACATCCACTCTTTGATCTCTACATGTTTTTGGCTGTTGATTGTAAGAAGGTATGTCCATGTATTATTATCATCTGTTTTTAACCCTTTACCTAACAAAATGGAAAAAACCTGTCAGCAGTATCACAAAAATCACCATTCAAATATTATTTTTTCAATTTCGATTTAAAAAGAAAAGATTTTGACCTCTCAGCTCATAGGAATGAGCTTGTTGGGCCCATTCCAGCAAAGGATCATAAGCCATGTTTTTGAGACAAAAAGTGAAAAATGTTATCTATTCAAGAGTTTTTTTGGCATGTGTCTTCCTCTGTTTGAGGTGGGTGAAGGATTAACTCCTTGCATGTTGCTGGCAGTAAGAGAGCACATCCCTTGTCACTTGTACAGGTTACAGTCTGATTTTTCATCAAATCCAATCATTTTTAACTCTGCCTGACGAAGTGTCAGTGAAGCTTTTCCAATGCTATGTTGTTCGTCATCTGTCTGTCTGTCCATCCAACCATCCATCCATCCATCCATCCATCCATCCATCCATCCATCCATCCATCCATCCATCCATCCATCGATCCATCCATCCCATCCATCCATCCATCCATCCATCCATCCATCCATCCATCCATCCATCCATCATCCATCCATCCATCCATCCATCCATCCATCCATCCATCCATCCATCCATCCATCCATCCATCCATCTGCGCTATAATATGGGAGTTACAAGTTTTTTCAACCATCCATCCATCCACCCATCCATCCATCCATCTATCTGCGCTATAATATGGGAGTTACAAGGTTTTTTTGTGTCTGGACAGGGATTATGAGCTTGCCGAAATATTATGAGCTTATTTGATATATTATGAGCTTAATTACTGAGATATGAGACTTATGAGGCAAATTGTGAATTTTTCGAGGTTTATATTAAGGGTTAGGGTCAGTTCAGGGTTGGGGTTAGGGTTAGTTTCTCTTCAGCATTAGGGTTGGGGGATCTAAGCATTTCTATGCTCTCCCCAAATTTTTCCAAAAATATGAGGTTTTAACAGTTGTCCGAATGAATTAAAAAGATCAATTTTTTCCTAATTTTTTAAGCCCACAACTTCCATTTTTAAGAACATCCATCGGTCCGTCATCAACATTTGGTTTGTCCGGGCCATAATTGCTTAACCACTGATTATTTTTTAATGAAACTTTATAACAATATATAATATCAAAAGACATTGTGTTGCGAATTATAATATGGTATCTGCTCCTCAAGCTGATGGTCACAGGCCCCATGATAAGGTGACACTTAGAAAAACTTTTAACGTTTGTCCAGGCCATAATTTCTTAACCCCTGAATAATTTCTAATGAAACTTCATAACGATATGTAATATCAAAAGACAGTGTGTCGTGATTTATAATATGGCATGTGCCTCTCAAGGTCAAGGTCACAGGCCATATGATAAGGTGAAACTTAGAAAAACTTTGACATCTGTTTGTCCAAGCCGTAATTTCTTAACCACTAAATATTTTTTAATGAAACTTTATAACAATATATAATATCAAAAGACAGGGTGTCGCGAATTATATGGCATGTGCCCCTCAAGGTCAGGGTCATAGGCCCTATGATAAGGTGACACTTGGAAAAACTTTGACATTTGTTTGTCCGGGCCATAATCTCTTAACCACTGAACATAAGCTCTGCCTGACAGAATGTCAATGGAGCTTTTCTAATACTAAGTTGTCCATCTGTCCATCCATCCATCCATCCATCCATCATCAACATTTTGTTTGTCCGGTCCATATAATTGGATCTAATCAGCAGATCTTGTTCATACTTAGTACAATTATTGCTCATGACTCAAAGGTGTGTCACAATATTGTTCCAAGGTCATGTTATCAAGGCCGAGGTCACAGACAGCAAAACTTGGATATTGTTATACAGCCCTTGTCTGGTCCATATAACTTTGTATGATTGGCAGATCTTATTCATAGTTGGTACAATTATTTCTCATGACACAAAACTGTGTCGCGACTTTACCATCAAGGTTAAGGTCAAGGTCACAGACAACAGGACTTTGATATTGTTATACAGCCCTTGCCTGGTCTGTATAATTGAATCTGTGTGACAGATCTTCTTCATACTTCACACAATTGTTACCCATAACCTAGCCTTGTGTCATGACCTTGACCCATTGTCATTTCATGAAGGTTAAGGTCTCAAGCAGTAACACTTGGATTCTTGTCTTGCATTTAGTTTCCCTAAATGCAGTTGACCTTCGGCAGAGCTGTCTCGGCAGAGATGCTTCTTGTTAAAATTATTCCCCAACCCCCTCAAAAAATTTCGGGGCAATATAGCCATCCATCTGTCCGCCTGTAGATGGAGTTGATTTCCACTCTTTAACTAAAATTGTGTTTGGCCCACTGAAACCAAACTTAGCATGTGGGTTAGGTATGATGGGAAGAAGAATCCTATTCATTTTGGGATTATTGTGCCGAAGGTCAAGATCACAGTGACCTTGAACTTTAACTTTTTATCAGCATTGGTTTCCGCTCTGTAATTAAAGTTTCACTTGGTCGACTGAAACCAAACTTGGCACGTGGTTTAGGCATGATGAGAGGAAGAACCCTATTTATTTTGAGGTCATTGTGCCAATGGTCAAGGTCACTGTGACCTTGAACTTAAACATTTACCAGAGTTGGCTTCTCTAATTGATATTTTGCTTGCCCGATCGAAACTAAACTTGGCTTATGGGTTGATCATGATAAAAGGAACCCTATTTATTTTAGGGTTATTGTGTCAAAAGAAAAGGTCACAGTGACCTTGAATTTAAAGTTTTATTGGTCAGAGTTGGTTTCTGCTCTCTAATTAAAATGTTTTTTACGTGATCAACACCAAACTTGGCATGTGGATTGGGCATAATAAGAGGAAGTACCCTATTTATTTTTAGATCATTGTGCCCAAGATCAAGATCGCAGTGACCTTGAAATTAAAATTTTAACAGCTGGTTCCCGCTCTCTTAATTATTAAAATTATGCATTCCCGATCGAAACCTAACTTGGCATGTGGGTTGATCACGATGAGACAAAGAGCCTTACATATTTTTAGTGCATTGTGCCAAAGGTCAAGGTCACAGTGACCTTGAACTTAAAATTTTATCAGTCCCATTCAAAACCAAACTTAACATGTCATCAAATAAAGGTAATCTTATCTGTATTATTTGAGTAAATACTACCAACAGTGGCTGTGTTAATTTAATGTAATATATTACCAAGATTACTGTATTAGGGTGATTTTTTTTTTTTTGGGGGGGGGGGGGGATTGACCACCCCTGATGGCTACCTCTAGTTTTAATTTCCTATCACACAAGCTCGTAATCCATTTTGGACTGAAACATGATTTTTCCAAAGTTGAGATGAAGGGCTGTCTTACTTATGGATTTTGCACTCTACCACTTAACTATTTGTAAGACTGATGTCAAATACTGAAATTTTCAACAGCAAATTGGGTTTCATCTTTTGTCAACCTCAGCATGGCTTTGAATAGATATGTTTCCAGTCAAGAGACTCCCTTTATACTCAGTTTTGGGTTACTATTTTTTAAAAATCACCTGTGCATAACATTTTTTTTCACCTCCTTCAAAAGAGATTGGCATGCCACCTATTTGTGACATATGCATTATCATGCCTTTGATATGTTCATTTTATGTTCACAGAATTCTGCTTGGATGAGGTGGAGGTGGGGAATTATTACTTATACAGCTATGGCTGCTTGGTAGGTACTTGCTATGAGATAGTGGTAGCAATATTAGGTCAATAACATTTTATTCTTTTCTGTTAATAGGCTAACAGATTTGGAGCAGCATTGAAGTTCTGTTACAGAGGTGGGTATTAAAATATGCTGTTCTTTTTATTTTTGTTTTTGTTGTCAAGGTTCTTTTTTGATAACTGTTGGCACCTGCATAAAATGAGTCATATATTGTGTACAGTAAAATAATCTTTTCTCCAGCACTAAATAAAAACAATACTAATATTTTTGTAGGTCCAGTTGATCTGTGTGGTATGATTTATTAAGGGCTGCTGTTTGTTGATTCAGGTTTATCCCCTGTGCATTCAGCATCCAACCATCCATCCTACCAAGCATCCATTCATAATATTCCATAATATTCCATTGGCATATGGATAAATGGGTATGATTGTACCCTACCAGTCAACATTTTAAAAAATGAAAAAAATTTGGGAGTGTTATTTTTTTTCTAATAAATAAATAGAAGGTATCTAGTGTTTTTGAGGGGATACCCAAAATTATCTCATGAGTGACTGTAACATATGTTTATTTTTTACGAGTGGCATGGCATGAGTGAAAATAAACATTTGTTGCAGTCAAACCTGGAAATAAGCAAACTGTCATCTGCAGATTGAGGTCACCAGAGGGTAAATTTTGTGATGCCACCCTGGGATAGCATCAGTAAATTCCTCCTCTGGGGACCTCATTCTGCAAATAACAGATTGCCTATTTTCAGGCTTAGTTGCAGTCACAAATGAGATAATGTTCAAGTTTTTTGATGACTATTGGCACCTGCATAAAAAGGTGATAATTTTTAAAGGAAAGTTTTCGTTTAAAGATACACATTTCAGAAGATGGTAGTGTTCAGCAGTAAATTAGTTGTATTCACCTTGATAAGGCTTTAAATCGAGTCATTAAAATCCACTTCCTCTGAACTGATTGGTACAATCTCTTGATAGTTTGTACTGTGCTTCTTTTTGAGGTCTAGAATAAAGTTTGTTCAAAGGGAAATATTTGAAAGATGTTTGGCCCTGCCCAAAATTTCTATTTTCTGAAATGATGAGTGGATTTGAACCAAATTGGTATGTTGTATTATTGAGTCAGAAGTACTTGATTCATGCAAAAACATTTCCTGCATTCCTGTGTTAACCCCAGGAGCTAAATATCAAAAATACTTTCAAATGCCCAAACTGTACAGAACTGTTATTTGGTTTGAAGCATCATTAGGGCCACTAGAATCAAATGGTAAAAAAAAAGTTGTAATCGATTGTGTCATAGTATACTGTATGGCAAATCGAAAAAATGCAGATTCAGTATTTTTTCAAAAATTAAAAAAATCGTCTTCATCAACACCAATCAGCATCTTTTGACATTTTATATACTGAATCCATAGGGAGGTCAGATAAAAGTTTGTTCAAATCAAGTCCTTTGGTTCATATTTGGGTTCCATACAGGTGCGCATATTTTAACTTCATGCAAAATGTGAATTATTCTTTAAAAATCTTCTACAGAACCCTTTGATATTTGGTATTCAACATCATTACAGGGTCAGATTCAAGTTTGTTCAACTCAAGTCCCTCAGTTAATATTTTTACTAAATGCAATATGAAGAATAATCTTTAAAAATCTTCTTTTTTCGACCCACCTTCAGAATCTTTTAATATGTGGTGTATAGCACTCTTAGGTAGGTCAAATCCAAGTTTGTTCAAATCATGTCCCTGGGTTGATATCTGGGTTCCCTATGAGATCCTTGGTTTTAACTTAGTGCTATATGGGGAATAGTTTTTAAAAAACTTTCTTCTCCAGAGCCACTAGTCCAAATATATTGATATTAGGAATACAGCAACATTGTGGTGTTTGGATTCAAGTTTGTTCAAAGCAACACCGGTGATTCATGTTTGGGCTCTCTATGGGAGCCCGAATTTTCACTTAGTGCAATATGAGGAAAAATCTTCTTCAGATCCACCAATCAGAATCTTCTGATATTTGGTATACAGCATCCCTGTGGAGGGAGGTCAGATCCAAGTTTGTTCAAATCAAGCCCCTAGGTTGATATTTTGGGTTCGTGTGGGAGCCTGAATTTTAACTTAGTACAATATGGGGAACATTCTTCTCCAGAACCATCATCAGAATCTTTTGATTTTTGGGAGATAACATCCTTAAGTGGGTCTGATTCAAATTTGTCCCTGAGTTAATATTTAGACTCATATCAGAGGGAGCTCAAATTTTAAGTTGGTGCTATATGAGTAATATTCTTTAAAAAATTTCTTCTCCAGAACCCCCTATCACAATCTTTTGATATATGGTTTACTCCATCTTTCGGGAGTAAGTTTCAAGTTTGTTAAAATCGAATCCATGGGTTAATATTTGGGATCCCTATTGGAGTCCGAATTTCTACTCAGTTCAAAATGTGGAATAATCTTTAAAAATCTCCTTCAGATCCACTTCTCAGAATCTTTTGATATTTGGTGTACAGAATCCTTAGAGGGCTTAGATTCAATGGGTTATTATTTGGAGTCCCAAATTTGTTCTCAGTGCAATATTGGGAATATTCTTGAAAGATTTTCTCCTCCAGAACCACCAGTCCTAGTCTTTTGATTTTTGATATTCAACATCTTTATGGGGGGGCAGTTTCAAGTTTGTTCAAATAAAGTTCCTGGGCTAATAGTTGGGCTCCCTACTTGAATTTTTAATTTTTGAATTTTAACTTAGCTCAATATGAGGAATAATCTTTAAAAATCTGCTTCTTCAGATCCACTAGTCAGGATGTTTTGCTATGTGGTGTACAGCATCCTTAGAGGGGTTGAATTCACAAGAATCAGTTTTGATCCTCTCCAACTCCTGTTATGAGAATCGATTTTCAGTTCTTAACTGGTTGAGGACTAGATTATTTTTGGTGGTCTGAATTTGTTATTCAAAAGTTGTTTTATTACAGATTAATGGAGAGTGCACACAGGCATTCTCCATTAATTTGTAATAGAACAAATGTATATAAACAAAAATATTATTGTGTTTGACTGAATGAGAAACATGAGCAAGGAATACATTGGCTTTTGCTCTGATACCTTACTTTTTTTAAAGCCCTGATAGTGGCTTCTAGTACTCAACCAGTTAAAGAATTAGAATTTGAGAGTACAGTTATACCCCTGTGCGTGACACTTGTACATAGGCCATAGTAAAAAGCAAACCCCATATTTATATATTTATGAGAGTTTAACCTTCAAGGACCCAGTTTCAATTTTGGTGAGTTGCTTTTCATGCTAGTATGTGTCGAACACATGTTGCAATATGCAGGCTTTTGGCGATCTTGCTAATGTAATAGTTACAGTACCATAGCCGTGGCATCAAGTGAAATCATTGCTGACTACATAGGCAGTCAAGACTTCACTAGATGCCACTGCTAAGTAATGTTTGTATTACCTTATGAGATGGCAAAGAATAATATTCTCTGCTGACCTTTTAAAGCCACTTTTAGAATCAATGACAAGAATCAAATTAACGTTTTGCACAAATCAAAGTTGATTCTCATTGGTTCCTTGCAAATCGATTCTGAATCTCACATTAATTTTAAGTCCCTATTTTGTACATTCTGATAGCTACTGCTGTCCCTCAGGATCCTGGCATTATGTCCGTACTTACTGATGAAACCCATATGTTGTTACAGAAGGGATCAGTAAAAGTAGTTTACTGTGGAAGAGACCCCAGGGATTTACAGCTGAGTCATTCTGGAGTTGAAGAAAATGGTATAGTTCAAATGAGTTATTGACCGGGGTTCTTCCATTTCCTCTCCATCCACAGTCTTTAGATTTAGCAAAACCCATTTACAGACAATTTCTGCAACTGAGAGTACTCGAAGTGGCCACAGGTTGAGTGTTACATCAATTTATACAACAGTTACATATAAAGGGGACAATTTAGCTGAAAATGTTTGGGGGTAGCTGATACTCGTGTCACCAGCTAGTACGATTACTTTGAGGTATTTTCATCGTGGTGCACATTTAATTGCACATTTTGATTTGAATTTGCATGTGCCATGGTGTATAAGGATGATTTCCTGCCTCAAAAGGACTGCTTCCTCACTCATTGTTTGCATGGAAACATTTATGCAACTCCATTCACAAGATTGATTTTTCCAGGAGTATAACTTTGAAAGATATTCACTTCCATGCTCCAATTCATATGCCACCAAGGAAGGCATAATTTACCTATTTAAGGCACTGCTGTTTGTTCTCAGCTTATCTCACTGGGTATTCACCTGGCTGATGAACTGAGTGATGGATTTTCATGGAGTGCATTCATCAGTAACATCTGTGCATCTCCACCACCTCCTCCTATGAATGCAAATTCTACTTGTATGGAGCTTGATGTTCATCACATGTTGAATCTGGACTTGTTGTTAGCTCAAAAAGTCAATTTGGAAAAATCAGACCATATTGCATCTCAAGTCATTACAATTTGGAAATGGAATACAACACTCTTCGAAATTTAGTTTGGCTCCCACATGCAAAAGTAAAAAAATGCTGAGAGTTTGTGAGAGATTTTGACCCAGTCTACTCAAGTCTTGGGCACAGTACTCCTCCATTATGGTGTCTCATTTGACAATTATTCTGTTGAGTGGTATTTACATGACTTATATTTCAACGAGAATTCAAGAATCCATTCATGCAAAGATTCGCGCAATAAAGCCAGCGAGAATCCACATAGATTCTTGCGGCACCTCTGCTAGGATTCGCATGAAAAAAAACTGAGTCAATTTAATCCTTTACCTTGCAAATTAACCAATATAAGGCTAACATGATGTGAAATATCCTGACATTTTGTCAATAAAATTGTATAAATATGGCTGTCATTGGAACCAGTTCCAATGGCATCCATTTTTGTAAGGTTTTATTGATAAGTACTATTTATTTTGTTAAAAAATTATCAAATTCAGTTTATATTTTATAAATTAAAAAAGACATGTTGGGTAAAGGGCTAACATATGTTATCAGTACACAACAAGAGTTCAACCATGGTGGCCTAATGGGCTCCTGGGACACTCATAATAGGTAATGGATTCTCGCCACCATTTTTGTGAGAATGCAAATGGATGGTCGCAAATTTAGATGAAATATAAGCCCTGCTTTACAAGGCAATCCATAAAAGTTTCTGCTTTGAAGGTGGAAACTAAGTCTTAATTCTTGACTATACTTTGAAAGAATTGATTATTTCACATGCATCCAATTGGACAAATATTCAATAGGTGACACAAGGAGTTCTGGGACATCCCAGTTTGAATTTTTCTTGCAGACACAAGCAGTTGAGATTGGGTAGTGATAATAATTTTTCTGAACCAACAGTTTCAAAGTACTTAGTCAATAGATGAAGAAGTTTTACATATCGGTCAGGAGTTGTGTGATCCTTACATATCAGTGAGAAGAATAACTCAATGCCTGATTATGAGGCACTGGTTGTCCCTTCTTTCAGATCATGACATTCTGATTCTGTCGGTTGACTCAACATCAGTAGTGTAGATAAGGGACCGGAAAGGTACAAATTTGTTTCCTATGTACAAATTTGTAAGGGAATTGTATATTATAGCACATTGTTTGTGAATTCAAATAGTAGTACAAATCATTGATGGAAATCTGATGTAGGCATGTTTTGCGATGGGTAAAACAGAAATGACAGTAAGCCTGCCTTTGATCTTCAACCCTTAAAAATGTAAATTTACTGTGTCCGCTCAGTTAGAAGTGAGTCAGGCAGTTAACCAGTCTTATTGGGCTATCAATAAACTGCAATATCCTCCTAAATCATGTTATTTTAATATTATCTGTAATAATATTATTTCTGTTTTGCATACAGCGGGATCTGTCCTTAAATGGAGAATACATTCTTGTAAATTTTACCAGAAAGGTTAACATTTTTTTTTTCATCTGCAGCAAAGTAATGGTGAGGTGTTATTGTGAATGCCAGTTCTATCATTGTAATCTGTGTCCCTTTTTGTTAGAATTTGAGTTTAGATCTCTTTCTGGGTTATTAAAGTCCATCCAAACAATAGTTATTCTATTTGTATATTGTGCCATTGTTTCAGCGAAAACATAATTTCAAGTTGGAATAAAAAAAAAAATTTAACTTGAAATTGAGTGCATACCATATTGAATTTTTTTGTAATTAATTAAGTTTAAACATTTAGTGAGTTTTATACCCCCCCCCCCCCCCCCCCCCCAATGCATTGTTAGGGAGGGGGGGGGTATACTGGAATCATCCTGCCCATCCATCTGTCTATCCATCCATCTGTCCGTAGACATAAGATTGTCCGTAGAGTTTCTCTGATGTTTATAGGCCAGTCCCTTTGAAACCTGTTATGCATGTTCACCACCATGGGAACCTGTGTGCTTGCAATTATGATTCCAGTCAGAGTATTTTCACCATAGTTATGCCCCTTTTCAACTTAGAATAATTTGCTGCAAGGTCTAGATTTTCTTTGCTGTTTATAGGCCAATCCTGTGAAAACTTGGTATGTGTGTTCATCACCATGCTAGCCTGTGTACTTGTGATTATAGTTCCGGTTGGACTATTTTTGCCCTTGTTATGCCCCTTTTCAACTTTGATAATTTACTGCTAGGTCTATAACTATTGCTTTAGTGATATGCCAATCATTGTGGTGGGGGTATTGATAGGCCCATCCAGGGACAGACTCACCCCTAGTTTATGCAGTATTCTCAGCTTTCATTGCAGTAGCTGTATTGAAGAGGTGAGCAGATAAATTGTCAGGTGTAAGCATTCTTCTTTTAATATTGAAGAGAACAGATGTGTTGCATAATTCTGACCTAAGTTGTCTTTTTGTCTTAACAACATAATAATAACACTTTGGCTAGCCGCTGATTTGTCGCGGTTCTCGGACAAGAAGGCCATGGTTACCCCTGTACTCCCAACTGCCTCCCTATTCCCACGCTTCTCCTCTCCTCACAACACTCGGAGATGAACTGCTTGATGATATCCCTTGTCCCATTCTTCCCAATCTCTCCGATTAGCATATTAACCCTCTCCTTTGAGTCTCCCCCCTAACCACATGTCCTTCATTCTCCCATCCCACTTCCCCATTATACTCCCAGTGAATCTCATTCTTTTAGACTGATACTTTGGGCATTCTAGAAGAAAGTGTTCCAGGGTCTCCACCATGTCCAAGTTACACATCTGGCACTCCCTTTCACCATCTTTCCCAATTTTTCCCCTCAGCTCCAGGGATCGCGACCTCAGCTTGAACAACAGTGACCCCCCCAAAGGTGCCATCAAGGTACTCTTCAAAACCTGGCTTCTCTTTATCACGCAGGCCACCCAAAGACCTCTGATTTGACCCCCTCTCGCCAATTACGGTTGCAATCCTCCATGACCCTTTCTCTGACGATTTTTTTACCTTGGTTTGCCCCAACGTCCAGGTCCAAGATCTCCAATGAGTAGTTCTCTACTAGCTCCCTCACTTGGACCATCCACCCCATTTTGATATTTGAGTTGAAAATTCTCAGGAACATTACTTTACACCATCGGCTGTCGGGGAGATTTACCAAATAATTAAGATAGCCGAGCTTCAACAGGTCTATCCTGTCCTTGATCCTCATCCACCCAAGCTCATCCCTGATTGCTTCTGGTGCTGCGGCATTACTCGACCCCTCATTCATCATGAGAAAGAACTACATTAGATTTTTATTGCTTGACCACAAGAAAATTTAATAATTTTAAGTAGAATGGCTGCTAAGTGAATGTTTGGGGTAGACCAATCAATGTTTTCAACATGCAGCCCGAAGGCTGCATGTTGAAAATATTGATTGGTCTACCCCCAAATAATGAATTTTGACTCTTCTGATTGCTGGCATTGAACTGATATGGAATATACCACCATGGTTCAAATTGTTAGCCTACTTAATATTTTCTTGAATTTCTCTTGAAATCAAGTTATGGCTGCTGCTAAGAAACATTCAATAGAATTAGGCAACATGAAGTAATTGTGAAGAAGACTACTTCTGTCGATTGGGGCATATTTTATTACCAAGCGACACTAATATACTTCTACTAGTGACACATTATTGTGTTCCCAACAGGAAAATATGCAATAAAAAAACAGATAAATGGTTGATGAACTATTGGATTGATGGACAATGGATGGAGGGATAGAATTAGAATACATGACTGGGTCTGTTGGTTTCTAAGATTGCCTGGATTCAGCCGATGTACTGTGTTGACAGATTTGTCTGACTAATATTGTTTAACCCTTTACCAAACATGAAAGGCAGATGACACATGCAAATAAAATTCTTCAATCACTAATTTTTTTCATTGTTTGTGTCAAAACATAGCTTATATCCCTTCTTGGAATGAGTTCAATGAGCTTGTTCCAATGAGGGGTTAAAACTCATGTTTTGGAGACACAAAATGAAAAAATAATGAAACTTGAATGATGATTTTTGTGAATAGCCATTGCTTTGGGTGAAGGGTTAACAGTTACAAATCTATTACTTTAACAGGAGAAAAATGGTGTTTTATTTGGTGGGTGAAAAAATTAACCAGTGGAAATGTTAAGCCTCTACCACTATTTTCTTTTAGGACCCATAAGCCTCCACACTCCCCTTCCCTCAAACCCATCACACTTTTTGCCACCACATACATGTAGCATGTTCTTTTCAAAATATCAGCCACCTTGTTTTAGTCAGACTTTGATTTTTGTTCTTTTTTTTTATAGCATATGCCCAGTTAGATTCCGAACAGGTAGAAGCTGAATTAGACACAATGGATGCTTTTTGTTTTCCACTAAAAGATTATATTGGAATGATACCTCTTCAAGTATGTTTATTTTGGTTTTAATGAGTAGATCAGACATTTTTTTCAATGAAACATTGTTTTGAAAAAATAACATTGTTATGAGAATGTAACATACATGTGGTTGTGAAATTATAAGATTTTTGTAGATATGTTTTGCAGTAATGTTTTGAGGCATATTTTATACTGTGAGATTTAATATTATACTGAAGGTTAGTTATCAAGTGCCATTCAGTAATATTAATGTCTCTCAACACATTCCAAAAGCTATAAAAAAATGCATGTAAACAAAATATTTGCTTTCAACGGAATATTAAGCGCATACATATGATGACTTTTCAGATTTCCAGTGCATTTACTGGAGCCCTTAACTCCAAAACTGCTGAGTAGCCTGAGTATTTTTAACACTATTTTTTCATCAAATTTGGGAATGCAGCTATGACAAAATTTCATGAAAAATTGCTTGTGTCTACCATTCTTTTCGTACCTTATGGGAACTACAGAACTGATCATAAATACAAAAGTGATGTAAAATATAGTGAATCTCACTCAATTGGATATCTCTGAATTGAATGACTCTGTTGATTGCTAATAACTCAAATACCAAACCATTTATCATACCTTTAGAACAAGTACATGTTAATTGAATGAAAATCTTGGAATCTGTCAAAGATGTTCTGCGGCAGCCATTGAATCCCCCTGTGTTTTTAGACCTATTCGACCTCAGTACATGCAATATAAGCATTTAACTTTTAACCCACTGAGTATTTTCAGAATATTTTTTATTAAATCTAGTTGTGCTGCTGTGAAGCAGCCATGACTAGATTTGATGAAAAATTCATTTAAATTTAACTCAAGAAATTATTTGTGAAAAAATCCGTTAAATTTACAGTGAGAAAAGTTGATTAATAGGCCCATGTTTTACTTAGTGGCAAAAGAAATCCTGTCCTGGGCAGGAATATCTGCCAGCAGCTTGCAAGGAGTTAATCTTTTAGATCTTAGGTGACGGAGCTCCATGAACTCTGTCAAACAAGGTATACTAGAATAGATGATCAACTTGTCACTAGATTACTGGTTAATTGAATACTGAATTGAATATTTTTTAAATGGCAATGAGACTAATCAGTTAACAGGGTTTCACTGTATCATTTTTTGTCTTTACTTCTGTTTGTGCCAAGCACCTGTGATAACAGAAAAGTATGCATTCTTTTTTTTTAAACAAGTATAGCCTTTTCATGCACCTGAAAGATTATTTAAATGGTTTTTAAAAATTCAAAAGCATTTTTATATGCACCAAAATTATTTTCGGATCCAGCATATTCACTGAAAATAGGTTTGTTTTTAATCCTTTATACATGTACCATGATTGATGTTTTTATGCAACATTACGTAATGCAATGCAGACACTGAGAAATATGCTAGGTACATCACATGTGGAATATGGCCTACATGTAAATATGTCATGTAAGAATGCATCTGTTTGGTCATCTTGCATCTGAGTCATATTTTTCATTAAAAATATCGGTTTCATCCATTCTAATTCAAATTTAATCATTGTGTAAATACAGAACACAACTCTGTTAGAGTACAGAGGATAGGAATCAATGACCCTTGTTAAAGTTTTCACTGCTTGTGAAGAACAGGAAAAACAACAACTCTGGTTGTTGATTCCAGTTCCCTGTGCTTCTCCCTTGTGTTTTGTCGTAGAGTGGAGCCCACTTATTTGGATATCTCTTAATTGTATATCCCCTTTAATTGAATATAATTTCCCAACACAAAACCATTTACCATACCTTCAGTACAAATTTCACCTGTTAATTGAATATAGGTTATAGAGTAAACGCCTGTTAATTGAATAAAAAAAGCATGTACCCTGTCGAGACAATTCCTTGACTCACACCAGTTTTCCTTTGTTTATAAACCTATTTGGCCTTAGTACATCCAATGAAGGCATTTAATCTATTATATATTGTTTGACAGAGCTCATGGAGCTCTGTCAAACAAGATATAATAGAATAAATGCTTAGTTTATCTCTAGAATACAGGAAAGTGACACAATCCCTGTTAATTGAATACTCCTGTTAAATGAATAATTTTCATTGGCAAAGTGGCTATTCAGTTAACAGGGTTCCACTGTATTACCTAATATAACAGTCATATCAGCCCAGTGCTATTCAAAATATCAACATTCAAATTTCATTATGCTTTTAAGTTTTTGTCTCCAAACATACATGTAGCTCCTTACACCTTATTTGAATGAGCTTTTGGACCTCATTCCATTGAGGAGTCACAAGCAATGTTTTTGGAAGCCAATCTGAAAATTTTCAGTTAGCCCTTAACCTAACACAAAAGGAAGACAACACTTGCAAACAAAATTCTTGAAAAACTAATTTTTGTATTTATTTTTGCATCAAAAACATAGCTTATGACTCCTCCTTGGAATGAGCTCAGTGAGCTCGTTCAAATAAGGGGCTCGTAAGCTATGTTTTTGAGACAAAAAATGATAAATATTGAATTTTTTGTGAATAGTGCTGGCCAGTTTTGGCCGTTATGATGGGTAAAGGGTTTTTCAAGGAATATTTTTTTGCATTTTGCTAGTATTGTTGGCGATTCTTGTCAGGTAAAGGGTAAATGCTTATCTGTATCCCATATGGAGCTCTGTATTCATACAGCAAGTACTTGAAAAATACAATTTGAATGTTTTCTGTAGATTACAGCTGGTGATTTCAATGCATTTGTAACTACATATCTAACTCATATCTCATTCCTATGGAGATGCCAGGAGTTTGAGTATTGTTTGTGCTCTACAATAAACAAGTTCTGTTTTTCTAGTAAAATAAAACCAAGTAACCGGCCCTTTGGGTGGTTATCCTCTAAAGTCGTAGCATAGGTATAAGCGATTGGTTATACTTGATATTAGACCTGTGTTATGGTTGTGATATTGCCACAGATGCTGAAAATGACATTAACCCATTACCCAATCAATGCACAGGGTAAATTTATTATTTTGATTGTTTGTTTCCAAATTGTTCCAAAAGGTTTCAACAAAACCCTATGTGATTCCTTATTGGGCCGAACATGTCAAGATCATTCCAATTAGGGGGTCACATGATATGTCTTTGTTAAAAAATTTCTGTAAAAAAATGTTTTTCCTTTCCAACTGCTCAGTTTGTAAATTTATGTTAGCAGATGAGGCCACTTCATTAGGTAAAGGGTTAAACAGGAAAATATGATATTAAATGGAAACGACTAAGGGGAGACAAGTATTGTAATTAAACTAACCATTATATAAAGTACTATGATAACAAAGGTAAACAGAGAATTTTGAATGAATCGCAACCCAGTCGTAATCTGCTTGAAATTCTCTGCGTTTCTTTCTCCCTACAACAGTGTAGATTCTCTCCCATCGCAAAAATGCCACGACAAAGAATAAATATCAAATGATCTTTTTGTCCGCTTTCCTTCCTACAAGCTTAAATTTGCAATGTTTTTGTATTGCATCAGTGTCGTGATCTGATCGAGAAAAAGACCACTTTTGCAGTCATTGTGCCGTAGCAATAAGACTGGGTCACAGGCCTGTCTTCATTGTTTATTAGCATTTATTTGTTTTGCCTACCATCAGCAGCATCAACCATTGTTAAGATTTATTGTTGTGTCATTTGTCTCATCAAACAACACTGTAAGATGATCATCTGGTCAATTTTCCCCCTTCAGCACTCATGTATCTGTCTGAACAAAAATTAATTATATTTTTTCAGGTAAGGTTACAACTATTGTCAGAATTGTGCGATGTAGCACATTTTTATATGGAGAGAAAAAACAGTTTTTGCCTCATAATCTGCAGTCATCTGAGAGACATGTATCTCTTTCAATGCCTTGAAGGCAACCAGCATTTTATCAATAGAGGGTTAAAGAGAGTGTTTACCATATTTGCTCTTTATTTCTATGGAATGGTAAGTAAAGTGCTACTTATTTTTCACTAAGTTTTTAAAAAATTTATTCTGACAGTGTTTTTTTAGCATCTACAAGGGCCGTTTATTGGATCCTTTCCCAGTGACATTTGGGTTTGATTTTTTCCAATTCTTAACTCCAAATTTCTCATTCGCAGTTCCCACTCAATTTAATGCACAACTGGTGCTCTGAACTGGATAGTTATAAGGCCCCAGAAAACCATTGGTTTTCTGAGGCCTTATTATCACCCAGTTCAGGACACCAATTGTCCATTAAATTTAAATTGCTTGCCTAAAAAGTCTCTTATTTCAAAGTATTTTGAATGTAAAATTTCTGAGTCTTTGTTGGTTTTTTCAGGCCTGGCATTCTGAAAAATGTAGGAGGGCAAAAAATCGCTCTCCTCAATCAGCTTAGGAGAGCAATTAGCTTTACACAGCATTTTAAGTATCCAGTTGAACGAACTCATTGAAACTGAAACCAACAGACTACATCAGTGATTTTATTAACTGGTTGAGGGCTAGATTATTTTTGGTGGTCTGAATTTGTTATTCAAAACTTGTTTTATTACAAATTATTGGAGAGTGCCCACAGGCACTCTCCAATAATTTGTAATAAAACAAATTTATGTAAACAAAATATTATTTGTGTTTGACTGAATATGAAATATAAGCAAGGAATGTGTTGGCTTTTGCTCTGGTATCCTCATTTTTTGAAAGCCCTGATAGTGGCTTCTAGCACTCAACCAGTTAACTTTACTAAGGTAAAGCGAAATCTCTTAGACATCTAGATGTCTCACTCAACAACCGAACACACACTTGACAAGACCTGTGTGTGTACCCAGACCTGTTGTCCAAGAAATTCATACGCCTACCACTACCACCTTCAACCCCCAAGGGGGGTTAAAGGTGGTAGTAGTAGGCGTATGACTTTCTTGGACAACGGGTCTGCTTGAATCTACAGTCACATCCTGGTGCAAGTGCTTCAAGTGACAGGATAGTAGTAATGGTAGTATATTATTGTGTCAATATTCCTTGAATAATTACTCCTCAAACTGTGATGTCAGTTGTTGAACTTGAAACTGACAGAAAAAAAAATATTGCTGTGACCCATTTTGCTTCAAATGATTGCAACTGTGTTTGGGTATGGTTGCAGCCATTACCTTTTACCACTAAACCACTTTCAAAATGAAATTACGTGATGTTATGTGACTTCGATGTTAAATTACATTTTTGCTTTACAACAAAAATTTAATGTGAGCATAATACGTGTAATCTCAATCATCCCAGACCAAAATATTTAGGAGGGCAATTTTCCGCTCTCCTTAATTCTTTCAGGAGGGCAGTAAGGAGAGCTAAAAAATCGCTCTCCTGAAATTGCCAAGCCTGTTTTTTCCCCCTCCAAAACAAATTCCCAATTGGAGCCCCTAAGATGCATATTTTGTTAAAGGCATGGGCCCTGGACCCTTTCCCAAAGAGGGCAGAACTTGAGAAGAATCCCTGCACCGATGTTGTTTTTTGCCATTTGTTGAGCAGGCATATCTTAGAATAGAATGTAATACAGGGCAGTTTAAAACCTATTATGAAGAGTGTTGGTATGATGGTTTGGGTACCCAAATAATAGATGGAATGAATTGAAATAAAATGTTTAGAACATAATATGAATGATTCATTCATTCAAAAATAAAGCTGCAGAAACCTCTTTCTTTAATCTATGGAAACCACTCATGAATCTGTGAGTACAGACATTAAATACACAAAATCTGACTTCAAAATCTCCCACGCCTGTCATCTGTAGGATGTGCAGCTAAAAGGTTAACCCTTTGCCCAATGTACATAATTAGTCTGTGTGAAACACACAGACTATTGTTTTTGTACGGTTTCTTTTCTTCGTTTTTATACCCCTGCTTCGAAGAAGTGGGGGCTATATAGGAATCGCCCTGTACGTCCGTACGTCCGTCCGTACGTCTTTCCGTCCGGACAAATTCTTGTGTGCGCAGCTCCTCCTACATTAATGAACCGATTTTGATGAAACCTTCATCTCTACTAAGTGAACATGTGCATATTCCAAACTTTTTGATCTGCGACAATTTTAACCAGGTTATCTCTCTTGAACTTTGATTTAATATGGGTTTCTATATGAAATTCTTGTGTGCGCAACTCCTCCTACATTTATCAATCAATTTGGACAAAACTTTTCAGACATCATCACTACTAAGTGAACATGCGCATATTCCAAAATTTTTGATCTGCGACAATTTTAACCAGGTTATCTCCCTTTGACTTAGATTTATTGTGTCTTTCCATCTGAACAAATTCTTGTGTGCGCAACTCCTCCTACATTAATGAACCGATTTTGATGAAACCTTTCAAACATCATCTCTACTAAGTGAACATGTGCATATTCCAAACTTTTTAATCTGCGACAATTTTAACCAGGTTATCTCTCTTGAACTTTGATTTAATATGGGTTTCTACATGAAATTCTTGTGTGCGCAACTCCTCCTACATTTATCAATCAGTTTGGACAAAACTTTTCAGACATCATCACTACTAAGTGAGTGTGCGCAACTCCTCCTACATTTATCAATCAATTTGGACAAAACTTTTCAGACATCATCACTACTAAGTGAACATGCGCATATTCCAAGATTTTTGATCTGCGAAATTCTTGTGTGCGCAACTCCTCCTACATTTATCAATCAATTTGGACAAAACTTTTCAGACATCATCACTACTAAGTGAACATGCGCATTCCAAGATTTTTGATCTGCGACAATTTTAATCAGGTTATCTCCCTTTGACTTAGATTTATTATGTTTTTCCGTGCGAACAAATTCTTGTGTGCACAACTCCTCCTACATTAATGAACCGATTTTGATGAAACCTTTCAAACATCATCTCTACTAAGTGAACATGTGCATATTCCAAACTTTTTGATCTGCGACAATTTTAACCAGGTTATCTCTCTTGAACTTTGATTTAATATGGGTTTCTGCATGAAATTCTTGTGTGCGCAACTCCTCCTACATTTATCAATCAATTTGGACGAAAGTTTACAGACATCATCACTACTAAGTGAACATGCGCATATTCCAAAATTTTTGAGCTGTGGCAATTTTAACTAGGTTATCTCCCTTTAACTTAGATTTATTATGGGTTTCTACATGAAATTCTTGTATGTGCAACTCCTCCTACATTTATCAATCAATTTGGACAAAACTTTTCAGACATCATCACTACTAACTGAACATGCGCATATTCCAAGATTTTTGATCTGCGACAATTTTAACCAGGTTATCTCCCTTTGACTTAGATTTATTATGTCTTTCCGTTCGAACAAATTCTTGTGTGCGCAACTCCTCCTACATTAATGAACCGATTTTGATGAAACCTTTCAAACATCATCTCTACTAAGTGAACATGTGCATATTCCAAACTTTTTGATCTGCGACAATTTTAACCAGGTTATCTTTCTTGAACTTTGATTTAATTTGGGTTTCTGCATGAAATTCTTGTGTGCGCAACTCCTCCTACATTTATCCCATATTCCAAGATTTTTGATCTGCGACAATTTTAACCAGGTTATCTCCCTTTGACTTAGATTTATTATGTCTTTCCGTTCGAACAAATTCTTGTGTGCGCAACTCCTCCTACATTAATGAACCGATTTTGATGAAACCTTTCAAACATCATCTCTACTAAGTGAACATGTGCATATTCCAAACTTTTTGATCTGCGACAATTTTAACCAGGTTATCTCTCTTGAACTTTGATTTAATATGGGTTTCTGCATGAAATTCTTGTGTGCGCAACTCCTCCTACATTTATCAATCAATTTGGACGAAAGTTTACAGACATCATCACTACTAAGTGAACATGTGCATATTCCAAGATTTTTGATCTGCGACAATTTTAACCAGGTTATCTCCCTTTGACTTAGATTTATTGTGTCTTTCCATCCGAACAAATTCTTGTGTGCACAACTCCTCTTACATTAATGAACCGATTTTGATGAAACCTTTCAAACATCATCTCTACTAAGTGAATATGTGCATATTCCAAACTTTTTAATCTGCGACAATTTTAACCAGGTTATCTCTCTTGAACTTTGATTTAATATGGGTTTCTACATGAAATTCTTGTGTGTGCAACTCCTCCTACATTTATCAATCAATTTGGACAAAACTTTTCAGACATCATCACTACTAAGTGAACATGTGCATTCCAAGATTTTTGATCTGCGACAATTTTAATCAGGTTATCTCCCTTTGACTTAGATTTATTATGTTTTTCCGTTCGAACAAATTCTTGTATGTGCAACTCCTCCTACATTAATGAACCGATTTTGATGAAACCTTTCAAACATCATCTCTACTAAGTGAACATGTGCATATTCCAAACTTTTTGATCTGCGACAATTTTAACCAGGTTATCTCTCTTGAACTTTGATTTAATATGGGTTTCTGCATGAAATTCTTGTGTGTGCAACTCCTCCTACATTTATCAATCAATTTGGACGAAAGTTTACAGACATCATCACTACTAAGTGAACATGCGCATATTCCAAAATTTTTGAGCTGTGGCAATTTTAACTAGGTTATCTCCCTTTAACTTAGATTTATTATGGGTTTCTGCATGAAATTCTTGTGCGTGCAACTCCTCCTACATTTATCAATCAATTTGGACAAAACTTTTCAGACATCATCACTACTAAGTGAACATGCGCATATTCCAAGATTTTTGATCTGCGACAATTTTAACCAGGTTATCTCCCTTTGACTTAGATTTATTATGTCTTTCCGTTCGAACAAATTCTTGTGTGCGCAACTCCTCCTACATTAATGAACCGATTTTGATGAAACGTTTCAAACATCATCTCTACTAAGTGAACATGTGCATATTCCAAACTTTTTGATCTGCGACAATTTTAACCAGGTTATCTCTCTTGAACTTTGATTTAATTTGGGTTTCTGCATGAAATTCTTGTGTGCGCAACTCCTCCTACATTTATCCCATATTCCAAGATTTTTGATCTGCGACAATTTTAACCAGGTTATCTCCCTTTGACTTAGATTTATTATGTTTTTCCGTTCGAACAAATTCTTGTGTGCGCAACTCCTCCTACATTTATCAATCAATTTGGATGAAAGTTTACAGACATCATCACTACTAAGTGAACATGTGCATATTCCAATATTTTTGAGCTGTGGCAATTTTAACTAGGTTATCTCCCTTTAACTTAGATTTATTATGGGTTTCTACATGACATTCTTGTGCGTGCAACTCCTCCTACATTTGTCAATCAATTTTGACGAAACCTTTCTAACATTATCACAACTAAGTGAACATACGCATATTCCCAAATTTTTGATCTGTGACAATTTTAACCAGGTTATCTCCCTTTAACTTGGATTTATTATGGGTTTTCAAATGGAATTCTTGTGTGTGCAACTCCTCCTACATTAATGAACCGATTTTGAATACATGTTGCACATTGTAAATGTGTTTTTCCAAATGTAAACCATATATGTGTGGGCTCTTTAAGTATTCAGTGCTGTTCTGTGGAAGGCCACATGCAAATACAAATTTCAACAACAAAAAATGATCTTTATGTATACATTTCCTTATGGCCTTCGCCTACATGATCAGAAGTGCATTCCTCTAAAAATCCAAAGCGGGGTTATTAATCACCTTCAGTGATAGTTCTAGTTTAGTCTGTGTGAAACTAGCCTGTGTGAAACATACAGACTATTGTTTTTTGTACGTATTTTTTTTTTTTTCATTCTTCTTATTCTCCTGTCTTCTGTCTTCTAAGCACTTTTTGTCCACACTATAACTCAAAAACGAATTGTCCTATCTTGTGGATTTTTGGCATACTGACAGAGAGTCACAAGTTCTCGGCACCCTATGTTTTTCGGATTCCTGAGGCATTAGCGGTGTCTGTGGGGGTGTTTTGAAAGTGGGTCACGCCCATATCTCAGGTGTGGTATGACCTATAGACCTGGGACAAACACCAAATGAGTCGACACTCGATGGAAGTTTAAAATATGGATCAAGGTCACTGAGATCACCTAGAGGTCATTGAGTGCATTTTTATGTGTACCCATACTATGTATGGTGTTACTTTATATATATCTTCAGGTTACTGATGTTCCGGGCTGTATATTTTTTGGCATAAATCTGTTATTTTAATCCTGAGATATTAACCCTTTATCCATCAAATTGAAAATTCCTCAATCCTTTTGGCATTTGATAACTTGAAAAAATATTGCTTGAATTATCAAATTACTTTATATTTGTGTTGAAGTTACTGATGTGCCAAGCTGTATAGGTTTTGGAGTAAATCTGATAATTTGATCCTGAGATATTAACCCTTTATCCTTCAAATTGAAAATTCCTCCAATCCCTTTGGCATTCGATAACTTGGAAAATATCGCTTGGATTGTCTAGTTACTTTATATTTGTGTTTAGGTTACTGATTTGCCGAGCTGTATAGTTTTTGGTGTAAATCTGATAATTTGATCCCGAGATATTAACCCTTTATCCTTCAAATTGAAAATTCCTCCAATCCCTTTGGCATTCGATAACTTGAAAAATATTGCTTGGATTGTCAAGTTACTTTATAGTTGTGTTCAGGTTACCGATGTGCCAAGCTGTATAGTTTTTGGTGTAAATCTGTTATTTTGATCCTGAGATATTAACCCTTTATCCTTTAAATTGAAAATTCCTCCAATCCCTTTGGCATTCGATAACTTTAAAAATATTGCTTGGATTGTCAAGTTACTTTATATTTGTATTCAGGTTACTGATGTGCCAAGCTGTATAGTTTTTGGTGTAAATCTGATAATTTAATCCTGAGATATTAACCCTTTATCTTTCAAATTGAAAATTCCTCCAATCCCTTTGGCATTCAATGACTTGAAAAATATTGCTTGGATTGTCAAGTTACTTTATATTTGTGTTCAGGTTACTGATGTGCCAAGCTGTATAGTTTTTGGTGTAAATCTGATAATTTTATCCTGAAATATTAACCCTTTATCCTTCAAATTGAAAATTTCTCCAATCCCTTTGGCATGAGATAACTCAAAAAATATCAATCCGATTGTCATGTTACTTCATTTATGTGTTCAGGTTACTGATGTGCCGAGATATGTAGGTTTTGGTGTAAATCTGATAATTTGATCCGGAGATATTAACCCTTTATCCTTCAAATTGAGAACTCCTCCAATCCATTTCTTCGGCATGCGATAACTCAAAAAATATTAATCCGATTATCAGGTAACTTTATATATGTATTCAGGTTACTGATGTGCTGTGCTGTATAGTTTTCAGCTCACCTGACTGGAAGTCAGGGTGAGCTTTTCTTATCACTCTTCGTCCGTTGTCTGTCTGTCGTCCATCGTCCGTCGTCTGTCGTCCGTCGTCCTGCATGAAGGTGGTGTTTGAGCCTCTTTCCCCTAAACCATTGTCCACATTTTAATTAAATTTCATGTAAGTAGTGGTTATATAGGGGCATTTTGATTTTTATGCAAATTAGGTTTCGGCTCATATTCAGCAGAGGGGTGTGGAAAAAATGGCCTTATTTTTTGAAAATCTTCTTCTAATGAACCACCAGTAGCAGAGACTTGATATGTGGTATGCAGAGTCGTTTTGAGGTTTTGAATCAAGTTTGTTCAAGAGAAGTTTGTGGGGCATTATTTGCCTTCGTTTTGGGAGTGGCAAAAATTTTGGCCACGCCTAAAATTTCTATTTTCAGAACCGTGAGGTCGATTTGAACCAAATTTGATATGAGATGATAATGGGTCATTAGTAGTTGACTGATGCAAAAAAATTTTTCTCATTGCCCCGTGGGAACCTCGGAGCTAAAAATAGGAAAAACCTTAAAACTGCCATATCTCCAAAACTACACCGCACAGAGAATTCTTATTTTGTATAAAGCTTACTTTTATCCAGTAGAATAGAATGGTTAAAAAAAATCCCTATCAGTTTGATCACAAGGTACTTTTTCAGGACTTTGAAAAAGTGCTGAGTCAGCACTTTTTAACACTGTAGGCAATGGGAAAAACATTAAAAAATCTTCTTCACCAGATCCAGCAGGCATAATCTTTTGATATTTGATATGCAACATTGTGAGGTGGATCTGATTCAAGTTTGTTCAAATCGGCCCCCTGGGTTCATATTTGTGCTCAGTATAGGAGACTGATTTCGAGCTTAGTGCATTTCAGGCAAATTTCTTAAAATATCTTCTTCTCCAGATCCAGCAGGCAGAATCTTTTGATATTTAGTATGCAACATTGTGGGGTGGATCTGATTCAAATTTGTTCAAATCGGCTCCCTAGATTCATATTTGGGCTCACTACAGAAGTTCGAATTTGAACTTAGTGCATTTCAGGCAAATTTCTTAAAAAATCTTCTTCTCCAGATCCAGCAGGCAGAATCTTTTGATATTTGGTATGCAACATTGTGGGGTGGATCTGATTCAAGTTTGTTCAAATCGGCCCTCTGGATTCATATTTGGGTTCACTATAGATGCCCAAATTTGAACTTAGTGCATTTCAGGCAAATTTCTTAGAAAATCTTCTTCTCAAGATTCAGCAGGCAGAATCTTTAGATATTGGGCATGCACCATGCTTAGGGGGGGGGGGGGGGGGGGGGAGGGGGGGGGCAAGTCCCTGGGTTCATATTTGGGCTCACTGTGGTAGCCTGAAAGATAACTTAGTTCAAAATGAGGAATTTTCTTTAAAATTCTTCTTCTTCAGATCCAGCGGTCGGAGTGTGCAGCATCCTTAGTGGGGTGAGATTCAAGTTTGTTAAAGCCAAGTCCCTGGGTTCATATATGGGCTCCCTGTGGGAGCCCGAATTATAACTTAGTTCAATATGAGGAATATTCTTTAAAAATCTTTTTTTTTAGATCCACTGGTCAGAATCTTTTCAAAAATTTGGAAAGTGGGTCACACTCATATTTGAAGCATGGTGTGACGAATGATCCTGGGACCAACACAAAATGGGTCAACAATCGATGGAGGTTCAAAATATAGGTCAAGGTCACTGAGGTCACCCAGGGGTCATTGAGTGCATTTTTCAGAATTGCTGGAAATCACATTTTTGAACCCCCTAATGCATTCCCAAAGTCCATATGTGCATTTTTACGTAAAAAAAGTAGGTGTGGCCAAAAATTGTGAAAATGGGTCATGCTCATATCACAATCATGGTATGATGTAAAGACCTGAGCAGTCTTGGAAATATCACGCTCACGATAAAATCGCACGCCTACCGCTTGCGTAAATCTTATTCCACACACTCGGTTTTCTGCACGCCTATCTTTCACTTTGACTACACAGTACAGATGCTTCAATCTTACCAAAGACGGAAATATTTTGAACAGCCCTCAAGTCGTTAAATCATCCAACATACCGTCCAGACATTATGTTATAATATATGTATGTTTTGAAATCAACGAGTGCACTACAGATGACAAATGCATGCGACTTCTTTCATAAATAGCACTTCCTTGACAATACATTGACATATACTCTGCGCTCACAACACTGTCTAATTCTAATGTCTGATTTCACTTTGTCAGCATACATGTGATTTGAAATCGACGTCTGATGTAGGTCAATTACAGTCTGACCTCAGAATCAGTAATCTCTCTCCTAAACTGTTTCATTTTGAGAAGTGAATTAATCCAAGCGCCAGTCCCAATAAGTATTTGAATGCAGTGCAGGTCCCAGTAATTTTGGAAGCATGTATGAGTCTAACGCCATGTGAATTGATGTTAGTGTTGGGAGGTTAACCGAAAATACGACTCGGTTTTGTTTATTTTAACCCTTTGAACCAAAGAGGCCACTTTTCCGGCCTAGTAACATGATACTTCATGATTTCTGAGTGGAGGTGTGGTGTAGACCAATCAATATTTTCAACATGCAGCCCCAAGGCCGCATGTTGAAAATATTAATTGGTCTACCCCCAAATAAAGAATATGACTCTTTCCATTGCTGCCATTGAACTGATATGGAAGATACCATTAGGGTTCAAAGGGTTAAAACACCGACCAACCTGAATGTGAGATAACCGTCAATTGGGATATGCACGGTTATTTAACTGCACAATCTTGAATGCTGTCACTTCGTGTAATGTGTTAAATGAAAAGAGTGGAAATGACAGAAAAAAATCAGAGCCCAGTGGGCCGAATTAATAACTTTTTTGGTCCCATAATATAATTGTCTTTACATATTAAATAAACTTTCTTTCAAATGACAAATGAATAATAACACTTTGGCTGGCCGCTGATTTGTCACGGTAAATGAAATGATAAAAATCACCCAATTCAGATGTGAGATTGAAAGCGTCACCTAGCTTTGGACAAAAATAAAACACACCAAATTATCAAAATGAGCACACACTTCACTTGAATGCAATATCCATGCATCTGCTGGTCACTGTCAGTAATTTTTATGTATATGTTTGAATGAAATTAAAAAAAACCCAGTTGTACACTATACTTGCACCAATAACATTTTCAAGACTGCAAGCCAGGATTCAGGACGTTCAGTATCAGTACATGAAACTCAACACAATATCCATTAATTTTCCTGACCTTCAACACCAACGGTAAAACACTGTATCTATAAAATGATCAATTTATCAAATGTGGTTTCCTTTGCTGAACTAGCACTTACCACTTGCTCTGCATTTATACTGTCTGATATATTTATTTCATGGATTTTTGAAAGATTTAACCTCAAAATAGGTTTCACAGTTGAAATCCGATAAAAATGAGGGTTACAATGACCTAAATGAGCAACTTTTACTTTGTAAAATTCTTAGAGTCGGCATAATTGTTTAGCGTCGGTGGGGGTACCCCAAACAAAGGGATTTATTTTCTTTGGCATGACATTTCACAACATTACATCTTCAGCATTTTTTACCCAAGTTGTGCATTGCTACCACAGCATTTTCCTCTTGTCTTGGTGGTCGGAGGGAGGGGGGGGGGGAGCTGCCAAAGCTATTCAACTGTCAACTGTATATCCAAGGCTCTGTGAACTATCTTCATTGTCTTCTGGATTAATGGTTCACTGTACATATGCTGCACTATATATAATCTCATAATTTTAGAGCGGGGAAAGGTACTTGCACTTTGAACTTTTATTAAAACTAATATTTGGGAAAAAACGCAAGTGTAAATAGTGTTTAATACTTGAATATTATTCTCTAAAAAAAACAAACCTAAATCGGACTCAACTCTTTTTAAAAAAAATGAGTAGAAACTGAAACCGTGAAAAAATTTCATAACCTCCCAACACTAATTGATGTACTGACTGAAACAAAAATTGATTACCCATTTTTAGCTTAACTTGACAAAGTCAAGATAAGCTATTGCCATCACGCGTGCTGAAGTCTGTGAGTCTGTTCACATTTTCCTTTAGCATAGGCTACACCCCGTAGTTCTTGTCTGATCATCACGAAATTTCATATGCAGGTTTGGGGGTCATGTCTAGATGAGAACGTCCCCTTTTGGTCCCAATCGGTCAACCGGTATGGCTGCCCGAGCCCAAAACCCCAAAACCATTAGCACAGTCTGCAGGTCGTATTTATGAAGGGATTTTATTGTAACTTGGTAGGATGCCTCTGTATGATGTCTAGATGAGAACGTCCCCTTTTGGTCATGATCTGTCAACCGTGATGGCTGCCCAAGCCTGAAACCCAAAAGCTTTTAGCACAGTCTGCAGGTCATATTTAATATGGAGGAATTTCATTGTAACTTGGTAGGTTGACTTCATATAATGTCTAGATGAGAACGTCCTCTTTTAAATGTGATTGGTCAACTGTGACAGCTACAGGGGCCCAAAGCCCGAAAACCTTTAACACAGTCTACAGATCATATTTATGAAGGGATTTCATTGTAACTTTGTAGGATGACTCCAAATAATGCCCAGATGAGAACATCCCCTTTTGGTCATGATTATTCAACCATGATGGCTGCCCGAGCCCAAAACCCGAAAAACTTTAGTACAGACTACAGGTCGTATTTGTGAAGGGATTTCATTGTAACTTGGTAGAATGACTCGGTATAATGTCGAGATGAGGACATCTCCTTTTAGTTGCAATCGGTCAACCGTGATGGCTACACATGCCTGAAGCCCGAAAACCTTTAGCACTGTATACAGGCCATATTTATGAAGGGATTTCATTGTAACTTGATAGGATGTCTCCTTTTGGAATAATTTCACTGTTACTTGGTAACTTTTATTGACATATGTTAACTGTGAGGGCCATATACATTAACTGTGAGGGTGACATACATTAACTGTGAGGGCCACATTAACCCACCCCAGTTCTTTAGTACAGTCTACACCTCATATTATTTTTATTAAAAACATTGCATTCAGGGAACAGAAATTATCATATTCCCAATTATCACAATTCTTGTCTTATTTCATAATCCTTTCATAAATATTGAACAAATCTGAAAAAGGAGTGGGGGGGGGGGGGGGGGCTTTAGCACTGGTATTGGGCTTTGGCACGAGTCAGTACATTAATCCTTTCAAAAACATTGAACATTATCCTTTTCATCAAACACAACACACAGACAAGTTAAGCTACAGTGTCATTGACACTTTCATTCTAACTGGGCGGTGTCAGATGCAAGAAAATGGCCTTCCTGCATTTGTAATTTAAAACATTTTCTCTGTCCGACGCGAAGCATGGTTGCGCCGACAGTCTGGTTTTTCCCTCGTACTGGATCTGCCAATTTATCTCTAGTGGAAACCCTGGCTGACAGTTTGTGCATTATAAGATAGTATCACATGTAGCAGCAATTATAAGGCAATTCTCCAATGGGTCAGTATGTTTTTACAGAAAAAAAACTTTATAGGGAAGTGATTTGTAGCCACCCTCGATTTTTATGTGTACCCATACTATGTATGGTACACATAATGCCGGCATCCGGGGTGACCATCCGTCATTCGTCCATCCTTTGTCTGTCCGTCTGTCCGTCCATCTGTCCGTCTGTCCATCCGTCCGGCATCCGTATCCCTTTCTTTGGCATTCGATGACTTGAAAAATATTGCTTGCATTGTCAAGTTACTTTATATTTGTGTTCAGGTTACTGATGTGCCAAGCTGTATAGTTTTTGGTGTAAATCGGATAATTTGATCCTGAGATATTAACCCTTTATCCTTCAAATTGAAAATTCCTCCAATCCCTTTGGCATTCGATAACTTGAAAAATATTGCTTGGATTGTCTAGTTCCTTTATATTTGTGTTCAGGTTACTGATTGGCCGAGCTGTATAGTTTTTGGTGTAAATCTGATGATTTGATCCTGAGATATTAACCCTTTATCCTTCAAATTGAAAATTCCTCCAATCCCTTTGGCATTCGATAACTTGAAAAATATTGCTTGGATTGTCTAGTTCCTTTATATTTGTGTTCAGGTTACTGATTGGCCGAGCTGTATAGTTTTTGGTGTAAATCTGATGATTTGATCCCGAGATATTAACCCTTTATCCTTCAAATTGAAAATTCCTCCAATCCCTTTGGCATTCAATAACTTGAAAAATAGTGCTTGGATTGTCAAGTTACTTTATATTTGTGTTCAGGTTACTGATGTGCCGAGCTGTATAGTGTTTGGTGTAGATCTGTTGTTTTGATCCTGAGATATTAACCCTTTATCCTTCAAATTGAAAATTCCTCCAATCCCTTTGGCATTCGATAACTTGAAAAATATTGCTTGGATTGTTAAGTTACTTTATATTTGTGTTCAGGTTACTGATGTGCCAAGCTGTATAGTTTTTGGTGTAAATCTGATAATTTGATCCTGAGATATTAACCCTTTATCCTTCAAATTGAAAATTCCTCCAATCCCTTTGGAATTCGATAACTTGAAAAATATTGCTTGGATTGTCTAGTTACTTTATATTTGTATTCAGGTTACTGATGTGCCGAGCTGTATAGTTTTTGGTGTAAATCTGATGATTTCATCCCAAGATATTAACCCTTTATCCTTCAAATTGAAACTTCCTCTAATCCCTTTGGCATTCGATAACTTCAAAAATATTACTTGGATTGTCAAGTTACTTTATATTTGTGTTCAGGTTACTGGTGTGCCGAGCTGTATAGTTTTTGGTGTTAATATGATAATTTGATCCGGAGATATTAACCCTTTATCCTTCAAATTGAAAATTCCTCCAATCCCTTTGGCATGAGATAACTCAAAAAATATCAATCCGATTGTCATGTTACTTTATATATTTATTCAGGTTACTGATGTGCTGTGCTGTATAGTTTTTTATGTAAATCTGATAATTTGATCTGGAGATATTAACCCTTTATCCATCAAATTAGACTCTCCTCCAATCCATTTCTACATGTACCCATCCCTTGTATGGTGTACATAATGTCGGCATCCGTGGTGGCCCTCTGTCATACAGCTTTCTACTAGTTGCGTGTTTGGGTACACATCTGACGATTTCATCTGCCTATTTTTCATATGGCCAAGACTGCCTGGGACCAACACCAAATGAGTCAACACTCGATAGAGGTTCTCATTATGGATCAAGGTCGCCAAGGTCACCCAGGGATCATTGAGTGCATTTTTCAGAATTGCTGGAAATCACATTTTTGGACCCCTAATGCATTCCCATGATCAAACCCTTTGAATGCTGTGCACATACCGGTATATGCCTTTTCTGGTTTCTGGGAAAAATTGATCCGATTCCTGAATGAATATCTTTAAATACTGTTAACGAAAACCTATTTCTGATTTCTTTAAAACTATTTTACTACTGCGTACTGCATGTCGATGGTGTATTTGTCTTCAGCCAATGCTAACCCTGCTTGTGTGAAGTCAGTTTGATGGGGAGCCTGACAGTTACTCGCCATTGCTTGGTGGTTCTCTCAAGGTACTCCGGCTTCCTCCGCCCATAAAACTGCCTGACACAAGGTGACAGTGGCTGTCAAAAATCATTAAACCCAATAAATAAATAAATAACTTTCATAGAAGGCATGTCTTGATGGTGGAGTTGTAATATTTGTGTCTTCTATGCTCTGTTTGTCAACACAATTGCCCAAAACAATCAATCCTTTCTTAATGTTTTTGTTCTGTGCTTGCAAATGAGTTCACTGAAGCAATAGCCATTATTTAAAACTTGAGAGAATCTCTCATAAACAAAGAAGGCAGAGAGAAAGCTGTAAATTTTACATTCAGTAGCATTGTATATTTATTTAATATCATGTTACAAAATTAACCATGTTGAAAAAAGAACCCTTCAAATTTCAAAGCATTTTTAAAATTTATTTATTTTCATTCCTAACTCAGGATCAACAGGTTTCGGTATGGAGTGGTGTGTGCCTTTCTCAAAACACTTATCACAATTCTAAAGTAATGAAATGGAAAATTTGAATGTTCTGTTTTTAACTCTCTTAATTCTTCAATGTGGGTACAAACACCCTTCATATAACTCATGGCTGCAGAATGTTTTTACGCTTTCCTTTTCTGTAGCATTTAATTCAAAATGGAATGGGACACTTTTTCAGGTGTACCTTCCAAAGTAAGGCATTATTAACCCTTTACCCAACATAACGTCGAAACCAGCCAGTGTTATTCACTGAAATTTCTTATCAACCTACCTCAGTTGTTTACTACAGGCTTGCACTACAGTGGAAGAACCTAACTCGGATAAAATACTCTCTATTTTAATCTTTCTCAAGATTTGGGAAAGAAAAGTGGTGTAAAAACACCACGAAAAAATAAATAAGCCAAAACTGGGTCGAGCGCCATCGGCGCACACCCAGTATGGGACGCTCTTCCATAGTACAAATCCACGACTGCCGTAAAACAGTGCGCAGTGCGTGAATTCGTCATTCTTTTGATTATCCGCACACGTGGTGGATGTGTGCCATCTTGCTCAGTAACAGTGATATTTTAACTCGTCGATAATGGTTTTCATGTGACTGGAATTATGGATCTGAAGATCGTATAATAACAGGACTGTGTTTTATATATTCTCGTTTATATTTTCAACCACATTCTCATTGTATATTATT
Source organism: Pictodentalium vernedei (assembly GCA_031216915.1). Taxonomy (NCBI): domain Eukaryota; kingdom Metazoa; phylum Mollusca; class Scaphopoda; order Dentaliida; family Dentaliidae; genus Pictodentalium; species Pictodentalium vernedei. Next base: position 198,730,454 of record CM062291.1, on the reverse strand, counting down.
TACTATTCTGTTTTTGCGAATGTTTTGTTTTTGACATCACACGATTCGACAATGAATTTTTCGGTTGATGAATTAATTGTTATTTGATTGGAGTTAGGTGTCAATCGGGGACTGCCTGGACAGGATTTCTTCACTCTGTTGAGGGCTGAATTTCTGTTTTTTCGGTCCCTGTCGACCGTCAGGGTTCTGTCGTGTACCCACCGTTTTTTTTCTGCCACCTTCTCTCGTAGTTGAGGGTGTTCTTCTACTTTCTGTTTCTGTTGAGTTCACCGTTTTTTCTTCTACTGCTCTCACCTCTGTTATTTCCAGTTTGGTTCCTTTAGGGCAATTCCTTTTGCCCTCGCCTTGGTGCGTTTTCATGGCCGTTTCGTCCGCACCCACGGGTGGTGTGGAACGCTGTCGTTTCGGGAGCCTCCCGACTCGACCACGTCTGGTGTGAGTTTACCCTCTCTGTGGGGGATGTGCAGCTCCTCCTACCCCCATGGGGGGGGAGGGGGCACTGTCGTTTCGGGGACCCCAGACTCGACCACGTCTGGTGTGAGTTTGACCCCCTCTCCATGGGGGATGTGCAGCTCCTCCCACTCCCGTGGGGGGTGGGGAACGCTGTCGTTTTGGGGTCGCCCGACTCGACCACGTCTGGTGAGAATTGCTCCCCCTCTGTGGGGGATGTGCAGCTCCTCCCGCACCAGTGCGGGGTGGGGAATGCTGTCATTTCGGGACTTCCCGACTTGACCATGTCTGGTGAGAGTTATTCCCCTTTCGTGGGGAATGTGCAGTTTTTTACCGTGGTGGGTACTGCGGGAGCTGTTGAATTTCTGGTGAAGAGATGCCTGGTTCCGGGACTATGCGCCCTCTCCAGTCGACATCTGAGGCTGTCACTAGGGTTGTGACTCCTCCTTTGGAGGCCGAGCTTGGTGGCTCTCTCCGCTTTTCTGCCAGTTCCATCAGCTCCCATCGTATCTGCTGCTACTGCTGTTCCGTCTACAACATCATTGGGCACCGTTTTTAGCCAGCCTCGGCTTATCCCTGCAAGGGTCTGCAGGGATGTCTATAGTGTGGTTGTGGGGTATCGGCCTCAGCCTTCCCCGACTTCAACTCGGCGAAGTTGGAAGGGGCTGCCGACTGAAGTTTTATACCTGCAGTGGTCTGCTGCGGTGTCTGGGAGTGTAGACATGGGGGTATCGGCCTCAGCCTTCCCTGACTTCAACTCGGCGAAGTTGGAAGTGGCTGCCGGCCGGATCCTCTACTGTGGTCTCTGCGCCATCGAGCACCACAGTTGTTATTGGATTCGGATGTTCTTAGTGGGGACACTATGAACTCCATGGCGTTTCCATCCACTCATTCTGGCCACATGACCAGTTTTGGGGGACCAACGTCTTTTGTGCAGCCTGGACCTTCTGCCATGCAGAGGTCCGCAGTGACTCTCATGAGTTCCCGCTATGTTGATCCTCGGGGTGTGTCGTACCCCTATACATGTCTGCCTTCAGACGTTACGGCTGCCGCTCGTCGTCCTGCGTCGGTGTGTTTTGGAGGATCGTGACCCTTCGCTGGTTAAGAGGGTCAGAGGTGAAGCCACTTTGCCGGTTCGTTCCCTTGTCAAACCGGCCAGTACGGGCAGTGAGCTTAGGGAGGCACTCTCCTTACTCAGGTTCTGTCAAAGAGCCTTCCCGTTACTTCCAGCGAGGCAGCGAGTGCTTTCCAGGTGCCCCCTATGGCGCCGCCTCCCGGGATTGGAAACAGGCCGCTTTCTGATCCCCCTGGTGTTCCGACACCATGTCAGGCATCAGCTGGTTTGCCCACGATGGGCTATGTGTCTTCCGACTCAGGGGAAGAGTCAGACATGCTTGTTGTCGAGAGCCAGCAGTCTTCGGACTGGGGGGCAGCTCTTGATTTTGTGTTTGGGTTCCTTCCGGATCTCAAACCATCAAACCAGCCGACAGTGTCAGCCAGGCCGCGGTCATCGGTCGCATGCCAACAGCCTATGGAGCAACCTGCTTCTTTCGACCATGCCAGTCGGTACAGTTGGTTGAAGCATTTTCAGCCTTGGACTCTTAAGCTGAGTTCCAAGGCTATGAAGGCTCCGTTCTTCACCAGGGTTGACACCTTTTTGCCTCCGGTGCGTTATAGTTACTACGATTTCGCCAATCCGTCAGTCTGCCAGACTTTGACGGTTTTAGATCAGGACTCCAATTCCCTTGGGCTTTCCAAGCCCAAGTCTGCTGTCATTCCGATGACGACTCTGGAGTCCATGTTGGGCTTATCGAGAGAGATGCTTGGTATGCTTTCTCTCTCAGATCACGTCGTCTCAGCTTTAGCTGCTTATCTGCCTCCAGATAAGTTTGACGAGGTACAGGCTCCTTTGTGTGTGCTGTCCAAGGCGCTTATGCATCTTACTCACATGCATGCCTGTAACACGGCTAATCTGGAATTAGTTCGGAGGGTCTCTGTGCTGGACACAGGCCGATCCCTTCCTGAGGAGCAGCGCGCTACTCTTCGGTCTGCTTCTTTGGCAGGTCCGCAAACTTTTCCATGGTTCCGTGTCGACGGTCCGGGATGACGTCCTACGTCATTCCAAAGATCAGCTGCTGTTTCTTCAGCTTGATCAGCCTTCTAGGGGAGGCAGGGGCCATTCCAAGCCTAACAAGTACCCTTCTTCTTCCTCTGCGAAGCAAAAGGCTGATCCTTCTGCCACCGCTTCTACTTCTTACTCCAGCGGTAAGGGTAAGCGTTGGCAGACTAGAGGGAAGTATCGGGATTCTTCATTCAGTTGAGGAGGTGGTTTCTCCTCTCGCGGGCCTCATCGGGGCTCGAAATGAAGGTCCTCACCTCGACTCGTCCCAGGTTGGAGGAAGGATAGCAGAGTTCGCAGACTGTTGGGCCACCATCACATCCGATCTTTGGGTGTTAGATGTTGTTCGGTCTGGGCTGCGAATATCATTCCGACGGCACCCCACTCTGACCAGGGTGACTCTTCCAACCACAGTTCCTTCAGACTTTTTACGTCGGGAACTTTTGTCCACGGAGATAGACAATCTCCTGACAAAAGGGGGTGATCAAGATCGTCAAGAACATTCAGTCAGTGGGGTTCTATTCCTGCCTGTTCTTGGTGCCGAAGAAGGACGGCCGACTCCGACCAGTTATCGATCTGAGTATCCTGAACCAGTCTATCATTGCTCCCAAGTTCAGCATGGAGACTTTCAGGTCAGTCCGCCGTTCAATTCACCAGGGAGATTTCACTTCCAGCTTCGACCTGCGAGACTTACTTTCATGTTCCGATTCATCGGGCATCACGGAAGTATCTCAGGTTCGCTTTTCTGGGGCGAGTTTACCAGTTCAAGGCCATGCCTTTCGGCCTCAACCTGGCTCCTTGGGCCTTCACCTGACTGATGTCGCATGTGATAGCTTTCCATCGCACACAGTCCAGGGTGCCTACTTCGGCATATCTGGTCGATATCCTCCAGAGGCATTCCAATGCTGCCTTACTGGAATCAGATGTTGCCACTCTGTTGAGCTTGCTCACGTCGCTTGGATTCAGAGTCAACGAGGAGAGGTCGGAACTGGTCCCTTCTCAGTCGTTTTGTCACCTGGGGATGGCTTTCCACACCCAATTCAATTTGGTGGCAGTTCCCCAGGCCAAGGCTGTGGTTCTCTCAGCTTTTGCTCTGACTCTGTCCCAGTCCACAACCGCGACGGCACGGAGTATTCTCCGGCTGATCGGTCTCTCCGGTTCAGTGACGGATCTCATTCCTCTAGGTCAGCTGCGTTTCATCAGACCTCTCCAACACTTTCTGCTCAGTCGTTGGAGGCCGAATGTCGATTCTCTGGATCTGGTGCTTCAGTTACTAGATTCTCTTATCCTCAACTTCTCCACTGGATGAATGTTCAGTGGATCAAGCAGGGTGTCCTGTTGGACTTACCCACGTCCGATTGCATTCTGACGGCAGATGTCAGCGATCTCGGATGGGGTGCGACGTTGGATCCTCTAGGTCTTTCCCTTCACGGGATGTGGGACCAGGATCGGGCATCTCTACACATCAGCCAGCAGAGCTTCTTGCTCTTCTTCTGAGTTTCAGGCAGTGGATCCCTCACCTGTCGAATCGTCAGGTCCTTCTGTTGTTCGACTATTCGACAGTGGTTGTTTACATTCGGGACCAGGGCGGCACGCACTCGGTTCCAATGTACGAATTGGCTCGGGATCTTCTACTACTCGCTCCGGATGTCAACACCGGTGTGGTTGTTCATCACATTTCCGGTCGTCTGTACGTCCTAGCCGGCTCCCTGTCCCGATGGGGCAGGTTCTTTTCCACCGAGTGGATGCTCCACATGGCGGGTTCAATCGATCTCTTTGCAGCTCGTTGAAACCATCAGGTGGACACTTTCGTGTCCCCGTGTCCAGATGCTCTGGCTTTCACCATGGATGCTCTAGCCCTTCTTTGGGATGGTCTTGTCAACTATGCCTTCCTGCCGGTTCCGATTCCACACCAGGTTCTCTCCCAGATATGAACCTGCAGTCGTTGAATCCTTTCGATCACACCCGTCTCCACGGTGGGTGTGGGTCAATCTGCTCCGCTCTCTGTTAGCGGCGGTTCTGGCATGTCTCTTCATCGCGACTTTCTTTGCCAAAGTCGCCCGAGGAGGTTTCAAGTTGACCCGACTTCATTGTGCCTTGGCACATGTCTTTTATCGGGTTCTGTCTCCTCCGTAGTGGTTTTTCGAGACACACAGTGGAGTTGATTTTCTTCTTCAAGGAGGCACTCACTCCACTGGTTTAGCCTCTGTGGCTAGGTGGAAGGTTCTTCTGTTGATGGTGTGCGATCACTCTCTTGCTTCTGTCACTCCTTCGATCACACTGCTTGTGGAGTTTCTGGTTTATGTTTGTTTCTGGGGGTCTCCAGCAATGGGTACAAGTCCATGCTTCGGAGACCTTTTTCATATGTGGTACCACATTGTTTCGACACTCATCCTTGCCTCTCCAAGCTTGTTCAGCTCTTTTCCTTGAAAAGGCCTAGGACTTTGCAGTTTACTCCAAGATGGTTGCTTTCTTGGGCGCTGCTCTGCTTGGGGGGGGGGGGGGGCGTTTGCACCTTTATCCTGGATGACTATGCGTTTTCTCACATGCCAGATCTCTCCTGCATCCATTTTCTCAATGGATTTGTCTTGCTATTTGTGCAGCTTCTGCTCGTCTAGCTACTGGCGATTGTATTACCAAGTGTTTTTTCTGCCACGAGGTGCGTGCATTGTCTTCCTCTTTTAATAACTCTTGTCATGTTGTCGGATGACGGATGTTATACTGGCAGCCTACTGGAGAAATGCTACATTCTCCTTTTATCTGCGACAGTTGCAGGAGCCGATAGAGGACCTTGGTCCTTGGGGCCCTCTTTCTTCGGCTCAGGCTGTTGTCTATCCCAGCCTTTCAGCATTTTTCAGGGTCAGTTCCAGCTCTGTGCTGTTACTGTCCTTTCTGTCTGTGCGTCGCACTTCACCATATGCCTCATCTTTCATTGTCTTTTCTAATGTTCGTGATGCTATGGTTTGATAGGCCTAGGGATCTCTTCCTCTGTCCACGGTTCCAGTGCTATTGAGTTATGTGTGGGTTGGTTATGTGATTCCCTCCATCCTTTTGTCTATTCAGCCTGTAGTAAACAATTGAGGTAGGTTGATAAGAAATATAAATTTTATAGTAAATTTCCTTTCTTATTATACCTACCGAAATTGTTTACATGGAGGCCCTCCCGTCTTCTTATTCGGGTAAGAATCCTTCCTCCCCGCTGATCACATAACTCCTGTGTTGTTCGGAATCAAAAGAATGACGAATTGACGCACTGCACACTGTTTTACGGTAGTCGTGGATTTGTACTATGGAAGAGCGTGCCATACTGGGTGTGCACCGATGGCGCTCGACCCAGTTTTGGCTTATTTTTTCATGGTGTTTTTGCACCACTTTTCTTTCCCAAATCTTGGGAAAGATTAAAATAGAGAGTATTTTATCCGAGTTAGGTTCTTCCACTGTAGTGCAAGCCTGTAGTAAACAATTTTGGTAGGTATAATAAGAAGGAAATTTACTATAAAATTTATATTTCCATTCAATTTTCATTATTAGCCCGAATGTTTACAGTTTGGGGCTATAATCATGAATTTCATCTGTCTGTCCATCCATCTGTCGGTCTGTTACCATTTAGAGTTTTGGTTAAAGTTTTTTAGTCAAAGGTTAAAGTTTTTTTTCTTTTAAATTAATATTAATTACTATTGATTGTATCATTCTCATTATGTTTCATGTTATTTTGGGAAATATTTAACCCTTTGTTTTATGGCAATTTGACTTACAACTTCCAGGTTAAAGTTTTTGGTTAAAGTTTTTTGTTTACAAAGTTACACCTTTAATTCTTCAAACAGTTTAGTGCAATGTCCCTGTTTCTCATTTGGGACAATGTCTACTGTCTACTGAACCTTTCTACAGTGATTTTCATTAATATTGGCATGATTTGAACCCCTTTTAAACATGTTTTCAGACTTAGTTTCTTTGTATTTGAAATTAGGCTTTGCCACATACTTTCTTACTTTAATTCCTGCATAGTCAATACAACCTAATGATTGCATTTACATCAATGATTTCTTTTATCGGTTTTAGGAAATATTCAACCCTCATTTGGCAGTCGGTTTTACTTAGTATTCCCAGCTTAAAGTTTCGGATTAAAGTTTTGCTTTTCAAAGTTGTACCTTTCATTCTCCAAACACTGTGTTACAGCGACATTGATTTTCATTTCGGGCAAGGTCTACTGAACCTGTATACAGTGGTTTTAAATAATATTGGCATTAATTTAACCCTTTTCAAAATGGTTTTCGAACTTAGTTTCGTTAAATTTGAAATTAGGCTTCTACCACATATTTTGTTACTTTTTATCCACCCCCCCCCCCCCCCCCCACAAGAGAGGGATATAGCATAGATCTCTGTCCATCTGTCTCTGTCTGTCTGTCTGTCTGTCCATCCATCCGTTGGTCCGAACTTTGTTTATGGCATAACTTGAACAATAGTTAACAGATTTCAATTATTGTCAGTACATGTCTCTACAGCAGCAATGTTTATGTCAAGTCCGATGACCACCAATATCAAATGAAAATTGTTGGAAGTTATTGCTCTGCCCCTTCCACCCCCTCCCCCCTCCCCCCCCTCCCCCCTGCCAATTAAGCATTTTTTCTTTGCTTCAAAATGCATTTTGAAGTATTTAGAGTGATTACATGCAGAATAAAAAATTGACTCCTATAACCCCCACCCCCAACCCCACCCCACCCCATCCTACCCCCTCCTCCTCCCCAGCGCTATTTAAGCAATATTTTTTTCTTTGGTCCAAAATGCATTTTGAAAGATTTAGAGTAACTACATGCGGAAAAATTTTTTTTACCCCTATGACCTCCAACACCCCCCCCCCCCCCCCCCTCCACTTGGGGTACCAATTAGTCATTTTTAGCCTGACTGTTTACAGTCAGGGCTACAGTTATGATGTCTGTCCATCCATCGTCGGCTGTCAGTCCATCTGTTAACATTTAGAGTTTCGGTTAAAGTTTGTGGTTAAAGTTTTTTAGTGATGGTTACAGTTTCTTTTCTTTTTAATTAATATTAATTACTATTTATTGTATCATTCTCATTATGTTTTATGTTATTTTGGGACATATTTAGCCCTTTTTGCTGTTAATTTAGCTTAGAACTTCCAGGTTAAAGTTTTTGGTTGAAGTTTTCTATTTACAGAGTTACACCTTTAATTCTTCATCAATCTTGTTCCATTAATAGGTCATGAGGTATGTTTTGGGGTAGAGAAATGAAAAAATAAAATTTGAATAGCAATTTTTGTATATCACGAGTGCAGATATGGCAGATTTGTTAGGTACACGGTTACCAAAAAATGGCTTAAACTATTTTGTGTCTGAGCATTGCCATTGTTGGGACAGTCGGGCTGCATGCATGACATCACTCTAGTTTTCATTTATTTTCACATTGTTTATGACCTCTCATTGGAATGAGCTCATTTTTAAAGGGTTAAAATGGAGTATTTAAAGGGATTATTTTAACCCTCTTAATATCTAGGGAATAGGGAGGCAGTTGGGAGCACAGGGGTAACCAAGGCCTTCTCACCCGAGAACCATGACAAATCAGCGGGCGTCCAAAGCAGGGCTGGGAGGAGTTAAAATTTTCTTAACGCGTTAACGAAATAACGCGTTAACGCGTTAATAAAACGTTAAATGTGGTCTTGTGTACATATAATGAGTAATATCGACAATTGCTCAACCTAACATGATGTTACATGTTTTAATGAACAAATAAATGACTAGTAACTCATGAACAGCGTTCTTCGCATTCTTTGAAATACTGGAAAAACTCCGGACTCCGGCAAAGTTCGATGAGTGCGTGCTTTGAGCGCTCAAAAGTTCTATACTCTTAAGTTAAGTCAAGTTAAGTGATAGTCGCTCACTCCGAATTATCATGCATAAATATTATTGTCCGAGCCACATCTTTAGACAAAGACATCTGTCTTTGCTCGAACTCCAGGCCATATTCCGAAAACAGCCGCTCCGATGATGTGGGCGTAGCAGGAATAGCTAAGTATCTTCTTGCAAGTCCCGCCATTTTGGGAAGGAGTCTTTCGTGGTCTTGCCACCATTTCAAAGGGTTGGCTGTGACAGGAGCAGTCCGGAACTTATCATACTCAGCAACTTCATCAGTAGATGATTCTTGGTCGTTCGATCCAAGCAATTCTTCAAGAAATTATTTTCTTGCTTGTTTCATGGGTGGAGGTTGAACGTCCTCCGAAGAAGAAGGATTACTGACTTCATCAGTTTCAATGGTCGCCAGTTTGCCGACTTCTTCTCTCACCATTCGCTTCACTGATGCGGCCACATGTGGTTTGACAAATGATAAGTTTTTGAAACGCGCATCCAAGTAAGAGGCAATCATGGGAATACTCATATTGAAGACTCGCGTTATTAACGTGTTAATATTTTTCTAACTCAGTTAAAATATTTTAATGCGTTAACACGTTAACTCCTCCCAGCCCTGGTCCAAAGTGTTACCATTATATGCATGGAAGGATGAAACAATGATGAAAAACATGCATGGAAAAATGAAACGGTGATGAAATTGGAGAGGGTGAACACCACAGAATAGCTCAAAGTAGCTTTGGAAGGTGGATGATTTTGCAGAGCTGGGGAAATTGCAATCAGTATTCGTAATCATTTGTAATTTCTTATAAAATTATCCTTCTTGTATATTCCTTGTCATAATTTCCATCTTCATGTAATTTACACTTAATAAAATGGAGAGGCTAATTCGCAGTTCAGTACCAAGCATTCTGAGACCCTATTGTTGATGAACTGAAAATTTCCTCTCACATTTTTATAAAGGATAAAGTGCAAATGGAAAAAATGTTTAAAAATTATTATATTACATTATATAGTACAAGTTGTAAACTCCCTTATTTTTTGTTATGTGTGATTTTATTGAGTTTTTCAGTGTTTTGGGGTTGAAGGGGTTAACATGATGTATATTCCTTTTCATAATTTCCATCCACACGTAATTTATGCTTTATAATATTAAAAGACGAATTTGCAGTTCAATACCGAGCCTTCCCACACCCCATTGTTGATAAACTTGAAATTTTCACCACTATTTTATAAAGTATAAATAGCTTGTAAATGGAGAAAATGTTTAAAAATTATTCCATTCATTTTCTGTTATGAAAGAGTGATTTTATTGAGTTTTTCAAGCTGGTTTGTAATAAATGAAGTGGATTGAAACCACATATCAATTTGGGGTGTTATGAATGTATGTGCTTTTTAGCTCACCTGGGCTAAGCTCAGTGGGAGCTTTACTGATCACATTCTGTCCATCGTCGTCCGGCGTTAACTTTACATTATCGACTTCTCCTTCAAAACCTCTAGCCCAATTTTATTCAAATGTTGGGTAAATGTTTATTACCTAATGCCAATTCAGATTTGTTCAAATGAAGTTGCTCCTCCTCCTGGGTGGTGCCATGCCCCCAAGGGGCACCAAAATCTTTGAAAATCTTCTTCTCATGAACCAGCAGTAGCAAAGACTTGATATATGGTATGCAGCTTCCTTTTAAGGAGTTGACTCAGATTTGTTCGAGAAGTTTGATGGGCTATATTTGGCGTCGTTATGGGAGGGGCAAAATTTTTGTCCCCGCCCAAAATTTCTATTTTCCTAACCGAGAGGCTGATTTGAACCAAATTTTATGTGAGGGCTTATTGAGTCATAAGTACCTAATTTATGCCAAATTTTTTTTGGGAACCGCTGGAGCTAAGAATAGAAAAAAATTAAAATGCCCATATCTCCAAAACTGCACGGCACTGAGAATTTTTATTTGGTGTGAAGCTTCCTTAGGACCAACAGAAAGGATTGGTAAAAAAAATGATATTTGGTATGCAACATTGTAGGGTGGATTGTTGTTCAAATCGGCCCCCTGGGTTTATATTTGGGCTCAGTATAGGAGCCCGTATTCAAACTTAGTGCATTTCAGGCAAATTTCTTAAAAAATCTTCTTCTCCAGATCCAGCAGGCAGAATCTTTTGATATTTGGTATGCAACATTGGGGGTGGATCTGATTCAAGTTTGTTCAAATCAGCCCCCTGGATTCATATTTGGGCTCATTTTAGAAGCTCGAATTCGAACTTGGTGCATTTCAGGCAAATTTCTTTAAAAATCTTCTTCTCCAGATCCAGCAAGCAGAATCTTTTGATATTTGGTATGCAACATTGTGGGGTGGATCTGATTCAAGTATGTTCAAATCGGCCCCCTGGATTCATATTTGGGCTCACTATAGAGGCCCGAATTCGAACTTAGTGCATTTCAGGCAAATTTCTTAAAAAGTCTTCTTCTCCAGATCCAGCAGGCAGAATCTTTTGATGTTTGGTATGCAACATTGTGGGGTGGATCTGATTCAAGTTTGTTCAAATCGGCCCTCTGGGTTCATATTTGGGCTCAGTATAGGAGCCCAAATTTGAACTTTGTGCATTTCAGGCAAATTTTTTTGAAAATCTTCTTCTCAAGATCCAGCAGGCAGAATATTTTGGTATTGGGTATGCAGCATGCTTGGGGGGGGGGGGGGGGGGGGGGGGAGATTCAAGTTTGTTCAAGCCATGTCCCTAGGTCCATATTTGGGCTCACTGTGGGAGCCTGAATGATAACTTAGTTCAAAATGAGGAATTTTCTTTAAAAATCTTCTTCTTCAGATCCACCAGTTGGAATGTTTTGATATTTGGTACGCAGCATCCTTAGGGGTGAGATTCCAGCTTGTTTAAGCCATGTCCCTAGGTCCATATTTGGCTCACTGTGGGAGCTTGAATTGTAACTTAGTTCGAAATGAGGAATTTTCTTAAAAAATCTTCTTCTTCAGATCCAGCAGTCGGAATGTTTTGATATGTGGTGTGTTGCATCCTTGGGGGAGGGGGGTGGGGAGAGATTCAAGTTTGTTAAAGCCAAGTCCCTGGGTCCGGAAGCCCAAATTATAACTTAGTCAATATGAGGAATTTTTCTTTAAAAATCTTCTTCAGATTCTGCAGGCGGAATGCTTTGATATTTGGCATGCAGCAACCTTAGTGGGGTAAGATTCAAATTTGTTCAAGCCCGAATGACAACTTAGTTCAAATGAGGAATTTTCTTTAAAAATCTTCTTCAGATCCAGCAGATGAATGCTTTTGATATTTTTTATGCAGCATCCTTAGGGGGTAAGATTCAAGTTTGTTCAAGCCATGTTCCTAGGTCCATATTTGGGCTCACTGTGGGAGCTCGAATCGTAACTTAATTCAAAATGAGGAATTTTCTTTAAAAATCTTCTTCTTCAGATCCAGCAGTCAGAATGTTTTGATGTTTGGTGTGCAGCATCCATAGAGGGTTGAGATTCAAGTTTGTTAAAGCCAAGTCCCTGGGTTCATATATGGGCTCCCTATAGTTCAGTATGAGGAATATTCTTTAAAAATCCTTTTTTTTAGATCCAACTTGTTGAAATCAATTCGCTGGGTTGATATTTAGGCTACCATGTCAGGTGAGCGCCTCAGGCCCCCTGGGGCCTCTTGTTATTTGTTAGTTTCAGCCCACTGTTTGGGTATAGCATTGTCAACAATAAAGTATATTGGTCTGAAAGTGCTAAAGTAAATCAGTCTGATACTAGTGATACAATACTTAGTGGAATACACGATAAAGTGATGGTTGGTTAACTAATAATGTAGGTGTTATCTGTTCCTGTTCTTTATAATAAATAAGCCAAGCCTTTGTTACTCGGTTGATATGATGTCAAACTTGTGGAGTCAAATAACTGCTACATGGGTTAGTCTCAATACGATCCATTGGGAATGTTGAGATTTGTATGTCTTGCAAATGAGAAGATAAGGAATATTGTCCCTATATCCCAATAAATCCTGTCTTTTGATTGGTCAGAATGCCTTGGACAAATAGCCATGGCAAAGGGCGCACCCAAAATCCAAGGTATATGAGAGATTGCACATCCAGGGTATAAGGGCACACAAAACATTGGGGGTATAAGGCTTTTTGCTTTCACTCACCTCGATATAAAAATCGAACCAAAAAACCGGAAAAAAGTCACAAATATCAGATTTCTGACAGTTTGATCATATTTTTCTGTTATAAATTAAACAGCCGAATAATTAAATAAAACAAATTGGGAAAAATAAAATAAGAACATCTGTCAACAAAATCTGTTCACTTGTTTCCAACAACAACCCAAGGGATGTAACTCTTTCTGTTGTCTTCTGTATTTATAAAACAAAACAATCATTCACGAGTTTGATCCAAATGATTTCAGAGCATGAGAAACGCATTCACAAATTTGTTTCCACTATGTTTCTATTGTGTTTCAAACGGCACAAAAACGTTATCTCCACCAAAACGTATGGTATATGGAGATTTTATACCTAGATGTCTCATTTAAATATTTTAAAAACTGATATCCAGGTATTAAATCTCCATATACCATACAAGTTGGTGGAGATAACTTATAATGTCTGTTTAAAGAATCTAGAGTCCAGTGTTGGACCTTGTTTGGCTTTCTTTTTTGTCATTTGACATTTACTCCAAATTAATCCCAAATTGGCACCTTTTTCAATGGAGAGGGGAAACTCAAATGCTGGTTATTCAGGTTTGGTGGGCATTAACTCTTAACCCGCTGAGTATTTTCAAGATATTTGCTATGAAGCATGTGTAGATTTGTTGAAAAATTCAGTAAATCATTGGTGCCAAAATCCATGCAATTTACAGGGGGAAATTTGCTTTAATACATCCACATTATACTTATCTCAGTGGCAGTATGTGGGAATATCCACATGCAGCAGGCAAGAAGTTAAAGAAGGGGAATTAACAAAAGTTCCATTTTAGTATCAAATATCCACACTCCCATAACCAAACAGCAATTTAAAACTAGACTTTATGATTCTGGAGAATCATGGCTTTTCCCGATGACATTCCATGATTTTTCATGAGCCCACAGTGTCTGATGAATTGTTTTTAACTGTCTCACTGAAGTTCCTTCATTGATGTTATGAGAAAGGTGAGTATAGTAGTCTCAAATGACTCAGTTTGATAAAAAAATTGGTTAGGTAAAAACCATCATTAATGGAGGAGTGTGTTAATGTCAATATCGTCGTCCAACAAGTTAATGACCGACAAAAGGAGTTATGTTTGTTTGACACATACCCACGGAGTGCTGTGGCTATTTTTATCTCAAATGTATCCAAAATATTGATGTCTGGCAGCTTGTAGAGGGTTAACAAGTGCTAACAGGAATATTTATTCATGCAACTTTTAATATCACACCAAGAACTGTGAATGGCCTTTTTTTCCTTAAAATCTACAAGATGTTTTCAGAGAAATCCAGGGAGAACAGGAATTTTAAGCTTTTGATGGGTATCATTGTTTATCCAGCCCAAAATGAGTTAAGTGTTGTTTTTTGAATACTCTTATTACTTTCAAAAATAATTCTCAGTGATTTCTACTTCCACTTATTTTGATCTCTCCTCTCAACTTCGGGTGCTGTGGGTACGCAAACACAGCCCATTTTATCAACATTTTGATGTTTGAGAACCTGCATAGGGTTAACAAACTCTTCCAGGAATATTTTGTACATTCAGTTTATAATGTCACACTAAGATCTGAGAATGGCCATTTTTTCATGAAAATCTACGAGATGTTTTTAGAGAAATCCTCAGATAACATGAATTTTTAACCTTTTGAGTGGTATCGCACTGTAACCAGCCCTGAACAGGTTAATGCTTGGTTTTGTGAATACCTTCATTACAAAAATGATCATCGGTGAATTCCACTTCCAATGAAGGATGTTATGTTTATCTTGCAGGTTCACATTTGGTGTTATGGTTGCCCAAGAACAGCCCATTTTCTCCAAATGTCTATGTTGGCAGCCTCTGGAGAGTTAACAAATGCTTACCGGAATATTTTGTCCATGCAACTTGAACTGTCACTCCAAGACCTGCGAATGGTCAATTTTTCTTGAATTTTTTTTTGTTGAGAAATCCAAGAAAACTGGAATTTAAGCTTTTAAGGGGTGTATCTCCTTAACTAGTCAAAAATGGGTTAAGACCTTGATTTTTGAATACACTTACTACTTACAAAAATGTTTGTCTGTAAGTTTTATGTCCGGTAAAAAAAGTTATTCTTCTCTGTTGCATTCCCATTTGATGTTGTTGGTGCCCCAAAACAGACTATTTTTTTCAAAATTTTGACATTTAGCAGCCCATGGAGGGTTAACAAATGCTTCCCGGAATAATTTATCCAATCAACTGGTAATATGACACCAAGACCTATCAGTGGCCATTTTCTCTTGAAAACCCTACCACATGTTTGTAAAGAAATCCAGGGAAAACATAAATTTTGACGCTTTTGATGGGTATCACTATTGACAACCACAAAAGGGGTTAACGCTTGGTTTTTTGAATACCCTTATTACTTACAAAAATGGTCCTCGGTGAATTCCACTTCCAACAAAGGAGATTATGTTTATTTCTCAGTTACACATTGGGTGCTGTGCGTGCATGTCCGAAAACAGGCAACAAAATTACGATGCTTGGCAGCCTCAAGAGGGTTGATAAACGCTCACCAGAATATTTTGTCCATGCAACTTGTAATGTCACACAAAGACCTGCGAGTAGTCAATTTTTCTTGAAAACGTACTGGATGTTTTTAGAGAAATCCACAGAAAATGGGAATTTAAAGATTTTAAGGGGTCTTTCTCTTTAGCCTGCCCAAAATGGGTTAAGACATCGACTTTTGAATACCGTTACTACTTACAAAAATGTTTGCGTATAGATTGTGCACTCGCTAAAAGAAGGCACTTTTCTTTGTGGCATACCCATTTATTACTTACAAAAATGATCCTCGGTGAATTCTACTTCCAATAAAGGAAGTTATGTTTATCTCTCAGGTATCATTTGGGTGCTGTGGGGGACTGAAACCGGTCCATTTCATCAAAATTTTGATGTTTGGCAGCCTGTGGAGGGTTACCATATGCATCGCCTAATATGCCGTGTGTATCAAAGGTCGTGTCATAGGCAGGTCTAGCAATGATGAATGTTTAAAAAAAATCTACAAGACGTGTTTCGAGAAAATGCCGATAAACCCCAATTTTGGCAGTTTTTTTTCCCAATTCTGACGAATAAAGAGTTAAATCGAAAATTCCGCTTTGGTACATTTTTAGATTTTGTACCCCTCTATGCATGTGCAAACTTTTGTGGAAATCGGTTCGAAAATGGCTTCTGAATCGTACGGACAAAATGTGTGGAAAAAAAACAAAAAAAAAACCCAAAATAATAATCCGTAGAAAAACAATAGACTTTTCCAGAGGGAAAAGCCTCATAATATAGTGATATATTGACCATGCTCTTTCAGCTGTTCAAATCATCAAACATCCACAGATACTGAAATTGATTTTGCACTCCAATAAGAAATTCAAAATGCAACTGTTCAGCAGGTTTGCATGGGTCAGTTTCCATTATTGTAGTGACCTGGGTATAAGCCCATAATAAAAAATAAACCCACCTACCAACTTTTCAGATTTCAGCCCCCTTCCTTGTAAATAAGCCCAGTCCCTGACTTTGTAATGACAACGTCAATGACAGCCATGCTGGTACATGTATGTTGTTACCGTATAATGAAAAGAAAACCCTTACCCAATGCACATATTAAAGTTTGTCATTTTAATTATTTGTTTTTCTAATGTCCAAGAAAATTTCAACAAAACCATATCATATTACCCCTCATTGGAACAAGCTCAACAAGCTTGTTCCAATAAGGGGGTCACATGACATGATTTATTGAAATTGTTTCAAATTTTTTTCAGCTGTTCAATTTGTAATACTGCATCTTTGTTATGGGATTGACTGAGTCATCTTTGTGTCAATTTATGTGTCCCATATTCTCTCGCATGCTTGACCTTTAAAAAATAAGCCCACCCATATACTTTCTGGGGGAGGGAGGGGGGAGGACGGGTGTCCTTGGTGAAAAAAATACGGGGGCAGGTGTCCTAGGTAAAAAAAAACAGCTGGGGGCAGGTGTCTAAGGTAAAAAAAAACAGCAGGGGGCAAATGCCCCTTATGTTAATTTTAATAGGGGAGAGATGTCGAGAGTGTGTGTGTGGGGGGGGGGGGGGGAGGCAGGTGTCTGTATCCCCAAAATATCTTGCCCCAATTAGTTGGTACAGGTCATTTTAATTTGGTACAGGCCATTTTCAACACATTGCTTTCCACATTGTAAATTGACATATGGTGACTACTTAATGAGGAAATGACTTGTTAATTCGCATTGGAATTTAATTTATACCTAAATACCAGTCTTTTTTAAATTCAGATTCTAAAATTGAGCAGAATTTTACATTGGTCAAAAGGTCCTATGGATTTCAAAGTGTGTAGGTCAAAGTAAGTTTGGTTTTGGCAATTGTCCTTGTCCCACCACTTATTTTGAGCCTTGCTACATACATTCTCATATATACCAACATTGAAAAATAATGCTGTGAAAACCAGGGGCTCAGCCAGGCTAAATGAAGTTGGGGGTGGGCAGACTTCCTTCTACCATTGTTAGCAGAAAAATATTTTTGTCCCCTCTACCTCATTTTATTGGTCGAAGTGAAATAGTTTTTCCCTCCACTTCATTTCATCTTGTGTTAAGTCAAGATTATGTATCCCCTGTAGGTGAAGGACCAGAGTCTTCCCTGGGGACAAAAATTAACTTTTTATGTTAATTGGAGTACCATGTTGCCCTTTGACCCAGTGTACAGGATATCAAAATTGATTATTTCAGTTATTGTTTTTTAAATTAAAAAAAAAATTCACCGAAACCATATCATGTGACTCCTCATTGGAATTAGCTTGAAGAGCTTGTTCCAATTAAGGGACACATGATATGGTTTTGTTGAATTTTTTTAACTGCCTAATTTCTAAAGTATGCGGGTGAATGCGACCAATTCATTAGGTAAAGGGTTAAGTACCCAGAAAGTAAATTAGGCACAACCATTAGCAAAATGATTCCAGAAGTATCAGGGTGAGGTTACATGAACCATTTTAGGGATATATAGACATTTTCCAGGAGTATTGTGCTGCTGTTCTGAGAATGAATAATTGAGAATAGGTGTTTGAACACAAACAAGTCAGCCCCACCCCCCCCACCCCCTCCGCTCCCCACACACACTCCCTTTCACGCATGGCTGTGCTACTGGATTGAATAATTTAGAATAGGTCTTTGAACAAAAACAGGCAAATTAACACTAATACTTCTTGATTTGCTCATCTGTTAGACACAGCTATTGTTTTCTTGTGAAGGTTGTGCTTGTTCTGGTAAATAGTGTTAATATATAATGCAATAGACTTGGCCTTATTAATCAAAAATATACTGAGCACATATACGTATGACTTAGTTTAATAATAACTTTGCTTTAAAATGTTGGTTGTGAACTTGTGTCTGTGCATGGTCTACAGATAGATAGGCATGGTACGAATCAAAATGTTCATTTTTCAACTTTTTACCTCCCTTATGTGCTTCTCTATTGTGTACTGGAATACAGGCAACATTGGAGAGACACATCAAGGGAGGTAACTGATAGTGATGAGGCGATTAATTGATTTTCAATTGGTCATTGGGCGATAAGCATCCATTGGTTGACAATCGGCAATGGGGGTGTGGGATTTGCCCTCGCTGATGGTCACAAGTAAAATAAATGAATTGTCGTGATTTTCTCAATTCTGCATCCAGATTTAATACCTTTTTATTGAAATGACTCTTGAGTAATTAATACTTCAGTTTGAACTTGTCAAATTTTTCTGTGCAATGCCTGAAATTGAGAGACAACCGTGTTCACTCAAGTGATGAGTATCGGCTAGATATCAAAGAAATCCAAAAATGACAGCAAGTAATTGCTGGAACTTGCTTGCGACATTATGTGGTACTGCACAAACAACATTGCAGTCACTGTTGTAGTTCTCATTTTTATTTTCTATGAATTTACTCATATTCAAAATTTAAAATTTACTTGTTGTTTCTTTATTTACTTTATTTAACCAACAATCTCATCCAAAACAGAGGAAAGAAATGGAAATGCTCCAATGTTCATGTCAACAAAAAGTACACAAATTAATTTTCAAAACTAATTTATTGAGTTTGTAAGAGATCACATGTCTTTCTGACCTCAGGTAATTAATATTCATGATGTACGGTCACAATTGAGAATTGTAAGCTTTATTTCAGGGACATGAAGGTATCAAAATAAAAAAAAAATTCAGGGTGGGAGTCAGGGATGAAAATCCGGCATATTTTTTTTATTACAGCCTTACCTTTCATGCATTTTGATGATGGCTTCCATAAGGGATAAAACTGTAGTGTTTGGGTTCATGTTTGTTTCATTTCATTTTATTCTGCCGAGATTCCAGTTTATCAGATTATGTTTACAAGATGGCAGCGCCATTAGTAAAATAAATTTGCTCCTCATCAATAAGTAAATCATTAATTAAAGCCCTCAACATTGATAACAAACACCACTAAAACTGACAGGATTTGGGGTTTACATGGTGCATTAGCTGGCAATTACGATCAATTGAACCCTAAAACACTCACCATCTGACATCGGCGTCAATAATCAGACGATTTCGTATCCAAAACATCAGCATTTGGATGACAGGTCATTTATCTTATCAGCTCATCACTGGTAACTGAACTGAACAATGAATTTTACAAACTGAAAATGTGTCTGTGACAATCATGCTACATACATGTTACGTAACAATCATCTACCATTGAAAAAGAAGATTTTATTTTAGTTTTTTTTTTCTCTGTTTTATTCTCCTATTGTGTTGTGATGTCTGCATCATGAAATCATACTACAGACTACCGGCTGAACACATTGCATCTATTCTTTAATGTTATATACTCAATGCAATGTTGTGTTATCGAAGGTAGTGGATCAGCTGGGAACAATCCATTCCCGGCCAATTATCAAAAAAAAAAAGTGATCACAATTATTGTATTAATTGAGCTCAAAAACAAAATCAGCCAATTATTTTATTATGTTAATTTAACTCTGGGTTTTCCAAACACTTTTGAAATGGACAGGAACTGCATTCTTTGAACAGTGTTATGTCTTGTCAATCCAGGAAGGCATGGGAAATGATTTTACGACATGACATTTCGATTTTTATGTGTACCCATACTATGTATGGTACACATAATGCCGGCATCCGGGGTGGCCATCCGTCATTTGTCCATCCTTTGTCTGTCCGTCTGTCTGTCCGTCCGTCCATCCATCCATCCGTCCGTCTGTCCGTCCGTCTGTCCGTCCGGCATCTTTATCCATTTCTTTGGCAAGTTACTTTATATGTGTTCAGGTTACTGATGTGCTGAGCTGTATAGTTTTTGGTGTAAATCTGATAATTTGATCCTGAGATATTAACCCTTTATCCTTCAAATTGAAAATTCATCCAATCCCTTTGGCATTCGATAACTTGAAAAATATTGCTTGGATTGTCTAGTTACTTTATATTTGTGTTTAGGTTACTGATTTGCCAAAGCTGTATAGTTTTTGGTGTAAATCTGATGATTTGATCCCGAGATATTAACCCTTTATCCTTCAAATTGAAAATTCCTCCAATCCCTTTGGCATTCGATAACTTGAAAAATATTGCTTGGATTGTCAAGTTACTTTATATTTGTGTTCAGGTTACTGATGTGCCGAGCTGTATAGTGTTTGGTGTAAATCTGTTCTTTTGATCCTGAGATATTAACCCTTTATCCTTCAAATTGAAAATTCCTCCAATCCCTTTGGCATTCGATAAACTGAAAAATATTGCTTGGATTGTCAAGTTGCTTTATATTTGTGTTCAGGTTACTGATGTGCCGAGCTGTATAGTGTTTGGTGTAAATCTGTTATTTTGATCCTGAGATATTCACCCTTGATCCTTCAAATTGAAAATTCCTCCAATCCCTTTGGCATTTGATAACTTGAAAAATATTGCTTGGATTGTCAAGTTACTTTATATTTGTGTTCAGGTTACTGATGTGCCGAGCTGTATAGTTTTTGGTGTAAATCTGATAATTTGATCCTGAGATATTAACCCTTTATCCTTCAAATTGAAAATTTATCCAATCCCTTTGGCATGAGATAACTCAAAAAAGATCAATCCGATTGTCATGTTACTTTATATATTTATTCAGGTTACTGATGTGCTGTGCTGTATAGTTTTTTATGTAAATCTGATAATTTGATCCGGAGATATTAACCCTTTATCCATCAAATTAGACACTCCTCCAATCCATTTCTATATGTACCATGTATGGTGTACATAATGTCGGCATCCGTGGTGGCCCTCCATCATACAGCTTTCTACTAGTTGCACGTATGGGTACACATCTGACGATTTCATCAGCCTATTTTTGTATATTTATGGCGATTTAACTAAGGTTATTTTTTTTATAACTGGCTACACTCGATAAATCGGGAAACCTCTCAGCACTATTTCCATAATAGAAATTTTACTGTATGGAGACAAGTTCAAATAACTATACCATTAACAGTATTAAGGCACATGCAGTACAACCATGCCTGAATATAAGCAACCTGTCATTTGCAAAATGGGGTTCCCAGAGGGTGAATTTGCTGATGCTATCCCATACAATGGGCCAATTTATCATCTAGGTACATCTTTCTGTTTTGGCTTGAGACCTTGATTCAGACTGAGGTTCACAGCGGGTAAATTTTGTGATGCTACCCTGCTGTTCAGGATAGCATCACCAAATTCACCCTCTGGGGACCTCATTTTGCAGATGGCAGACTGCTTATTTTCAAGCTTGAGTACAACCACTGTCAGTGTGATCAAAGGAGCCAATGCAACACAGTTAACTTTCATGTGAACTTTGATCTCAAAGTTTGTGTCAGTTATCTCATTATTAATGTTGTTGACTTCACTCTCAGGACATTTTTGCTGACAATCGTAATTGTTTTAACTCTTCCTCAGTAGACCTAATATTGGAATTTTGCTATGTTGTAATGTTTTTATAGGAAATGATACATGTTCCAACTAGTCGTCGCGGAAATCCAGAGTCGACACTAATCGTTTTGACACTATAGTCAAGGTCGTGCCACGCAATAATTATTGCATTTTATTATATGCTAGCCTGTGGATTATCGCAAATTATCTAGAAGATATTTCTCGATATATAACGACTTGATGGATATCAAGGAATATCCTGCAGTAGCTTCCTAAATGTTGTCACGCTTCGAGGCATGATCACACCTTGAACATTGCCATGAAGTAACAATCAGGGTGTTTATTTTTGTTTTGAAACGTATGTGTTTGCAGTCAGATTGAGTTGAATATTGCTCAATAAAATGTCATGTAGCATTTTATAAAAAGAAAATCTATGCTATTTTAGAAAATATCGAGAATTATCTCATGAGTGTGGACCTGAAGTTTTATTTTTCACGAGCGCTTGCACGAGTGTAAAATAATATTTTCAGGTCCATAAGAATTCACTAAAATAGCATAGATATCCTCTATATATCCAACCTGGTAATAATCTTGCTATCTATCAGGATTCTAATCCTAAATACACTGTCTGTAGTCAAAGACCTTGCCCAAGATAGGCATTTTAACACCTAACACCCTGGTAGTGCAACATAATTTTATCCAATTACTCTGTTTTTCTCTTGTTTAACTATGAAATTAACCAATTATATCTTGTTTGACAGAGCTCACTGAGCTCTGTCAAACAAGGTATATTTGGTTAAATGTTGAACTACATTATGAGAAATAGGTACTGCTGAAAACTTTGCCATTTTGACATCAGAATGCATAGGGTTAATTCTTGGTCTTAGAAATAATGAAACAGAATTTTGGAAAAAATCTCTTAAAGGGACTCAATTTGTTTTGTCAGTCAAATGTCTTAGAATATTCTACAGCTATTTTTAGAAAGTGCATAATGCATAGGAATAGTGCACAATTAATTTTAGAACCCTTGATAGGTAAAACTATTGGAAATCATATAGTACCCCTCAGCCAATCAGAGGTATGGAAAGTCACGTGAGATATAATATATAATATTACATGCACTGTGGGTTTATAAATACACATCTGTGTTGTGTCAAAAGTTGTATAGTAATAATGAAATAATATGGTCTAAATTCTTTCATAATATTTGTCAGTTGAGGATATTTTTATATAAAGGAGTTAATATTTCGACATTTAATATTTCAGGAAGCATGGTCTACGGCAATGAGGTTTTGCAAAGCTGGTAGGTATAAATGTGTTCATTTTTAATTCCTGACAAAAAAATAGAAGACTAAAATTCTTTACACCTTTGATTACATTTTCAGTAATAGCTGTGATATGTTTCCTTTCTGCCATAACTAAGGTCACCCCATAGGAAAATTACCAGTACACTTCACAGTTTTTCTATCCCTTCTATATAAATAGACAGTGTGTCACTTGTACTATGCTGTCTTAATATTGTGATTTCTCTTTTGGTTTGGTGAAAATGTTTTGTTTTTGGATTTATTTTCAGTTTATAGCAGTAATAGATTTCAAAACAATGCATAAATAATTATCAGCTGACCAACAGACAGATATTCAGGTTACATTGATTTTTATCCCCCACTGACAAAAGTTGGTAAGGAAGATATTGAAATGGTGTCTACCCATCATTCCATCCATCCATCACACATGTTTTTTCTGCTCCTTTAGCACACCCTACAGGCTGCAGCTCTGACCTGATCAGTTCCAAATTTCATACATGGCTTAGGTGCCTACATGGGGGCATGATGATGCCATGTACTAAGGCATTCTGCACGTCAATGGTGCACATGTCTTTGACCGCTGTAACCTTGCTTGAGCGGAGCTTGAACAGAGTTAGAATGTTGAGGAGCTGACAGTTGCTCGTCGATGCTCGGTGGTTCTCTCTGGGTACTCCGCCTTCCTCCGCCCGTAAAACTGTCATGGTCACTATTAGCCATTGTGCATAAGTATGTGACCTTAAACACCAATAAATAAATAAATATAAATTGGAGCAATGCCTAGATATGAGCTATTGAATTTTTCTAAATTTTGTGAAAAACAAGGTGACAACTTAACAACGTCATGTATGATCTATTGGCATGGGTGGCAATCTGTCATCCATCCGTCTGTATGTCCATACGTCCATTCCTCTGTCTGTCCACAATTCCTTTAGCACACTCTACAGGCTGCAGTTCCAAATTTCATACATGGTTTTGGGGCAATGTCTAGATGGGAGTCATCAAATTTTTCCAAATTTCCTTGAAAAACTTGGCCACCAGTGGCCATCTTGGATTTGGCATATAAAGTGTCAACAATTCCACTGGCACCCTGTAGAGGCCATATCTCTCATCAGATCTTTTTAAAATTTGATATGTAGCTTTGGTGTGATGACTAGATGGGAGCTTTCAAATTTTTCTGAATTTTGTTGAAAAAAATGGCTGCCAGCAACCATCTTGTATTTGGCACATAAATTGTCAACAATTCCATTGGCAAACACTACAGGCTGCATCTCTCCCCCAATCAGTTCCAAATTTCATACATGGCTTTGGCGCAATGTCTAGATGGGTGCTATTGAATTTTTCTGAATTTTGTTAAAAAACATGGCTGCCGGTGGCCATTTTAGATTTGGCATGTAAATTGTCAACAATTCCTTTGGTATCCAGCACAGGCCGCATCTTTCACCTGATCTTTTTTTAAATTTCATATGTAGCTTTGATGTGATGTTTAGATGAGAACTTTTGAATTTTTCTGAATTTATTCGAAAACCATGGCCACCAGTAGCCATCTTGGATTTGGCACATAAATTGTTAACAATGTCATTAGCACACCCTACAGGCCACATTACTCACCCGATCTTTTTCAAATTTTATATGTAGCTTTGATGTGATGCCTAGATGGGAGCTATCAATTTTTTAGCTCAACTTTGGCGAAGCCAAATTTGAGCTTATGCCATGGCCCGTCGTCATCAATTGGATACGGCCTGGACTAGAGGCCCTATTTATGAACCGATCTTTACGAAACTTCTTGGGTACCTTTGTTATGACCGTGGGACGAGAACGAGTGTTTTTGGGTGCGGTCTGAAATTCAAGATGGCTGCCAGCCGCCATTTTGTACCGACGATGCAGAAATCTGTTTTTTGTACAGAACATCCATATGAAAGCTCTGATTTGAATAATTTTTTGTATGAATGTTTAGTACCATGGGATACATCACATATAATACAGGTTTTTTTCTCGTGCGTAAATTATGCAAATTAGACTAACTTTGATGTTATTTGGTGTTACTTTCAGCACTGTAAGTGTAAATGCCAATACGGCTTGGGCTAGAGGCCGTATTTATGAACCGATCTTTACGAAACTCCTTGGGTACCTTTGTTATCACCGTGGGACGAGAACGAGTGTTTTTGGGTCCGGTCCAAAATTCAAGATGGCCGATGGCAGCCATTTTGTACAAAATTTGATGCAATCAGATTTTTGCACAGAACTTCCATATGAAAACGCTGATTTGAATAATTTTTTGTTTGAATGTTTAGTACCATGGGATACATCACATATAATACGGGTTTTTTTCTCGTGCAGAAATTATGCAAATTAGATGAACTTTGATTTTTTCAGTGCTACTTACACACAATAAGTACACAGGTTAATACGGCTCGGGCTAGAGTCTGTATTTATGAACCGATCTTCACGAAACGTCTTGGGTACCTTTGTTATCACCTTGGGACGAGAACGAGTGTTTCTGGGTGCGGTCCAAAATTCAAGATGGCTGCCAGTGGCCATTTTGTACCGAAATTAGGTCCAATCAATTTTTTGTCACAACTTCTATACAGCTCATATTTGTGAACTGATCTTCACGAAACTTCTTGGATACCTTTGTTTTCACCTTGGGACAAGAATGAGTGTGTTTTGGGGTGCCTTTGTTATCACTGTGCTATGAGAACAAATATTTTGCGGTTCAGTCAGACCCACTCTGGGACTCAAAGATTTCTTTTCTAGTTTAGCATCTGACTGTCACCCACCTTTACAATACTTTACCTATACATTTGTTACATGCAACGGTCAGTATTTATGTACAGACCGTTACAATACTTTATATGTACCTTTGTTATCAGGTCATTGCCTAGATGTTTGTCATTGCTGTGTCACATACTATACATGTACATGTCTTTGTCTTGACAAGTTGAGCTACAGTGTCATTGACACTTTCATTCTGAATTTCTATGAAAAGCGTGGCTGCCAGCAGTCCTCTTGGATTTGGCATATAAATTTTCAACAATTCTATTAGCACACCCAACAGACCACATCTCTCACCCGATCTTTTTCTGATTTCATACATAGCTGTAGTATGATGTTTTTCTGTAGAAACTTGAGTGAATGACTTAGCATTACAGGAACTTTCTATTTAGTTCAGTCCTTTCTTGGTTAAGTTGAACTGCAGGGTCATTGACACTTTCATTTATTGAATTAAACCCTTGTGTACACAGCTTTTAAATACAAAAACTCTAATGATTGAAATTTGAGTGTTTCAAAGTCCTTCTAAGTCTCAAACTGATATCGGTGAAGTGTCATAAACATTATACATTAATGAGCAGGCATGTTCATGTACTCCAGTTTTCAGGTTGTGACAATTCCAAGGTGTTTTTTCACATGAAACTTATATATATTTCTGTAGATAGGTTTTAGTTCATAACTGATGATCACAGATTTTATTAAACATGTTCGATACAGACTATTTTTCCACTTGATATCATGGATCCATCTAATGAACTAAAAACACTGCCCATTTTTGTGAGCTGCCAATCAAAATGTCACATTCTGACCCAGATCAATTCAGAAGCTGTTGAATGTCATATGGGAAATGCATGCTTTTGTTCAAATCCACCAAAATTAACAGAATTAATCTTATTCTTTTAATGGGGAGTGATTTTATAACAATCACTTTTTGATGCAAATATCTCTCAGATAACGGCAGGTAATTTCTTAAAAATCTGAACAAAACCTATTTGGATGCAATTTTCATTTATATTTTTCTGTTTACGTATTGTTTGCCAATCATCAAAGAGTTGGGTTTTTTTGTTCTTATTTCAAGCTGACATCAGAACTGTCAAATGCTACAAATAAGACCAAATTTTTCTTGACAAACTTAGAAAATTATAATTATGATAGAGGTATGTAATAATCACAGAATGCCACGATGCATGAATGCATTTATCAGTATGGCACTCGTACCATTGCCAAACATTACGTGTACAGTCCCTGTAAAAGTAGTCTCCCAAATTACCCCAGTAGTTACATATGATTTCCCCGTGGGAACCCCGGGAAGTAAGCAGCACTTGTTTACTGTGGTAAACCAGTTCCGCTTTACTAGTAAAATAGGACCCAGTCACCAATGCTTGGGGTGAAAGTCCTCTAAAATGGGCAACATGTTGATCAACGATTGACTAAACTTGACTTCATCTCCATGTTGTGTCACGATTAGCCATGGTGCATAAATATGTGACGTTAACCACCAACAAACAAACAAACAAACAAGTTACATATGATTACATAATGCACTCACTGTTACTGAGGTTCAGTTAAGGTCACCATGTCTATTTATAGAGGAACTTTTTTATGAGTGGGCGGAGCTAATTAATGGGTTTTTCCAGCACTAGTCTGATAAAGCATACAAAGCATAACATCTTTTATCGTTGATAAGCTTTATCTCATTATTATTTTTTCAATAGGAAACTCTGCAAAACACAGAAATAATAAATACAGTAAACAAAAATAATTATATACAGTATATATACCTTAAAATCAACAGATAGGTGTTTAAGATCTTTTGAGATGTTGTTTACAACCTTTCTGGCAACTTTTATTTATCAAATGTTATTAAACATCTTTTTGAAAAATTATTTTGTATTTTGTTACAATTTATTGGGAAAATATGTGTATCAATATATTCAATTAATTGTAACAGAATAAAAAAAATCACACCAAAATAATCTTGCCAGATAAAGTTCAAATGAAGAAATATTTAAGTCTAATTACTGTGTAATATTCATTTGTGCATTCAGCCCTTCACTTAACATAACGGTAAACATCGGACAGCGCTATACCCAAAATTCATCATTACAATTTTTTTTTAGTTTTTTTTTCTTCCTTTTTTGCTTCCAAAGCATAGCTTAGGCCATACAAAGTTGATTGTCTGTTTCTCAGGCCATTTTTTCCAAAAAAGCATGAGGGCAGGCAGGTTTTTTTTTTTCTTTTATTTTCTTCCCGAGAGGTTGTTTGTGGTAATTTGACCCCCACCCAAACGCCTGATGAACCACGAAAAATTTCGCAGATATATTGGTTATTCACCATAGGGGTGTTGGGTCATAAATGAAGTGGGGTTTGAATGTTTGTTTTTTCAGTGAAACGTGAAAATTATAACACAGGACGAAACGCCTCGTGGGTGAAACGTGTCGGGTTGAAATGTCTCTGGGACAAATCAAATGTCGAAGTGCCAACTTTCACAGATTTATTTTACCAAAAAAAAAAATCCTTTCACAACCTGCCTAATAAAATTGTGAATCGCAATTTTTCCCCATTATATTCAAAATTATCACAACCCATTTGAACGAGCAGTTCATCCATAAATCATATTTTTAGGAAATCTGAAAATTAAATACAAAACGAATGTTTGCGTGTTTTTATTAACCAATTCGACCGCACATACCTGCCTATATGCGATTTATTTTCAACTATGACTGTTACTTTTATATCAAGCAACGGTTACTATTAGTTATCCAATTATCCTGCATCTCAAATGCATTTATTTAAATTAACTGGGAAACTCGTAACGGTTTTAAATAAGAGTACACAAATTCCCATTGACAGCCATTTACAATACAAATGTTACTAAAAATAAATGCCAGGAGACTGTGTTCCATTCAACATAGCACCTGACTTTGCAGACTTTCTGAGGGTTGGTGCGAATCAAACATGGTGCGAATCGACCATTCCCCTTTGCGACTGTTTGTTGTCAGACTGAAAGACACCTTCCTTCTTGCTGTCATTATGACTTACCTTTTACAGAATAAAACACTTTCTGTCGTGAATATTGCTAAAACCCACCCACTTTATTAAAGTATGGTGCAGAAAAAGCTTGAAGTGTGTTAATTTAAAATTTTGCGAACACATCGATATCGATTTACCGAAATGAGCACAATATCTCAAATTTTTTTGGAAGATTTTTTGGTGTCATAAAAAGGTTGCATGCGCACCAAAAATGACCATGCGCGTGGGCCTGAGAAACAGAGGTTCTTTTTTTATGGCCTTACAAGTCCTGCTTGAAACATGCGCATAGCACTCATTTCAATCAGGGGTTATAAGCTCGGTTTTGGAAGCAAAAAATATTTTGAAAACTGTCGTCTTCTATTTAAATGTGACTTAGGTTAGATAAGCGGTTTATCAGTTGACCTTTTAACCGACAGTTCAACAGTACTATCCATATCACAGCATAAAAGCCTACATCTTTGCTTCTAAAATATAGCTTATGATACCTCCTTTGGCACTAGTCTGATGCGCTAGTTTCAGTTATGAGTCCTAAACAATATTTTGAAACAGAATCATGTCAAAAAGTACTACCCTGCCCAATGTGTGATAGTTAAGGTATCAATGCTTTTCGGCTTCATGCGATTTGGCCCCCGTGGCACTTTCAGCCTTGCGCCCTTGAAGTTTGGCCTTGGGTCTCTCTCTGTTCGGCCACGAGTCTGTCTCTGTTTGGTCTTGCTTCTGTTTCTGCTCTGCCTCAAGATTTTCGGATGGGTTAATATAATAATATATGAAGACAAATTCATTTTCATGATTTATTTCAACTTATCGACTAAAAGTATTCAACACAGATTTACATCATCCACACAAACAAAACTACTGACAACAAATAGAGATACAAATTGTATATCAATATCAGTGGATATAAATAACGACGATTTACATTTAGGAATTTAAAAAAACGTCGCCAATTATTTAATTAAGTTCAGTTATGGCTGTTTGGTGCATGTAAACACATATCACTGAGAACTTACGAGGAGTTTGGACCCGAAGTCCTTAAGTATAATTTCCTGGTGTGGTAATTATATTACGGACATTGGGTGCAAGTTCGGACTTTTGGGGCGAAATCCTTTATTGAAGAAAATAGATTGGATTTTTGAAACTACTGGTAACTTGGTCAAAGTCAATCCCTGTCGAAAATATTATTAAAACACTGCCCTGAAAATCTTAATTTTTCCGACTTGATGAAAGGGGGTGAGTTTAGGCTGCCAGCCTCCACCCCCTTCCACGGTTCGTACGTCTATGTTTTCATGATGAAACAATAAGGAAGTATTTTGCAATTATTCACTGACGAGCACGGGAGCTGTCTTGCCGTGCTTATCAGCAAATAATTGCAAGATAATTTCTAGGAAATTCAATGTAAAAACGAAAGTTCACATAGACTACATAAATGGGTTTTCACGTTGAAATAAAACAACGGTCCAGTCCAAATTCGACTCGACCCACATCATTACATGTATAAATTCTCAGAAAAAATAATAAATAAATTGATCAGTGCTATTTGCCCTCCCACAACCCCTCCCCCACCCCTCAAGACTGCGCTTTTTGGCTCTAACTGAGTCCGAAGTACTGGGGCCGAATCGTGTACGACCAAAAAGCGACAGAGCCAAGAGATAGGTGGTCACTTACCAAAGGGGCCAGTGGATTACCACTGAAACACAATGTATGGGATAAAAATATACATTCCCTGTGGGGAAAAACAGAAGCTATAACAAGAAGCACAAACAACAGCTTCATGAACCACAGTGCACTAATAAAACTGTTATTCGTAGAAGCTGGGTTTCAAAAGAATATATACAGAATTAGCACATAAAATGGAATAAGCACTTACAAGCATGTTTTTCAAAAATGCAATAAACGTTTTAGCACTATTTATATGAATTTTGCATACATAAATAAAGATAATCTCAATATTGATTACCTATCTGAGACAATTATCAACCTAACTAGGCAGTAGTTTCCAGTCAAGTCTTGGCTGCTTATATGCAGCCAAGGCTTGACTAGAAATTACTGCTACGGCATTACGACTTCTGAGATGCGGTGGGTGGAATTCCCGAGAACAATCTGGGGACTAACTGAAAAATAAATAACAAGAGGCGAATTAATAATAAAGGGAAAGGAAAAGGCAAACTATTTACAACTCAGGTGTCTTTATTCGCAACAATTTTTTGTGTGCTGGAGACTTCAATTTATTATAATTGTCCAAGTCATGCATTTTCTTTTTAACTTCTTCTGCCGTGTGCTTAGCCTACAACCACATTTTTTTGTATTTTTTTTTTTTTTTTAGTGTCAGGTGAAAGTTCCTTGTAGGTGTATCTCATGCAGAAGAGTTGATAATAACTTTCCGCATGCAATTTGTATTGCACTTTATCGTCACTTGAATAGCCCCAGATATAATCAGTGTTGAGCAATGAACCCTCCATCCTTCCTTCAATTAAGACTGGCTCGGGATCTTTTTTCAATATTACCATCATTTCAAAAAAGTGATGCCAAATCCTTTTAACTAAACACAGTTCGGCAAAAGGATCCGGAAAATTCAAATTTTTCTTGATGTTTTCTGTAAGTTTTGTAGAAATTTGTTTGTTAGTTAAAACTTCTTGCAACACATGAGGAAATTCATCAGACAACCCTTCAGGAGATGGTGAAATTATTGTGAATGCATGATCTTTGTTGAGTTTAACTGGTTCAGGGTGGCCTTTTCGGTCAAAGTGGATTTGGAAATTTCCCTGTTTTACGCCACTTTTATTGATGTTATTTTCTAAGTTTGACAGTTTTTCATTTTTGAATGCTTCGCAATCCTCTCCTCTTTGTTCACTTACATTTCCATCTGAAAGAATATTTCCAATTTCTAAATTTAACAATTTTTCCACACACCTTGTTAAAGCATGCAATAGGCAGAATACTGTGTGATTTATTGGTATACAGCTTAGTAGGGATGAAGGGTGTTTC
Organism: Pictodentalium vernedei; assembly: GCA_031216915.1. Classification (NCBI taxonomy): domain Eukaryota; kingdom Metazoa; phylum Mollusca; class Scaphopoda; order Dentaliida; family Dentaliidae; genus Pictodentalium; species Pictodentalium vernedei. The sequence goes on along the minus strand of CM062291.1, from coordinate 198,698,862 downwards.
CTATCAATATCAAGGGGTAACTGTGTCCGCATTCCAGATTTTATATCAACTTTTTTCTATCTTCTTTTGTCATGTGAGTATATATTCCAACCTGAATCCGTTGTCGGACCTAACACATGATCACCATCCAGCACCGCATAATGTTCGGAAAATTACGCTCAGACAGTAGGCCTAAGGACCCACATTTTTGGGGTCAAGTTCACAATGGGCTGGTTCGTTCTCTGCACACCTTGAAGTCCAACATCACCCGATGAACGGTTAATTTGTTTTTTATTGAGAAACTTGAATGTTGTATATCATCCTCAGATTAAAGGGGAGGTCGTCATTCGGAGTTGCTTTGCGTCCTGCCCCCAGGGCCCACTGCCTAGTCTAACCCAGAGGTGGCGGAAGCTCCAAAAAAGTGGGAGTGCACAATTTTTGTGGGTAATCGCAGGATTGTAGGACGGAAAATAAATGTTTAGGGGGCTCAATATGGGGGTTTGGGTGGTTGGAGGGGTACTTTGTCATTGCGTATGTCATCAGTACAGAACAAAATTATATGCCACCCCAGAAAAGGATAAACATGCGCATGTTTTATCATAGACCAAACTTGGACCCAAATTCTGTAATATAATTATTTTGGGGTTTGGTACGCCCAAAGGACGTACCAAACCCCAAAATTATATTACGGAATATGGACCCAAGTTTGGACTAGTTTTACTATTACTATAGTCTGACTAGCTGTGAACTTGTGACGTGCAATATCTCATTATGTAAAAGCGAGATCGACAGTATTATGTTGCTAAATTTTTTATAACTTTTAATACCTCCCACAGTCAATGTGGCCATAGGGGTTGCGTACGTTATGTCAGAATACATCCTGTTAGGGTACCCATAATTGGTGAAAAAAAGTGTGTGTGTGTTATTATGTATTTTTTTTTTGGGGGGGGGGGGGGGTGCATATAAGAGGAGGTGTTTTGAGGTAGGGGTAATATAGATCAGGTTTCCAGACGCCTGTGGTCTAATAACTCAATTGGCCTGTTTAGTGAGTAAGGAAAATATGCTGTCCTCAGCCCGTTAAGTCGACGCCAGCTGTCCTTGCGAATACATGGAAACGCAACCAAATTGTGTAAAGGTCTTTTTCATTACCTGGCATATGTCTGCCACTGCAGGATAAAAAAGGTGTGGATTTGAATGACTCTTTTCGAAAGGTGCTTCAACCTGTTATAAATGAGATTTTTTTTTATTTCCATTTCCATAACTTCGCTAATAATAGTCGGATTGTAAAATTCAAGGACAAAATCGCACAGATTTTTACTCAATATATTCGAAACGAAACACATTTTTAAAATTTCCCTATGATATTAAAAATAGTATTTGCTCGACTGGTAGGAAAAATGTGCTAATTGGTATCCAAAATTTACAGGATCAAAGAAACACCGACGTCAACAATAAGTAACGAGAAGGTTTTCAGAAATATTCATGCGAGATCGGAAATGCTCTTAAAACTCATTTTGTACAATATTTCGAAACAAATTTTAACGATTTTATTTTTATTTGTGTAGTTTGGGAGTGATTGTCTTTTTCCCAAAATTATTAACGGCCGTTTTGCAGAGAAATGATGTTTGGTGGTCCTAATTTTGGTCGGAAGCATAACCTTGTCACAACACTGGGAAACACATCATGCTAATTATAACCGACATTGCGTCTTATTGAAGTCACGTGGTTGGGTTTTGATACCCCACCTCACAGTGCAATTAGTGGGGAGTCGATTGGCAGTGTTTTACAGGGAGCGTACACGTAATGAAGGATAGAACTTGAGGATGCATCTCTCGTTCTATCCTTCCACATTGATACTCATGCCAAATTGACAAACGCATTTATACACTGTGACATTCTGTGCATCTAGGCTATCTTTGTTGTATTTGATCCACTCACTTTCAGGGTTAGAGTATTATGATGGTAAAAGTAATCATTCTTGAACCATGCAATTGAAACTTGCAGACATGATAAGATCACCCTTAAATTTCACTGCAGGTCAAATACAAAAGACTGGAAATATATGTATTATATCTCATGTGACTTTCCCTTCTTCTGATTGGCTGAGAGGCACTAGACTATTTCTTATCAACCTACCTTACAGTTGTTTACTACAGGCTTGCACTACAGTGGAAGACCCTAACTCGGAAAATATACTCTCTATTTTGATCTTTCCCAAGAGATTTGTTAAAGAAAAGTGGTGCAAAAGCACCCCGAAAAAATAAGTCAAAACTGGGTCGAGCGCCAGTAGGGGACGCTCTTCTCTTAGTACAATTCCACGACTTCCGGAAAACCACTGCGCAGGCAGTAACTAATGAATCATTCTTTTTTCGTCCGACGTCTCAGGATGACGTGCGGCCATTTCTATTATGAAACAATGATAATTCAACTCATCGATAATGGTTTCCTGTGACTGGAATTATGGATCTGAGTATCGTATAATAACAGGACTGTGTTTTATATATTCTCGTTATTATTTTCAATCACATTTTCTTTGTATTTTATATATTTTACGTGTCGCGCGCGACTTTCGCGTACCGTGAGGTTCGTACATAAAGTTTTTCGGTTGATAAATTTTATTATTATTGGAGTTAGGTGTCAATGGGGGACTGTATGAACTGGATTTCTCCACTCTGTTGAGCTATTTTTTAGGTCCCTGTCTGCCGTCTGGGTTCAGTTGTGTTCCCGCCGGTACTTTTTCTGCCACCTTTCTCTCGTAGTTGGGGGGGCGGGTGTTCTTCTACTGTCTATATCTGTTGAGTTCACCTTTTTCTTCTACTGCTCTCACCTCTGTTATGTTCCAGTATTTGTTTAGGGCAATTCCTTTTGCCCTCGCTTTGGTGCATTCTTGTGGCCTTTCCTCCCACACCCGTGGTGGGGGGGGAGGGAGGGAGCACTGTCATTTTGGGTCCTCCCGACACGACCATGTCTCGTGAGAGTTACACCCCCTCCGTGAGGGATGTGCAGTTTTTTAACCATGGTGGATACTGCGGGAGCTGTTGAGTTGTCTGGTGAAGAGATGCCTGGTTCCAGGACTATGGTCCCTCTCCAGTCGACATCTGAGGCTGTCACTAGGTTTGTGACTTCTCCTTTGGAGGCCAAGCTCGGTTGCTCTCTCCCCTTTTCCGCCAGTTTCAACAGCTCCCGTCGTATCTGCTGCTACTGCTGTTCTGTCTACAGCATCGTTCACCGTTTCAGCTGGCATGCAGCGATGTCTGTAGTGTAGTATGGTTGTGGGGTACTGGCCTCAGCCTTCCCTGACTTCAAATCAGCAAAGTCGGAAGTGGCTGCCGACCGAACCCTCTGCTGTGGCCTCTCCTCTGTTGAGCACAGCAGTTTTATCCCTGCAGGGGTCTGCAGAGGTGTCTGGTAGTGTAGACGTGGGGTATCGGCCTCCGCCTTCCCTGACTTCAACTCGGCGAAGTCGGAAGTGGCTGCCGACTGTACCCCATGCTGTGTCCTCTCAGCCGTTAAGCACAGCAGTTTTATCCCTGCAGGGGTCTGCAGAGATATCTGGTAGTGTAGACATGGGGTATCGGCCTCAGGCTTCCCTGACTTCAACTTGGCGAAGTCGGAAGGCGCTGCTGGCCGAACCCTCTACTGTGGTATCTCAGCCGTCGAGTACCGCAGTTTTTCTCATTGGATTCGGATGTTCATGGTGGGGTCACCATGAGCTCCGTGGCGTTTCCGTCCATGCACTCTGGTCCCATGGCCAGTTTTGTGGGACCAACTCTTTTTGTGCAGCTTGGACCTTCTGTCCCACAGAGGTCCACGGCGACTCTCCTGAGTTTCGGTTCTGTAGATCCTCGGGGTATGTCATACCCCAATACACATCTGCCTTCAGATGTTTCGGCTGCAGCCCGTCATCCCGCGTCAGGTGTATTTGAGGATTGTGACCCATTCGCTTGTTAAATGGGTCAGGAGTGAAGCCACTTTGTCGGTTCGTTACCATGTCGAACTGGCCGACACAGTCAGTGAGCTTAGGGAGGCCCTCTCCTTGCTCACTTAGGTTCTGTCCAATAGCCTTTTCAGTTGCTTCCAGCGAGGCTATGAGTGGTTTCCGGGCACCCCCTGTGGTGCCGCCTCACGGGATTGGAAACAGGCCGCTTTCTGATCCCCCTGGTGTGCCTACACCATGGGAGGCATCTGGTGGTTTGTCCATAATGAGCTATGTGTCTTCCGACTCAGGGGATGAGTCTGACCTACCTGACGTTGAGTGCCAACAGTCTTCTGACTTGGGGGCAGCTCTCGACTTTCTGTTTGGGTTCCTTCCAGATCTCACACCGTCAAACCAGCCGACAGTGTCAGCCCGGCCACGATCATCGGTCGAGGCGCCTACAGCCTGTGGAGCAACCTGCTTCTGGGTGCCTTCGACTGTGCCTGTCGGTACAGGTGGTTGAAGTGTTTACAGCTTTGGACTCTAAGCTGAGTTCCAAGGCTATGAAGACGTCATTCTTCATCAGGATTGACACTTTTTTGCCTCCGGTGCGTTATCGTTCCTATGATTCTGCCAATCCGTCAGTCTGCCAGACTTTGATGGTCTTGAATCAGGACTCCAACTCCCAAGCCGGCCATTTTTCATATGGAGACTCTGGAGTCCGTGTTGGGCTTATCGAGAGAGATGCTGGAATGCTTTCTCTCTCCGATCACGTCGCCTTTGCTTTGCTGCTTATCTGCCCCCAGATAAGTTTGACAATGTACAGGCCTTTTTGTGTGTGTTGTCCAAGGTGCTCATGTATCTTCTCACACACATGCCTGTAACACGGTCTGTAACACGGCTAACTTGGAATTAGTTCACAGGGACGCTGTGCTGGACACAAGCCGTTCCCTTCTTGAGGGGCAGCGCGCTACTCTTCGATCTGCCTCTATCGGCCTGTCTGCAACTATTCCATGGTTCCTTGGCGACGGTCCAGCTTGATCAGGGGGCCGTCCAAAGCCTAACAAGTACCCTTCTGCTTCCTCTGCGAAGCCAAGGGCTGATTCTCCTGCCGTCTCTTCTACTTACTCACAGGGTAAGGGTAGGTGTCAGCAGTAGTCACCTCGATTTGTCCGAGGTTTAGGCATTCCACTCAGTTGAGAGTGCCTCTTCCAACACAAGTTCCTTTCACTGTTACACGTTGGGAACTTTTGCTCACGGAGATAGTTAATCTCCTGTCAAAGAGGTCATCAAGAACATTCTTTCAGTGGGATTTTATTCCCGCCTGTTCTTGGTGCCGAAGAAGGATGGCCGACTCTGACAGGCTATCGATTTGAGTATCCTGACCCAGTCTATCATTGCTCCTAAGTTAAGCATGGAGGCTTTTAGGACGGTTCGCCACTCCATTCACCAGGGAGTTGTCCAGTTGTCCAGTTCAAGGCCATGCCCTTTGGCCTCAACCTGGATCCTTGGGCCATCACCCGTCTGATGTCGCATGTGTTAGTCTTACATCGCACACAGTACAGGGTGTCTTCTTCGGCATCTAGTCGATATCCTCCAGCGGCATTCCAGTGCTGCCTTTCTGGAGTCGGATGTCGACACACTGTTGAGCCTGCTCATGTCACTAGGGTTCAACGAGGAGATGTCGGACCTGGCCCCTTCTCCGTCGTTTTGTCATCTGGGATGGGCTTCCATACTCAGCTGGATACGGTGGCGGTTTCCCGGGCAAGGGCTGTGATTTTCTCAGCCTTTGCCCTGACTCTGTCCCAATCCACGTCCACAACAGCTCGGAGTCTTCCCTGGCTGCTCGGTCTCTATGGTTCGGGGATGAATCTCATTCCTCTAGGTCGGCTGCATGTCAGACCTCTCCAACACTTTCTGCTCAGTCGTTGGAGGCCCAATGTCGATCCTCTGGATCTGGTGCTTCAGTTACCGGAGTCTCTTACTTGTCACCATCTCCCCTGACAGATATTCAGTGGATTATTCAGGGAGTTCCGTTGGATTTCCCCACATCCGATTGTGTTCTGACGGCAGTCGCCAGTGATCTCGGATGGGGTGTGACGTTGGATCCTCTAGGTCTTTCCCTTCACGGGTCATGGGACCTGGATCCAGCAGCTCTTCACGTCAACCAGAAGGAGCTTTTTGCTCTTCTGAGTTTCCAGCAGTGGATCCCCCACCTTTGGAATTGTCAGGTCCTTCTGTTGTCTGATAATTCGACAGTGATTGTTTACATTCACCCTTCGAACACGAAATATGCCTTTTCTGGTCCAGAATAGTTATATGTTGTAATTAAATTAAGGAGAATGGCTGCTCAGTGGATATTTGTTGTAGACCAATCAATATTTTCAGCATGCAGCCCCAACATTGCACCTTGAAAATATTAATTGGTCTACCCCCAAATAATGAATAATGATGTCACTGAACTGATGTGGAATGTAGCATCAGGATTCCAAGGGTTAAGTGTTGACATTCCAGGATTTCAAGAAAGTCAGTGATACTACATGTTACTAACTGAAGTGTAACACCATTTATGTGCGAAATTATATTAATTTTGACCTGCGACAAATAGCTTTATATGTGGCAGTGTCAGTTGGTCAATCTAACCTGTTGGTCGATCTGTGACCAACAGTTTTTAAACTCACTATCTTTTGAAATACATGGTTATATGACATTATATATGGTATGCAAGTGTATCTTATTGATGTCTAAGCCTATGAAATGCATGTGTTATTTGGAGCATTTTTGTCAGAGTTGTTACCCTTGATGGTCGCAGCTTAAGTGTGAACGTGTTTCTTTATCCAGAACAGGAATTGGATAGCCACTTACCTATTAGTGCAGTCAAGATAATGTACATTGATTTCAATGTTATCAGATGTTTGTTGTATAGAGTTGTGTATTTGTCCCCTGATATTTTGTTGGAGAGCTATTGTAATCAGGTACGTTCGCCCATACATCCGGATGATCGTCCATCCATCCAGAGGAATAACTAAAGTTTGGGTCATCGAATTAAAACCAAATTTGGTATATATATCCCTTACTCCAATGATTATATGAATTCCGAATATTGACTGGATCTGATAATTCTTTTTGGAGTTAGGCCCCTTTTTTAAGACACTTTTCCGCCCAATTTCGCAACTTTGGAAATTTGGTTTCCAGATGATAACTTCAGTTTGAGTTATTGCATCACCAAATTTTGTACATAGATTTGTCTCAAGAATACACAGGTCAAGTTTGAATTTTGGGTTCTGCCCAACCAATTTTGGCTGAGTTATGGTCCTTTTTTTCATTTTTTTTTACTTTGAAAATTGCATGTCCAACTGATAACTTGAGTTTGAGTAATTAAATCAATACCAGTTTTTGTACAGAGGTGGTTTGTGTCATGAATACGCAGATTTGGGTTCAGTCCGACCAATTTTGGCTGGGTTATGGCCCTTTTTTCATTTTTTCGACTTTGAAAATTGGTTCTCTGGAAATATGTGGAATGTAAAAGAACTTGCTGTCGGAAGACATAGTCCACGCCTGGTGGTGGTCTTTTTCTTATTGCAGCTTCTCTTTTTGCAAACTCCTTGCACTCTGGCAACTACAGAAAGTAGTACATTTTCCGAGTGTTACACTGGGAAAATTTTACTGCCAAAAACTGATATTTGACATAAGTAAGCTGGGAGCTTATACTTCTGCAATAGTACTTGTTATTATGATATACACATTCCCTGTGGGAATTGAAACAGTGTTGTTTACTGTGAGAAACAAGCTCTGTTTTACTGGTAGAATACAACCTGGTAACAAATGTGGAAGTCCTCTAAGATGAGCAACATAGGTATAAACGATTAGCTGGCCTTGACTTTATTGCCATTCTGCAGAAATATGTGACCTTAAACACCAAAAAATAAATAAGTAAATAAATAAATATTATACACATCATGTGTTCAGACATTTACTTGTCCAATATCATCCTCACAAATTTTGGAAGGCAAGCTGTAACAGATAACAACAACTAAATTGAATTTGAACTCATGACTTCATGTGGTCTTTCACCTGTCAAATATTTTACTTTAATCTGATTGTATTAACCCTTTACCAAACATAACGACCAAAACCGGCCAGTGCTATTCTCAAGAATCGCCAATTAACATTCATTATTTTTTCATTTTTTGTCTCAAAAACATAGGTTATGACCCATCATTGGTTGAGCTCGTTCCAATGAGGGGGTCTTAACCTATGTTTTTGAGACAAAAAATTAGTTATTCAAGAATTTGTTTGCAAGTGTCGTCTGCTTTTCATGTTAGGTAAAGGGTTAAGATTTTAGAATTCCCCACATCTCTAATGAAACCTATCTTACAGAATTTGTAAAATATGTTATGGTAGCTATTTTTTTTTTTTTTTTTAAAGTTTTGTACCGACATCACTCTGCACAGATGACATAGGTAGATTTCAGGAGGCTGAAAGTGTTCTTGAAAATACTTGAGACTATTTCAGATTTTTGTAACTTCCTCCAATATGTAAAAAAAAAAACAACATTAAATGTGTATACAACATCTTTTTTAGCTTTCAAAGGTATATATACTATTAAAAAAAGTGGGATATTTGATAAAAGTGAGATATATGAAGAAAGATATTTATATTTTCATCAAAAAGACAGTTGAGGCATTGCACTGTGACATCTGGTGAATGATTTCAGCAATAGTTGGGTGTCTGACAAGCACATATTCCATGCACTGAGCTATAGAAGACATAGATGGTCAGTCAGAGAATTTACCACATTCAGTCCAATACCTTAATACCTTGTAAATTCTCCTCAGTTCGCGAGACAAGTGTGGATCCGATGTGGCATACTCCTCATCAAACGTCCAATATCAGCTTGACTGATGTTATTCTATTCTTCTTGTAGTGCTGCACCGAGTTCCTGGACATTGGTAAAGGGTTGTTGGCATTGTCATAGGTGCTTGCCAAGCATATCCTAGATGTGCTCGATTGGTGAAAAGCCTGAACTTAGTGCTGGCTAAGGCAGTGTAGTGATGTTCTGCTCCTGGAGGAACTCTGTAGTGACACAGGCTCTGTGTGCTCTTGCATTGTCATCATGGAAAATTAATCGACGGCTGTGACGTCATGCAAATGGCACCACATCAGCTGCTAACATGTTGTCATGCTAGTACTGCCCTATGACATGCCCTTGGTTGACATGTAATGCTGTTCTGCTTGTCACGGTTATGCCACCCCACACCACAACCGACCCACCACCAAAACGATCGTGCTGTGTTTACATCATGGTATCATTCGTTCCACCACCACCACACTCTGTTTTGCCTGTCGTGGAAGTCAAGAGTGAACCTCGATACATCGGAAAACATGACGTTGCTCCAATGATGATTGTCTCGGCACTCTCGTGCTCCACATCAATTATACCTTGCTGCGATGTGATGTTCAGCCAAACGTGGAATTATTCGAGATCATCAAGCTTACAGATTCCTACTGTGTAGGCGATTTTGGATAGCCTACCGCTGACTCGCACATCTATCACTCAGTGCAGCTGCTGTCCAATTTCTGAGGCACTTTAATGGCGGTTACGTGATGCTGTGGTTCAGATGAAATGATCCTGGTTAGCAGTTGTCGTCCTTTGACGACCTGACCGACATTTGTCATCAACATTGCCTGTCTGATGGTAGCATGACCACAACCTGCTAATCACCATTTGAGTAACGTTGAGAATTTGAGCCACTGCAGTCTGTCTGTTGCCAGCTTCCAACATGCCAACGGCCCATAAACGTTTGTCACGTGTCAGTCTTTGCATACCTCAAAAGTTACATTTCGGCCAGAAACTATTGATGAACGAGTTTATACCAAGAAAAGAACGATGAGACCTCTGAAAAAGCCTGTCCAGTACAAATGAAAATTTCAAAACGTACCCCACAGCATTAATGTGGTGCTTGTGCGAAAAACCTGTACAAAGTTTTCGTGGGGTGGTGACATTCATGATCCATATTAAACTTGGTAACATATTGATGTGTCCAGTCATGCGTATCCAAAACCATTTTCCGAAAATATCGACATCAGTTTGGATATCCCCTACTTTTTTTTAATAGTATGTATTAAAATTATTGTATTGTTTACAGGGCTGGAAAAGCTATCTGACTATGATGACCCTATGTTATTGGAGATCTGGGCTCAGGCCCTGTGGAAAACTGGAAAGACTGAAATTGCATTGAAGAAAGTCAAAGAAGCACTACGTTATTCCAAGGTATCTTTTTTTACCAAAATGTTTTTTTTAACTGCATTGCTTCCTATCTTTTTAATCCTTTATCCAACACACAGGATGTATATTGTTTTCAAAATTTTCAAGCAGTTTTAACAAAATTATATCATGTGACCCCCTCATTGGTACGAGCTCATCAAGCTTGTTCCACTGAGGGGCTCACATATAATTTTGTTGAAGATTTTTGAATTTTTTTTCTGGCTCACTTTGTAAATTAAGTGGGCAAATGTGACTGATTCATTTCCAAAGTTTATTTTTGTAACCATGTACAAAATGACACATTTGCTGTGTTTTCTTTGTAAAGTGAACACAATTCTGTTGTGTGGCAAATGGGTTGTTATTCCACCACCTCATTAAGTAATGATTTATTATATGAGACACAAGTAGAAATTTGATGTCTTGTTGCATTACCTTAATCTGTTAAAATTGTTGTTGGACCACGTTTCAGAGGCTGTTACAGGCCTGGCGTTTTCAGGCGCGCGATTTTTTCGTGCACCTTAACGTGCGCCAAGAACCATTAAGGTCCACGAAATTTCGCTCTCCTGGGTGCACAAAGATAAGTATAACACTTTTGAAAAACACTGCTTCAAAATTGAAGGATGCATATTTATGCTTGCATGTCATAGCGCAGGGAAAATCAGAAGGTTATCTCATTTTTTTTATTTTCATTTCAGAGATTTCGTACCTATTTTTCTGTCATATAAACTGTAAAACACACGACCGTGGAATAATTCAGGTGACCCTCATAAAATTTACTGTATCACAACACCATCTTTTGTCAGTTACACGAGGCATCACTGAACAGCATAACACAGGCTATTTATAAACCTCTGTTGTGTTTACTTTCACTTTCGGTTGTCATGATATTAGATTATCAATCTGATTTTTTGTGAATTTCTGCGAATATTCGAAACGTCACCATCACCTGCCCATGAGAATTATTTGATTGGTTTCATTTTTCACCGGGTATGTACAGTTTCTATTACTATTCAAACATTGCCCCATTTCAAAACCAACTTATATTCCCATTAAACGACATCGGATAATCAAAGAACTTAAATTAAGTGATAACCACGTGGAGTGACAGTATTCCCTCAACACAAATTCGATATTCATGACTATTGATGTACAGTTTCCGAAAGCTGTCCCCGTCAAGAGTGTTCACATTTTTTTTATTTACCACATCAAAAGTAATTTCGAATGCGATGAATAAAAAACTTGAAGATAAAAAATTGTGTTATCCCAGGACCATTTAGAAAATCTTCAGTTGGCATCATGTACTGTACAGCTGGCTCTGGTGCAATGAACTGAAATTCAAAATTTATCTGATGGGATGAACTTGAAGGGGATGAAGTTGAACCATGATTGGCCTGTGACAGTTGTGAGTTGTCGGGACTGACGACTTCAACACAGTATTGAGTAACTTTCGAAGTAACATGTATTACAACTATCCAAATTACGCAATGCAACTTTGTGAGTAGAGCATGTCTGGTCACAGTGTTGAACTGCGTTCATATGATATATCATGGTTCAACTGCCTTCCATGTCAAAAAAAATTAAGAGAGCCATTGTAGATCATTTCAGGAGAGCAATTTTTAGCCCCCCCTAAATTTTTCAGAATGCCAGGCCTGCTGTTAGAGATGGCACATGATTTTCCATAGTGACAACTTTGGTGGCAGCTTATTGTGGTGGCCTTCCACCACTATCTAGATGAGTTTGTACAGAGTTTTTCAAGTCTTGCACTAATACCTCAAAATAAAAATGAAAATAAGAAATCCTATCCATTTAGGACAAGACAATTTAATTACACATTTCTGGGTTTCAAGCCTGACCCATATTATATGCTATTTTAAGAAATGTGCTTTATAATTTTTTAAACTCTGCTATGATCGACTGGTTTATGTTGCTGTGAGGTTCTTCATCAGTGTTGTAAATGTCATGAATTCTATTGAGGAGACTGAATTTTTCCTATTCATTTGGTTTGGAGAGCATTTTATTTGTTTCATGTTAATTCAGTCTGTAAACTAAGTACATAGGCCCAGAAAAAACTGTCATCCTCTGTGGACTTTTCAGCTATATCATCTTAAATTGAGTTTATTTATTGTATCTCTGATTTGATATATCTCTAACACAAAGTATTAAGTAATATCCTTGTGTGACATCTTTTTAATGCCTCATGTCTCTCCTGTAATTGCAAAAAATGACAAAATTCCCTTTAAGGCCAAATTCATGAATATCTGTTGATAATGGATTGGTTAAAGTCTCAAAGGTACATACTGGTGAATGGAAATATTTAATTAACAGGTAGTTTTTCCCTTACTGCAAACAATTCTGAGCAGTTTTGCTGACTAGATATCTAGCATGTCTATGTGTCCACACAACTTGATACTTGGAGGATTCTATTTTGCTTTTTTTTTACCTTTTTCTAATTAATTATAACTGATTGTCTTACAGATAATACCAATGATAAGACTTTTTAGAGTAATCTACCCTTCTAGATGACAAAATCATACTACCTGTTTTAAATTGGTGCAATCAACCACATAATTTACAAATTAAGTTGTTGAAAAAAATAAATTTTTAAAAAAATGTAAAAAAAACTGTATCATTTGACCCCTCATTGGAGCAAGTTACATTTTTCAAAAAATGTCAACAAAACCATATCATTTGCCCACTCATTGGAATGAGCTTGTGAAACTTGTTTCAGTGAGGGGGGGGGGGGGGTGGTCATGTGATATGGTTTTGTTGAAATCTTTTGAAACATTTTTGAAAACAATAATTAAAATAATAAATTTGACTTCATCTGCATTGGGTATAGGATTAACGAAGTTTATCTTGAAATATTATATCGTGGCACCTCCAGAGTCTTTAATGGGATCTTTGAAAGGCATGTTGACCTTAGCTTATTGCTTTTCCGGAAGAAATGATCACATAGGTCTGGAAAAAAATTATGCAATATGCAAAGGAAGTATTAAAAAGTTAAAGAAATCATTTGTGTTGAAAATGAGAGAACTCTGATGTAATAAACTCTGTTTGTAGGATGATAAATCTAAGATGAGATTACAGACCTTTATTGATAAACTGAAGTGTCAACTTGCAGAATTAGAAGTTGCAAAAAACAATGCTTCCTTGGAACCTGATGAAGACTGGCTGAAGGATACAAATGTTTTGACATGTGAAAAGGTAAGTTTCAGACACAAAATGTTGAAAGTTTTTTTTTTTTAGCCATTCCTGCATGTCTTCTTCAAGTCAAATTATGTTGTTGTTGTTGTTGTTGTTGTTGTTGTTGTTGTTGTTGTTGTTGTTGTTGTTGTTGTTGTTATGAGAAAACAGAACATAAAGATAATTGTCCACTTCTGTCTCATGTGTATCTTTATTCTGTTATTTACAGCTATTTCAGTATGGTATTCAGAAGTGATGTGGTTAAGATTTCCGTTTAGTGTTTGTTCTCTTAGGGCTCCAGTACTGTAATGCTAACACATTTAAAAAAAAATTATTTAAACTTTCAGTTAATCTTTGAGTGACACAAGCATGTCATAATTGCTTCATCTTCTCTTTTTTCTGATGGAGAGATTTTTTAGAAGCTTCTTCTCTTTTTACAAAGTAAGCCAGCTGAGTGGTGTTGGCGGGCTTTCCCAAATTCATATCTTTTTGATGAATACTTTTCAATTTGAAATCTCATTTCTTTCTATTTTGTAAATATTTTTATGCTCTCCTGCATTTATGCATCTTTGAATTGGTATGTATGTTCTGTACATCCACACATCTATACTTATTCATTCTAACTGTTAACTTTAGTTTTCTTTGTGCAGAATGTTTTTGAATTTTACAATTGTAGTTTTGATCATACTCAATTGTCAAGTTCAGTTTTCTGAATTTTTTTTTTTAAAATTCCAAGTCCTCAGATTAATTTATGTTAATAATTAGCGTATATACATGTACACAACTGCAGATGACTTAACAGTGTTTGTATATTATTGTTGGCTGCCTGGACAGCAGCCAACAATGATGTAAAAACACTGGTATCCTAGTTCTCAAAGAAGAATACACTTGGAACAGCCTTTTTAGAGCAATATAAAAGGAGCTGTTCGTTAAAGTACTTTCAGAGTAGGGTCCTTGATTGTATAAAATGTTTCTATTTTTTATTTTCCATGTGATACCTTTTCCTTCAGTTTGCAGAACAGTTTGAAATTTGACAGTTTTTCTTATATAGCCCTTGAGTGCGCAAAGAAGCTTCTCTGTGTAATATATAGCACCTTTTTAAAGATGAATTACAAGTATTTTTAAAGTTAAGCATCTGGGGTCATATCTAGGGATGTCACAGGGCCCTCAGATTTTAACAATGTGGGTAATGGAGAAAATATTTAAAAAAATCTTTTTCCCCAGACTACTCATCCAAATTGCTTTAATGTTTGATATGTCACATCTTTAAAAGGTTGCTTTACAAGTGTGTTCAAATAGAGCTCCTGAGGTTGAAGTTTGGGGTGTTATGGGTGGGTCTCAGGTTTTAACACTATGGGTAATGAAGAAAACATTAAAAAGTTCTTCCAAACCACGGCTCGAAATTCTTCCATGTTTGTTGATATATAACATCTTTGTGAAGATTTGCTTACAAATTTCTTCAAATGAAGCCCCTAGGGTGATATTTAAGGAGGAGGGAATGGGTCCCTTGGATTTTAATACTATGAGTAATGAGGGATGCAAGATAAAAATCTCAAATAAAAACCACTGTTCCAAATATTTCCATGTTTTTATTTATATAACATCTTTGTTTGCATGCATTACAAATTTGTTCAGATTGAGTAAAATTTCCTCTTCTCTCAGACCCACTGCTCCAAGTGTTTCTATGTTTGATATATAGCATCTTTGTAAGGATGATTTGTCTCTATTAAGTCCTTGGGGTCATAATTAGGAATATGTCCCTTATATTTTAACACTGTTAGTAATGGAAAAACATTTAAAATTCCTTTCTCCACAAACCACTGCTCCAAATGCTTCCATGTTTGATATATAATCTATCCTAAGGACGATATACAAGTGTGTTGAAATTAAGCCCATGGTATCATGTTTTGGGGGTGCTTTGATGTGGGGTAGATGCAGGGAGACACACATTTCAGCACTGAGTAATAGGCACAACATTAAAAAAATGTTTTCTTGTAAGTCGTCTAAATAATTTAATGTTTGACATCACATCTAAGCAATGATCATTCACAACTTCACAAATTTTGAGGGTTGCCAATGACTCCCAAAATAACACCCTGAGCTCCATCTCATTTTAACATGGTTGGTAATGGGAAGAAACATTTTAACACATAATCCCACAAACACTAGCAGTTTGACATATTCATTAAATAATGAGCAAGTGATTATTTTTTAAAATCTTCTAAATCTCTTTGTGAAATATCCGTAGCTTTTGTCAGGTTAACACCAAAGGTCCTTTGGCCCCTCTTGTTTATCTTTGTATTTGACTTCCCATTTTTATGCCCACGCCAATTTTGGCAGGGCAATTAGGTGTTACCCTTGTCCGTCCATCCATCTGTACACAATACATATGTACTTACATATGTATGTACGTCTGTCCAGAATATAGTTTCCAAATTTAGTTTGACTGAACAAAAAGAAACAAAATTTTATACATTGGTTTATTACCACATAATATAGATTGAGCTTGATAGTGGGCCTGGTCCGATAGTTTTTGGCAGAGTTATGGCCCTTTTCCGACTTAAAAGACATGTTCGTATTGGTTTCTGGATGGTAACTTTAGTTATAGATGTCCTGTTTAATCAAACTTGAAATATAGCTTATTGTAGACAATATACCAGACAGGTTTGATTTTGAGAGTGGTGCGATAAATTTTAATCCAAATTATGTCCCCTTTTTGAACTTTGTTAACCACTAAATATATTTTATCATAAAGCTGGGACATCAGTGTCCCATGGACACATTTGGGAGCCTGCTGTATTGGTGCTATAGTTTAATGGAGATAAGATAGATATTTATTAATTCAGTATCAACAAAGACAAATGACTAGACACTCATGCTTGGCAACTGGGGGAAGGGGCATAGCCACTGTTGGCATTGCACTTGTTTGTATCAAATTTATTCACTTATTTTGCTTCTAAAGTAGATCAAGTTTTTTAGCTCAACTTGACAGCAGGTATGAGCTATTGAGATGGGTTGTGATCAGTCAGTCCACAATTCACTTAGCACAATCTACAGGTTGCAGCTCTCACCCAATCAGTTCCAAATTTCATATGTGGCTTTAGGGCAATGTCTAGATGGGAGCCATCAAATTTTTCCGAATTTCCTTGGAAAACATGGCAAACGAGCAGCCATCTTAAATTTAGTATATAAATTGTCAACAATTCCATTAGCACACGATACAGGCCACATCTCTAACTCAATCTTTTTCAAATTGCTTATGTAGCTATGATGTGATGTCTAGAAGGGAGCTATTAAATTTTTCTCAATTTTATTAAAAAACATGGCTGCTATCAGCCATCTTGGATTTGGATATAAATTGCCCAACAAATCCTTTAGCAGACCTTACAGGCAGTAGCTATCACCAGGTCAATCCCAAATTTCATATGTGGCTTTGGGGCAATATCTAGATGGGAGCTATCAGAATCTTTTCAAATTTGGTTGAAAAACATGGCCACCAGCGGTGATCTTAGATTTGGCAACAATTCCATTAGCACACCCTACAGGCTACATTTCTCACCCGATCTTTTTTGAATTTCATATATAGCTTTGGTGTGATGTCTAGATGGGAGCTATCAAATATTTCTGAATTTTGTTGAAAAACATGGCCACCAGCAGCCATCTTGCATTTGGATATAAATTCACAATTCCATTAGCACACCCTACAGGCCGCATCTCTCACCTGATCTTTTTTGAATTTCATGTATAGCTTTGGTGTGATGTCTAGATGGGAGCTATCAAATTTTTCAGAATTTTTTTTAAAATATGGTCACCAGCAGCCATCTTGGATTTGCTTATGAATTGTCAACAATTCCATTAGTACACTCTGCAGACTGCATTTCTCACCTCATCTTTTTCTGAATTTCATTTGTACCTTTGGTGTGATGTCTAGATGGGAGCTATAAAATTTTTCTGAATTTTGTTGAAAAACATGGCTGTCAGTGGCCATCTTGGATTTGGCATATAAATTGTCAGTAATTCCATTAGCAGACCCTACAGGCCACACCTCTCACCTGATCTTTTTCAAATTTCATATGTAGCTTTGGTGTGATGCCTTTTCTGTAGAAACTTGAGTGAATGACTTGGCATTATTGGATCTTTCTATTTAGTTCATTCCCTTCTTAGACAAGTTGAGTTGCAGAGTCATTGACACTTTCATTTTCTTTTTTGTGTCAGAAACGAGAAATATCAAAGAGAAATGCTGTGGTAAATTGCCGAAAGAAGAAGTCCAGAACAAGACGTAAGTATAGTCAATACTGAGTGACATGTGAATGTACAGGAAGTGGAGTCTAGCATGTCCACATTGTAAGAGTGCTTTTATTACATGTTTACCAGGGGGAAAAAACATAAAATTAAGTAAAATATCTGTGAAATAAAAATAGTATCTTCACGAGTGCAGGGTACAAGCCTGGAAATAAGCGATATGTCATTTGCAGAATGAGGTCCCAGAGGGTGAATTTGCTGATACTGTCCTATACAGTGGGCCTATGTATCCTCTGGGTACCTCTTTCTGTTTAGGTTTGAGACCTTACTTAGGATTGTGGTCACAGAGGGTAAATTTAGTGAGCAGGGTAGCATCACTTAATTCACCCTGTTGGGACCTCATTCTGGTGACAGTCTGCTTATTTCCAGGCTTGGAAGGATAAACTTGTCAGAAAAATGGTCTGCTCAATATCCACTTATGTTGGGTGAAGGGTTAATGCACCTTTTTAAAAGAAAGAAATGAATCATTGTCACCTTAGACCTTTCCAGATATAGAAAATCAGTGATTGTTTTATGACACTATTGTGTCAGTAAGTTAGAATATCCACAGTAAAAAAACAGTAATACGAGTTTTCTCCCTAAATTGTCCAATCCCTTTTTTTGCAATATACATGAAAGATAAGACAAAGAGCTAACATGTTAAATTTGGGCTGGCATTTTGAGGAGGGTAATTGGACCAGACAGTTATCAGACACCCACATTTCCTCAGAACTATCAGAAATTTCTTCCATCACTTTGGTGCTACACATTACTTTATCTTTGGGGAGACATGGGGAGATTATGCTGAAAATGTAGATTTTTTGCCACCAAAAAGCAGCATAAAGAATTTCAGGATGAGTTATTCTTAACTGATACAGTGCTAAATTATTTTTCAAAGGTGATTTGTAGCACTAGTATTTTTTTCAAAGATACAATACAACAGCAAGAGGGGCTTTAGTTTTGCAAGATTTTGTTCATCAATAATTGTTTTGTTACTATTTATTGGAGAGATAAATTATAACAATACAATTTTATATGAACATTTCTTTGTCTACTGTTACCCAAATGACAAGCCAATGCAAACAGTGTAAAGCCACAAAAGTGGCTTTCAGCACTTTTTAGTAGCACTCTACCAGTTAAATTGCCCTTAACTGGGGGCGTTGATTCAATAGTAGCAAGTAAAACTAGCAGGTTAAATGGATGATTGTTTTTCTGTAAGCTGTTGCTCATTCAACTTTGAAAAGTGGTAGGAATGATGGAAGAGGCAATGCTAAAGAAAAAGATGGAGAGAAATGTCATCTAATACATCAACAGTCTGTTTTGTTTGCAGCCAATAAAATTTTATCCTGCTGTTATCCGAAAAGAGGGCAGAAAATTCTTGCCAGATCAAAATTTACTGTTCACTTATGTGATCATTGTAGTTTAATGTGTGCATGATAATTACTGGAGACAAGAAAGCAAATCTTTTCACTTGCACATAATGTATTGCTATTGTGAAAGCCATGTTAACAATTTATCTAATGAGTCTGCCACCTAATGAGTCAGACCGGAATGTAGTGGCTCACTTCAAACCAAAAGGTTAGGGCCCTGACATTGATTTTGGATAATAAATTAGTCCTTAACAGTTGAGACCTGTGACTGTACAGTACAAGTCAAAATAAGTTGTAGGATAACCACTATAAACTATGTATCTTTCTCTTCATACACCGATAAGACCAGAAACTGACATCTCATTGAGAACTCTCCAGAAAATGATATCAGATTCTGATCTTATCAGTGCAGGAGCAGCAGTATACTTAGTTTATTGTGGTTATGCCACAACTTATTTTGACTTGTACTGTAGTTGCGATCCAGTGCACTTCGAAAGGGTTAGTTTGGTGCATTCCTAATAAAATCCATTTCTGTGGAGCATTATAAAACATGCCTTCTCTGGCAATGGGTTGTGGATTTTTGACATCAGCTTATGAAGTTTACAGCACACAGCAAATGTATGAAACTCCATTGAGGCCATTTGCAAGCAAATAATATCTTAAACCCTTTACCCGTCACACACGATATCAAAACTTATTATTTTGAAAATTCATTTGTAAGTAATATGGAGATTTAATGCTTGGATGTTGATTCTTAAACACCGGGCCGCAGGCAAGGTGTTTAAATGAGTCATCCAGGTATTAAATCTCCATATACCATACATGTTGGTGGAGAAAACGTTTTTGTCCCATTTGAAACAAAATACAAACATAGTGGAAATATATTTGTGGACGCATTTCTTATGCTCCGAAATCACTTGGACCAAATTTTGTGAATAATTGTTTTGTTTTTATAAATGCAGAAGACAACAGACAGAGTTACATCCCTTGGGTCGATAAGGAAACGAGTAAACAATATTTTGTTGACATATCGTCCCTTGAGTTCCAATGTGTTCTATGTGCCTACTGGCACCTAGAATACATTGGTACTCAGGGGATGACATTTGTTCTTATTTTTTTTTTCTCAAGTTGTTTCAATTAATTATTCGACTATTTGATTTATAACGGCAAAATATGATCAAATTGTCAGAAATTTGATAATTTTTGTGACCATTTTCAGTTTTTTTTGTTCGATTTTTATACCGAGGCAGGTGAATGCGAAAAGCTTTCATTTAAACCATATACTCCTGATGTTTCGCATGCCCATATGCACTGGATGATGCACACTCCCATATTCCTGTTCCTGATGTTGGGTGCACCCTTTGCCATGGCTATTTGTTCAAGGGATTCTGACTTGTGCCCTCTCACATGGTCCTTTTGGGTCCTTTTGGGTGCCACATGCTCTCTTTTTATAATGCAAACTTAAGAAATAAAAATTAAATGGTTTAGGCCTAAAAAAGTTAAAAATCCATTTCTCAGGCCCTCTCACATGGTCCTTTTGGATGCCGCATGCTCTCTTTTCATTACCAATACAAACTTAAAAACTAAATGGTTTATGTCTGATATTTTACTTTAATAACATTGATAAATCTGTCCCTTGAGTGCAACAAGGCTTTGCAAGGTTTTAGCATTGTAAAGCCTTCTTGCACTCAAGGGACGAAATACACCACCACACATGCTATTCTGTAGATTATGAGGCCTAATTAAAACATAAATAAATAATTACAAAAATGAAAAATAAAATGAAAAACTGCCCACCCACATGCAATTTTACAAAAAATTGCCTAAAAACAGATCTACTTTGTGAAGCCTTAATATTTTTTCAATTTGTTTTACAAATTTTCAACCAAATCATATGAGCTCATTCCAATGAGGGTTTACATGATATGGTTTGGTTGGAATTTTTTGAAAAATAATATTTTTTCAACTGCTCAGGTTGTAAATTACGTGGAGGGATGTGGTTGACTCATTAGGTAAAGGGTTTACACGGCTTTCACAACAGTACAGTGTACATAGGTGAAAAATTTGCTTTCTTGTCTCGAGTAATCAGTAACTGCAGTGCTCACATTAAACTACTGCGAACACAGAAGTGAACAGTAAATTTTGATCCGCCAGAATTTTCTTTCAGGATAACAGCAGGGTAAAATTCCATTTTTGCATTTTAAAACATTGTTCTAAATCACCTGAACTGAACCATATTTAAAAATCAACATCTGTGTTAATAATTGCATCTGCCATATTAATTGAGAGGTGTGTTAACCCTCTGCAATCTGATGTCAAAATGGCAAAGTTTGCAGCAGGTAATATTTCCCATAATGCAGATTGATATTTAACCAAATATATCTTGTTTGACAGAGCTCAGTGAGATATTGGTTGAATTCATAGTCAAACGAGAAAAACAGAGTGATTGGAGAAAATTATGTTCCATGACCAGAATGATAGAGGTTAACTGGTTGATTACTAGAAGCCACTATCAGGTCTTTCAGAAAAATTAGGGTACCAGAGCAAAAGCCGTCATTTACCTTGCTCGTGTTTCATATTCAGCAAATGCAAATAATATTTTGTTCATATAAATTTGTTTTATGGCAAATTATTGGAGAGTGCATGTAGGCACTCTCCAAAAATTTGTAATAAAACAAATTTTGAATAAATTCTGACCACAAAAATAATTTATCCCTCAACCAGTTAAATGTTGTATCACTGCTTTTCAAATCCAAGATGCCTGATAAATTGTATTTTTTTTCTGTTTTCTGCAGCAAAGAGAAAGGAGCAACATTTGCAGTGGTCGGATACTGCTTCTGTTACATCAGATTCTTCATGTGTTACTAATTGTTCAGACTTGAGATGCATAGACCAGTGGGATCAGCATTCAAAGGGCCAAGATGTTTTCAGTGACTATATTTTGAGAAAATACATTTCGCAACAAAATCCTAGAAATATTTCTCATATAAGACTGCCAACACAATCCTCATCAGTAGAGTTGAAGGTTATTGACGTTACAGATTCAGAGACAGATTCAGATTGTGAACGAGATTTTAAGGATGCTGATGATGATGATTATGGGGAACCTCCAATTCCAGTTGAAAATTCTGCTGTTCAGAAAACAGACAAAAATGTCTATGAGGAGAGTAAACACCTTCATCTTGAGCATCAAAAAATAGACAATATTTTTCACAGAATAAGTGTTGGTGAAATTGAGTTGAGTGACTCTGAGTTAGCAAAATATAATGATTTTTACTCAAGGAGGAAGAAGAATATGGAGCCATATTATGAAAAAGCACTTGAAAAACGACAGTTGATGGACCATCTCAGGCAAGATCCCATGAAGTATGTTCACTGCACAATTAGTTTTAAGTCATCTCATTTAGCTATGTGCAAGCCAGTGAAATTCAGTAACATAGACGAGATAGAAATTCATGGCAGGAGTAGATGTGGACATGATGTGTTCAATGATGATGAAGTTGTTGTGGAAATAATTGAAAAAAATCAACCCAACAAAAATCAACAGACAAGTAGTAATAGGAAGAAAAACTCTACTTTTGGAAAGGTTTTAGGATCATTGGAGCACCATCGCAGAAAAGACCAGATAAATCCTGTTTTTGTATGTGATGTTGATGCTACTGCAAGTTATTTAATGAAACCACTGTGTAAAACTATCCCAAAACTTGAGGTGTTTCATAGTAAAATTAAGAAAAAATTTCCAGAACATGCCCATAAATATAAAGTCGAACTCTGGGGAGTGAATAAAAAGGGAGAGCTGTATTTTAAAGAATTTATAAACATAAACCCTGTTGTTTCATATCAGAACTTATTCAGAGTTGCATATGTAAGCTGGTCACGGTATCATTGTTATCCACAAGGAGCAATAATTGAGGTGATTCCATGCAGTACCGACATTAATACAGGAGATTTAGTTCTTCGCATGCAATTTAATGTACCCTATTTATATGGTGAAGATGCTGTAAAAGAAAGTGAATTGATGTTGAAAGAAGACTATAGCCAGCATGATCAAATGTACAGACTGAGAAAGGATTTCCCCTGTCTCCAGACATTTACAATTGATCCAGAAAACTCTGAGGATCTTGATGATGCTTTAAGTTTTGAACAAAATTCAGATGGCACAGTTTGTGTTGGTGTTCACATAGCTGATGTAGCAAGTACAGTTTCAAAAGATTCCAGTTTAGATAAAGAAGCATTTTCTAGATCTCAGAGCTTTTATCCACCAGATAAACAGACTCTTCATATGTTTCCTAGTCCAGTTATGAAAAACTGTAGTTTGCTTCCTGGTTTTAAAAGGAGAGCAATTTCGGTGTTCCTGACCTATGACAAAGACACTTGTAAATGGAAAAAAGAACCTTTAATCTGTTGTTCAACTGTCTGTTCATCAAGAAAACTAACTTACTCAGTTGTGCAAAATGTTATTGAAGGAACGGCCAAAGATGAGTTTTCAGTTAAACTGCAGAAACTAAGCTCTTTAGCACAGTTGCTCAGAAAGAAAAGGCTTAAAGATGCCTCAAATGCTGTTTTATATGAAGACTTATTCTTACATTTGGGTGAACATTACTCCAAAAGTCCAGAGGCACATCAGCTTATTGAAGAATTTATGATAGAAGCAAACCAGTACATTGCTAAGTATCTCTTAAAAACATTTCCTCAGTGTGTCCCACTTCGAGTTCAGAAATCTCCAAATGAAGAAATGATCCAAAACTTTGTCAGATGTTTTGGGGAATCTGCAATAAATTCGGTTCTAAAGCTTCAGAATCGTACACTTCATGATTACGCTGTAATTTCTGTCAATCAAAATGAAAGAAAACATGTAAATGAGAAGATTCCTGTTGTAGACAAAGTATGGGATGCTTTAAGAAAAGCTGCACATGAAAACAACCAGGGTGAATTAAGAAAACTTTTTTGTATGGATGCAATTCATCCAGTACAACAGTTAGCAGTGAAATATTGGATCTCTATTCAAGAAAGTGCTGAATATTATTGTTCTGGAGACTTGAACACACCTGAAGAAAGAAGACATTTTGATCTCAATGCAGGGTCTTACACTCATTTTACATCACCAATAAGAAGATTCAATGATCTTGTAATACAGAGATTGGTCCATGCTGCTCTGAAAAAGGAAAGATGTCCATACAATACTGAAGAAGTTCGAGCCATTTGTCAGTCAGTAACTGTGGGTTATAAACGGGCCAAAGATTATAACAAGAAAATTACTTTGCACAAAATAGCAGATAAATTGACAAAACAAGCTTATCCAACATATGCATTTGTTAAAGAAATTACAGATGAAGGATTAGTTTTATCTGCACCAAGTTTATCTCAAGTGGATTTAGAAGTAAGTTACAGCAGTTTAGGTGTAAGAACAGTTCCATCTATTTGTGAAGATAAAGGTGCTTCTTTTATTCCTTCCAGTGAATTAGTTCGAGTCAGGTGGGATAAAGCTATATATCACTGCAATGGACGTCCATCATATTCAGTTATTCCCCAATTTGTAAAGAAAAATACAGAACTGAAAGTTGATCCACTCTCTCATGTTGTCTTGATGCCTTTGAAAGATTGGTCAAATCTCATAATAACATTTCTCAGTCCCCAAACAAGTGATAATAAAAGACAGAAAAAAATTCTTGAAAAACCACATGAACTTTCAACACACAAACGGAGCATACAGGCAGTTAAGGATGTGAGTTCTGAAATAAACAAAGAGAATGATGGAACATGGAATAACTTCTCTTGTTGTTTTAGCCAGTCATACATGATTGGTCAAGTAATAAAACTACAACTGTCAGCATCAATGAAAGAAGCAATGCTAGTTCCATCTGTTCAGTTGTTATCAGTGGCACCCAGTTTCAAGTGTTGCACACAACATGCCAAAGACTCTGTGAACTGTTTTGCTACTTACAAAGCTTCTCCGACATCAGACACCTATTATTCTCTTGATGAATACTTAGAAACATGGTTGCCTTTAATGCTGATGGAAAGTGCATCAGAATCTGTCCAAAGTGAGGAAAACGTTCTGATAAATGATGTTAAAACTCATTTCAAATATTCAAGAGAGAGCGAAAGAATAGTAGGACAGATGACTCTTCAACTCAACTTCTGTGAAGAGAGAAATATAGAATTTGGTGGGAAATCTTTGGATCAGATTGGTTCAAAAGATGAGGAGGAGGAAATGACATCCTTGACTAGTGTGGATTTTCTGTGCATTAGGTGTACTCTTGAGAGAAATATTAGTGACAGTGTTCTATCTGAACAGCAGTTTACTTGGATTGGGCATGGCCAAATAGAGTCTGTCAGAAAGAAGAAAAAGAGTAACAAAGTGATTGTGTACTTCAAATTGAAAAAGGACTCACAGCAGCTTCCAAGTAATTTACTGGGAGACAAGGTGTGCAGCATTGAAATAATACCAAAAACAGAAACTTCAAGGTAAGCTGCAAAATTTATTTTTGAAATTTTTTTAGTATTTTAACCATTTGATAGTATTGAGTTCAGACTGATTATGATCTTAAATCAGATATTAATTGTCATCAACCAAAAATTAATTAGAGGTTATTAGGCCTAAACAAAAGTTAAAAATCTGTTTCTCAGACCCTCCCACATGGTTTTTTTGGCCGCCGCAAGCTTTCTTTTTGTAACCAATGCAAACCTAAAAAAAATAAATTACCCAAGTTAATAAAATTGATCAGTTTGTCCCTTGAGTGCATCAAGGCTTTGCGATGCTTTAGCATTGCAATGCCTTCTTGCACTCAAGGGATGAAATGCACCACCGTCCATGCTATTCTGTAGACTATGATGCCCAAAACATAAAACAAACCAAGAACATGAACTTTTGATGGCAAAGAAATAATTACTACAATAAAAAATAAAATAAAAAAATGCCCGCCCACATGCAATTTTACAAAAAAATGGCCTGAGAAACAGAAGATTTATTTTGTGGGACCTTACTTGATTAGTTTCAAATCAGCCAAGATATCACCCCGAAATAACTTCATATCAGCCTGAGACCGAAAAGGTTGAAAGCTGATGTGAAGTTACCAAAGACTGATATCTCGGCCGATATGAAACTAAACAAGTAATAACCTCTTTATTAGCTCACGTGACTTTCAGTCAGGCGAGCTATAGTGATCACTCACAGTCCGTCGTCATCAGTGAACATGGTGTTTGCGTCTTCTCCTCCCAAACCGCTGAACCAATTTAATTGATATTTGAGATAATAGTTTGTTATGACATCGCAATTTGATTTTGTTCAAATCAAGTTGCCTCGCCCGTGGGTAGGGCCACACCCAAAAAGTGTGCTGAAATCTTAAAAAATCTTCTTCTCATGAACCAGCAGTAGCAGAGACTTGATATTTGGTGTGCAGCTTCCTTTTGAGGTGTAGACTCAGATTTGTTCAAGAGAAGTTTGTGGGGCTATACTTGGCGTCGTTATGGGAGGGGCAAAATTTTTGGCTCCGCCCAAAATTTCTATTTTCCGAAACGAGAGGCTGATTTGAACCAAATTTTATGTGAGGGCTTATTGGGTCATAAGTACCTAATTTATGCTGATTTTTTTTCCCCCGTAGCCCCATGGGAACCGCAGGAGCTAAAAATAGAAAAAAATTAAAACGCCCATATCTCCAAAACTGCATGGCACCGAGAATTTTTATTTGGTGTGAAGCTTCCTTTGGACCAACAGAAAGAATTGGGAAAAGAAAATTGCCATCGATTTTATCATAGGGTACAGTTTTGGGACTTTGAAAAAGTGCTGAGTCAGCTCTTTTTAACACCGTAGGCAATGGGAAAAACATTAAAAAATCTTCTTCTCCAGATCCAGCAGGCAGAATCTTTTGATATTTGGTATGCAACATTGTAGGGTGGATCTGATTCAAGTTTGTTCAAATCGGCCCCCTGGGTTCATATTTGGGCTCAGTATAGAAGCCCGATTTCGAACTTGGTGCATTTCAGGCAAATTTCTTAAAAAATCTTCTTCTCCAAATCCAGCAGGCAGAATCTTCTGATATTTGGTATGCAACATTGTGGGGTGGATCTGATTCAAATTTGTTCAAATCGGCTCCCTGGGTTTATATTTGGGCTCAGTATAGGAGCCCAAAATTGAACTTACTGCATTTCAGGCAAATTTCTTTGAAAATCTTCTTCTCCAGATCCAGCAGGTAGAATCTTTTGATATTTGGTATGCAATATTGTGGGATGGATCTGATTCAACTTTGTTCAAATCGGCCCCTTGGGTTTATATTTGGGCTCAGTATAGGAGCCCAAATTTGAACTTAGTGCATTTCAGGCAAATTTCTTCAAAAATCTTCTTCTCCAGATCCTGCAGGCAGAATCTTTTGATATTTGGTATGCAACATTGTGGGGTGGATCTGATTCAAGTTTGTTCAAATCGGCCACCTGGATTCATATTTGGGCTCACTGTAGAAGCCCAAATTCGAACTTAGTGCATTTCAGGCAAATTTCTTCAAAAATCTTCTCCAGATCCAGCAGGCAGAATCTTCTGATATTTGGTATGCAACATTGTGGGGTGGATCTGATTCAAGTTTGTTCAAATCGGCCCCCTGGGTTTATATTTGGGCTCAGTGTAGGAGCCCAAATTTGAACTTAGTGCATTTCAGGCAAATTTCTTTGAAAATCTTCTTCTCAAGATCCAGCAGGCAGAATCTTTTGATATTGGGTATGCACCATACTTAGGAGGGTGAGATTCAATTTTGTTCAAGCCAAGTCCCTGGGTTCATATTTGGGCTCACTGTGGGAGCCTAAATTATAACTTAGTTCAAAATGAGGAGCTTTCTTTAAAAATCTTCTTTAGATCCAGCAGTCAGAATGTTTTGATATTTGGTATGCAGCATCCTTAGGGGGTGAGATTCAAGTTTGTTCAAGCCATGTCCCTAGGTCCATATTTGGGCTCACTGTGGGAGCTTGAATTGTAACTTTGTTCGAAATGAGGAATTTTCTTAAAAAATCTTCTTCTTCAGATCCAGCAGTCGGAATGGTTTGATATGTGGTGAGTAGCATCTTGGGGGGGGGGGGGGGGGGGGGATTCAGGTGTGTTAAAGCCAAGTCCATGGGTCCATATTTGGGCTCACTGTGGGAGCCTGAATGACAACTTAGTTCAAAATGAGGAATTTTCTTTAAAAATCTTCTTCAGATCCAGCAGATGAATGCTTTTGATATTTTTTATTCCGCATCCTTAGGGGGGTAAGATTCAAGTTCGTTCAAGCCCTGTCGCTAGGTCCATATTTGGGCTGATTGTGGGAGCTCGAATTGTAACTTGGTTCAAAATGAGGAATTTTCTTTAAAAATCTTCTTCTTCAGATCCAGCAGTCGGAATGTTTTGATATTTGGTGTGCAGAATCCTTAGGGGTGTGAGATTCAGGTTTGTTAAAGCCAAGTCCCTGGGTTCATATATGGGCTCCCTGTGGAAGCCCGAATTATGACTTAGTTCAATATGAGGAATATTCTTTAAAAATCTTTTTTTAGATCCACTGGTCAGAATATTTGGATATTTGGTATAAGCTTTTCTTAGGAGGAGCAGATGCAACTTGTTGAAATCAATTCTCTGGGTTGATATTTAGGCTACCATGTCAGGTGAGTGCCCTCAGCCCCCCTGGGGCCTCTTGTTTTTTTTAAACCAGGTGCGCGGTGGCTCAGTCGTAGACTGTTGGACTTCAGTGCTAGAGGTCCCGAGTTCGATCTCCGTCCGGGACGACCCGCATTGTGTCCTTGGGCAAGACACTTTATCCCGGTTACCTACATGGGAGCACGATGACGCCGTGCACTAAGGCATACTGCACGTCGATGGTGCACATGTCTTCAACCGCTGTAACCCTTCTTGAGCGGAGCTTGAATAGAGTTAGAATGTTGAGGAGCTGACAGTTGCTTGTCGATGCTTGGTGGTTCTCTCCAGGTACTCCGGCTTCCTCCACCCATAAAACTGTCACGGTCACGATTAGCCATTGTGCATAAATATGTGACCTTAAACACCAATAAATAAATAAATTTATTAAACCAAAACATAATTACAAAATGTTCTCAGATTTGTTAGTTTTCTGATAGTGTTATTGTTTCTCTTTCTTTACACAATATAAGTTATTGTGATAAATTGACGGTAACATGGTCTGAGGTTCGGAGCTTAAGTTCAACCGAGATGCGAAGCGTCGAGGTTGAACATACGCTCCGAGCCGCAAACCTCAGACCATTTTACCATCAGTTCATCACAATAACGTATATGTTCCAATAGACACAACCCATAGCCCAAAACCTTCACCGTGAAACACGAGAGGCTTGTTTACTAAACTTGTGATCATTAAAAGTTGCCTTGTTCAAGGCAACTTTCAACGATCACAGGTTTAGTAAATAAACCTCTCGTGTATCCACTGGATAAATAATCAATAAACCAGATAAACTTTCCATCTTAGTTCAAATCAGTTTGTAATTTAAACAATACTTCATCCGGAACACATGAAACATCCAGAAAAATGAAGCGGCTTGCTAGTCACTCTGTTGATGAAGCAGTTACGAAATGGATGACGTCATTGCAAATATTTCGCGTTGTGATGTTTGCCACTTGAGCCATAAACATAGATTATAATTGGCGAGTGGAGGAGGAGGATTTTAGTCTCATTGGAACATCGTCTGAAGTTTCCTCTTTTCCTAGTTCAGCTATCCGAATGTCTCACTTTCCCCACTGGGGAAGTTGCAACATTCGGATAGCTGATCTATCTAATCTACCACCTTGATAAATCTGCATTTACGACTCTGATCCATTGAATTATCTGTACATCTTCCTTCTTTCTTCTCTTTTCCACCTAATCTTTATGTATTGCCTTCATTAATTCCTCACCATACAAACACTCAGCATCAAAGTACTTCCTTTTGTCTGCTAACACCAATTTTCATGATTGCATTCACTGAATAATCATGAAAGATTTTGATGTAAAAATTAGTTGCACCTGGTAATGCATCAACAAGAACAACTCTAGCTTGGTTCATGGTGGCAAAAATTGCATCATATCAGCCATGTGTGGGAAGGATATCAGCCAAGCTTGATAATGGGCATTTCTGGAAAAGAAAATCTTATCTAATAAATAATTTGGAAATGTCAAGCCTTTAAACTTCTCCAAATTAATGCCATGAAACAGTGTCTCTAAATTATGGCGATAACCCCAAATTTCCTGGCGGCCCCATAGGCTAGGTATCACTTTTTATACCCCCACTTTCGAAGAAAATGGGGGTATGCTGGATTACATGCGTCCGTCTGTATGTCCGTCCGTCCATTCGTCCATCTGTCTGTCCGTCCGTCCATCCGTCCGTCTGTGCATCCGTGTGTGAGTCCATCTGAAAGTATTCATAACTTAAGTAAATTATTATTTTTTATAATATTTGCTGGTCAGAGGTATGCCCACACTAGTTATTTTTTTTTATTATTATTTTTTTTATTACTTGTTCACTTAGAAATTATGTCCGTCCGAGCCAAATTTTGTCTGTTCAGCCTGTATCTCGGGTATCGAATGTGCAATGAAATTTACCATGAACACTGCTTATGGTATAGCCTTTAAAAAAAGGATTCAACGATATTTCTCACATTCTCCTTTTTACAGTTATCCCCCTTTTTTGACTTAGAAATTGTAGGAAATAGACATTATTTGTCTGTTCAGCCTGTATCTCAGGTATGGGTTATCAGATTTTGGTGAAATGTGGCATGCAGTTTGCCTATGACAAAGGCTTCTGCCTCATTGCATAAAACTTCCAAACACCAAACAATTTACCATACCTTTTGACTTAGAAATTGTTGAAAACTTTTGAAGAAAATGGGAGGGGGGGGGGGGGCATACTGGATTGGGGTTATCGGATTTCAGTGAAATATGGCATGCAGTTTGCCTATGACAAAGGCTTCTGCCTCATTGCATAAAACTTCCAAACACCAAACAGTTTACCATACCTTTTGACTTTGTTGGAAATTGTTGAAAACTTTCAAAGAAAATGGAAGGGGGGGGGGGTATACTGGATTGCATCCATCCATCTGTGCATCCGTCCATCAGTCCGTACGAGAATATTCATAAATGATATTTGTTAGTCATAAGTATGCCCACACTAGGTGGTACACCACGTGGGGATATGCACCGGACGAAAGTCCAGCTCTTGTTGTCTCCAAAAATGGAAAAAGATTTTGATGAAAATTTAAAAATTGATATCCGTATAAATCATCAGCAAGAAAGGGGGACAACTAGAGCAAGAAGTGGATGTGAGGGTTATGGATGTTCATAAAGGGTTGCACCCATTTGAATCAGCAACAACTTAGTGAACAGGTCATTGACAATTCCTTTGTAGGGAGAAATAGAACAATTTAGGGTAGAAATCCACTGAATGTTGGAAGACGACAGCCTCGGTATATCATAAGACAACAGCCAAATAGTACTAATGCTGCAGACAGTAGTACACTTGCAGATGCTTTCAGCCTGTTCATCACCCCAGTCATGGCGGATCTTATAGTTTACGGTTAATCAGTATGAATTGCATTAACTTATTCAAGTAATGTCCAATGGACATCATAAAATACAAATTTGAAAGTTTTGGCACCCTTTGTGTTTATTTATCATTACATTTTTACTGGGATCAGTAGACATTGTAGGTAAAATATGTTGGTAGGATGAAGGTCAAGGAGCCTGAAGTATTATTTACTATCTGTTCTTAACAAGTAGAGAAACTGAACTGAAACCAAGGTTTTTTTCCTGAAACTGAACCGAAACCAAATTTAAAAAATCAAAACCTCCCAACTCTAACTGACTGCAGAGAGGGAATGTTTGGCCTTTGAGAGTTGACATTTTTCTCATTGTCAGTGGAGCATTCCTTTTGTTTTCATCTGTTTCAATTCCAATTGAAACTTTCTGAGAATAGATGTCCAAGTGTGAATCACAGTGAAATAAAAAGCAGCATTCATGACTATTCAGAATTACACCTGTTGTGTATGGATTTTCAGTCTTAAATTTTCAGCATCTCTCGGAAGCAGTGTGAATTATTGTGTACAAATTATTTCCTATTTTCAAACTATTTTTCTGCTAATCTTCAGTTGGTATTGCATCGATTGAAGAGCTAAATGAAAGAAGAAGCCTTCATAAATATATTTGAACTAAATAAATAAATATATATTCTTAGCTGAACTGACTGAATCATTAGCTAATAGCATCATTTGGCATCCATTATCTGTCCATTTGCCTATGTATCCATTAGCTTTTGCATATCAGCCATTTTCAAATTATCTTTGCAGATAGTCTTCCAAGTTTGTTTCTCAATAGAAATTGCTAATCCCGATGGCCTGAAATTTCCAATAAGCCTGAAATTCTTTAAAAATATTCTCTTAAAACACCAGTCACAAAGCTATGCAACTTCCTTATGTGCAGAAGATCCAAATTTGTGCAAAGGAAGTTTCTCTGGAAATATTTTCAACACTGCATGGAACAGAAAATCCTTATTGGTATTAAGCATCCTTAGGACCAGTAGCATTGAATGGGCAAAAAATTGCACTCAGTTTTGACATGGGGTGCCATATAGGGATGCCCATTTTAGCACTGTCAGTACCGGAAAAATACTGAGTTATGCTCTTATAAGTTTTTCAAAATTTAAAAATTATTCTTCTCCAGAACCATCAAACAGAATCTTTTGACATTTGGTATACAACATCTTTTGGAAGATCTGATTCAAATTTGTTCAAATCAAATCCCTGAGGTCCTATTTTGGCTCCCTTTGTGAGCCTGAGTTTTAGCTTGGTGCAATATAAGAAATGTTCTTTAAGAATCTTCTTCCAATCCACCACTCAAGATCTCTAGATTTTGAGTGTACAGCATCCTTATGGGAGTCAGATTCAAGTTTGTTCAAATCAAGTCTTTATGATCATATTTGGGTTAGCTGTAGGGATGGTTAATTAATTTTTGATTTGGTGGGGTTGGGGGTGGGGTTTATATCCTTGTCACTGTTCATCTATCTGTCTTGTCATCTGTCTGTCTGTCTGTCCATCTGTAGATGAAGTTGGTTTCCACACTCTATAATTGAAGTTTTGCATAGCCAATTGAAACCATGGAATGGATATGATGAAAAGAAGAACCCTATATTTGTGGAGTGGTCTTTGCTCCAAAGGTCAACGTCACATTGACCTTTAACTTATTGTAAACTGGGATGAGTAGGGATGATTTGGGACAATTTCATGCTTTATACCTGTTTAAATATTCAACTTATTTATAACATCAACATTTGGCTTAAGTTAAAACATAGTTTTTTCAATATTAATAATCTGTATATATTTTTTATTTTTTTTAGTGCATGTCCCTGTTGACCCCTTCTGCATTGTCAATATGGGCTCCATCTTATTTTAGGTACTGTTTCTATTCTACCCTATCACGGGGTTAATAGAGACTTGAAATAGGATATTAAAACAATTGTACAACAATAAGAAATCAGAAATAAAATGATTGCAATGCTTGATGCCATCATAGCCACATTGGTGATATGAAAACTATTATTACCATTCTGATACTTATATTTCTCTGATTGCATACCTTGGTTATTTAACACCTGTTCTTGAGCTTTTAATATTTTGATAGGTTGTCTGTGCAGATTTCTCTTTATGGCTCTTTATGGCATGGCATATTGTTTACAAATCTTTTGGAATTATTCCTGTTCTGTTCAGATACCCTTTAACAAGTATTATCAAGGTCAAGTGGTTATTCCGTTCTGCTGAAGTAATCAAGTTTTTTCACTAAATGATCTTCAGTTTCTTATCAACCTACCTTACAATTGTTTACTACAGGTTTGCACTACAGTGGAAGACCCTAACTCGGAAAATATACTCTCTATTTTGCTCCTGACACGACCTCGTCTGGTGAGAGTTATACCCCCTCCGTGGGGGATGTGCAGTTTTTAACCATGGTGGATACTGCAGGAGCTGTTGAGTTGTCTGGTGAAGAGATGCCTGGTTCTGGGACTATGGTCCCTCTCCAGTCAACTTCTGAGGCTGTCACTAGGGTTGTGACTCCTCCTTTGGAGGCCGGGCTCAGTTGCTCTCTCCCCTTTTCTGCAAGTTTCAACAGCTCCCATCATATCTGCTACTACAGCTGTTCTGTCTGCAACGTCATCGGTCGCCGTTTCAGCTGGGCTCAACTTATCCCTGTAGGAGTCTGTAGCGATGTCTGGTAGTGTGGATGTGGGGTATCGGCCTCAGCCTTTCCTGACTTCAACTCAGTGAAGTCGGAAGTGGCTGCTAACCGAACCCTCTGCTGTGGCCTCTCCTCCATTGAGCACAGCAGTTTTATCCCTGCAGGGGTCTGAAGAGGTGTCTGGTAGTGTAGCTGTGGGGTATCGGCCTCAGCATTCCCTGACTTCAACTTGGCGAAGCCAGAAGTGGCTGCCGACTGAACCCCTGCTGTGGCCTCTCAGCCGTTGAGCACAGCAGTTTTATCCCTGCAGGGGTCTGCAGAGATGTCTGGTAGTGTAGACGTGGGATATCGGCCTCAGACTTCCCTGACTTCAACTCAGCGAAGTCGGAACGGGTTGCCGGCCGAACCCTCTACTGTAGTCTCTCAGCCGTCGAGTACTGCAGTTTTTCTCATTGGATTCGGATGTTCATGGTGGGGTCACCATGAGCTACATGGCATTTTTGTCCACACACTCTGGTCCAATGGCCAGTTTTGCGGGACAAGCGCTTTTTGTGCAGCCTGGACCTTCTGTCCCACAGAGGTCCGCGGCGACTCTCCTGAGTTTCCGCACTGTAGATCCTCACGGTATGTCATCTGCCTTCAGATGTTTTGGCTGCAGCTCGTCACCCTGCGTCAGGTGTATTTGAGGATCGTGACCCTTCGCTGATTAAATGGGTGAGGAGTGAAGCCACTTTGTCGGTTCGTTCCCACATCAAACCATCTGACACAGTCAGTGGTTTCCGGGCACCTCCTGTGGCGCCAACTCCCAGGATTGGAAACAGGCTGCTTTCTGATCCCCCTGGTGTGCCTACACCATGGGAGGCATTGGCTGGTTTGCCCATGATGGGCTATGTGTCTTCCGACTCAGGGGATGAGTCCGACATACCTGACGTTGAGAGCCAACATTTTTCTGACTTGGGGGCAGCTCTTGACTTTGTGTTTGGGTTCCTTCCAGATCTCAAACCTCCAAACCAGCTGACAGTGTCAGCCCGGCCGTGATCATCGGACGTGTGCCTACAGCCTGTGGAGCAACCTGCTTCTGGGTGCCTTCGACCCAGCCTGTCAGTACAGGTGGTTGAAGCGTTTACAGCTTTGGACTCTAAACTGACTTCCAAGGCTATGAAGACGTCGTTCTTCATCAGGGTTGACACTTTTTGCCTCTGGTGCATTATCGTTCCTATGATTCCGCCAATCCGTCAGTCTGCCAGACTTTGACGGTCTTGGATCAGGACTCCAACTCCCAAGCCGGCCGTTTTTCATATGGCGACTCTGGAGTCCGTGCTGGGCTTATTGAGAGAGATGCTGGAATGCTTTCTCTCTCCAATCACGTCGTCTCTGCTTTGCTACTTATCTGCTCCCAGATAAGTTTGATGACGTACAGGCTCTTTTGTGTGTGCTGTCCAAGGCACTCATGCATCTTCTCACAAGCATGCCTGTAACTCGGCAACTCGGAATTAGTTTGCAGGGACACTGTGCTGGACAAAAGCCATTCCCTTCTTGAAGGGCAGCTCGCTGCTCTTCTATCTGCTTCTTCGGCGGGTCTGCAACTATTCCATGGTTTCGTGGCGATGGTCTAGGATGACTCCCTATGTCATTCCAAAGATCAGCTGCTGCTTCGTCAGCTTGATCAGCCTTCTGTTGGAGGCAGGGGCCGTCCAAAGCCTAACAAGTACCCTTCTGCTGCCTCTCCAAAGCCGAGGGCTGATCCTCCTGCCACCGCTTCTGCTTACTCACAGGGTAAGGGTAGGCAACGGCAGTAGTCACCTCGATTCGTCCCAGGTTGAGGCATCCAACTCAGTTGAGAGTGCCTCTTCTAACACAAGTCCCTTTCAACGTTACACGTTGAGAACTTTTGATCACGGAGATAGGCAATCTCCTGTCAAAGGGGGCAATCAAGGTCATCAGGAATATTATCCAGTGGGATTTTATTCCCGCCTGTTCTTGGTGCCGAAGAAGAATGGCCGACTCCAACAGGCTATCGATCTGAGTATCCTGACCCAGTCTATCATTGCTCCTAACTTCAGCATGGAGGCTTTCAGGTCAGTTCACCGCTCCATTTACCAGGAAGTTTTCCAGTTCAAGGCCATGCCATTCGGCCTCGACCTGGATCCTTGGGCCTTCACCTGCCTGATGTCGCATGTGTTAGCCTTACATCGCACACAGTCCAGAATGTCTTCTTTGGCATATCTAGATGATATCCTCCAGAGGCATTCCAATGCTGCCTTTCTGGAGTCGGATATAGACACACTGTTGAGCCTTCTCATGTCACTAGGGTCCAGAGTCAACAAGGAGAAGTCGGACCTGGTCCCTTCTCCATCGTTTTGTCATCTAGGGATGGGCTTCCGTACTCAGCTGGATATGGTGGCGGTTTCCTGGGCAAGGGCTATGATTTTCTCAGCCTTTGCCCTGATTCTGTCCCAGTCCACGTCCGCAACAGCTCGGAGCCTTCACCAGCTTCTCGGTTTGCTGCATGTCAGACCTCTCCAACACTTTCTGCTCAGTCGTTGGAGGCCGAATGTCAATCCTCTGGATCTGATGCTTCAATCACCAGAGTCTCTTCCTTGTCACCTTCTCCCCTGACGGATGTTCAGTGGATTATGCAGGGAGTTCCGTTGGACTTCCCCACGTCCGATCATATTCTGACGGCAGTTGCCAGTGATCTTGGATGGGGTGTGACGTTGGATCCTGTAGGTCTTCCCTTCCTGGGTCATGGGATCAGGATCAAGCAGCTCTTCACTTCAGCCAGAA
Organism: Pictodentalium vernedei; assembly: GCA_031216915.1. Taxonomy (NCBI): domain Eukaryota; kingdom Metazoa; phylum Mollusca; class Scaphopoda; order Dentaliida; family Dentaliidae; genus Pictodentalium; species Pictodentalium vernedei. The sequence goes on along the minus strand of CM062291.1, from coordinate 198,661,893 downwards.
AGAGCTTCTTGCTCTTCTTCTGAGTTTCTGGCAGTGGATCCCCCACCTTTCGAATTGCCAGGTCCTTCTGTTGTCCGACATTTCGACAGTGGTTGCTTACATTCAGAACCAGGGCGGCACGCACTTTGTTCCCATGTACGAATTGGTTCGGGATCTTCTACTGCTCGCTCAGGATGTCAATGCCAGAGTGGTGCTTCATCACATTTCCAGTCATCTGAACATCCTAGCCGACTCCCTGTCCTGACAGGGCAGGTTCTTTTCCACCGAGTGGATGCTCCACATGGCAGTGTTCCAGTTGCTTTGCGATCTCTGGGGTCATCCCACATCGATCTCTTTGTGACTCGTTGGAACCATCAGGTGGACACTTTCGTGTTTCCTGTCCAGATGCTCTGGCTTTCGCCGTGGATGCTCTGTCACTCCTTTGGAACGGTTTTGTCGGCTACACCTTCCTGCCGGTTCCGATTCTGCCTTAGGTTCTAACCAAGTTACGAACCTGCAGTTGTCGAATCTTTTTGCTCGCACCCCTGTCGCCTCAGTGGGTGTGAATCAATCCACTCTCTGTTGGTGGCGGTTCCGACACGTCTCCCTCTACGTCGCGACCTTCTTTGCCAAGGTCACCCGAGGAAGTTTCACGTCGACCCGACTTCATTGTGCCTTTGCGCATATCTTTTGTCAGGTCCCGTCTCCTCCGTAGTGGTATTTTCGAGACGAGCAGTGGAGTTGCTTTTCTTCTTCAAGGAGGTACTCCACTGGTTTAGCCTATGCGGCTACTGGTAAGTGGAAGGTCTTCTGTCGATGGTGTGTGGATCACTCTGTTGATTATGTCAATTCTTTGATCACACAGATTGTGGAGTTTCTGATATACCTGTTTGATTCTTGGGGCCTCCAGCCTGTTACCATCAAAGGGTACAGATCCATGCTTCGGAGACCTTTTCATATGTGGGACAGCGTCATATCGGCACTAATCCATACCTCTCCAAGCTTGTTCAGCACTTTTCCTTCAGGCCTAGGACTTTGCAGTTTACCCCACGATGGAATCTTTCTTGGGTGCTGCTCTGCTTGGGGGGGGGGGGGGGGAGGTGCCGTTCGAGCCTTTATCCCCAGTGGATATGCATTTTCTCACATACAAGATGGTTTTTCTGGTGGCTTTTGCCTCAGCTGGACGGGTTAGTGAGCTTCATGCCCTCTCGGTTGACCTGGCCTTTTTCAGGAGCTCTCCCACCAGTGTTATGTTTACCACTGATTGCTCCTTTCTGGCCAAGAATCAGATACCAGAAACTACTCCGCCTCCTATCTGTATCGGGGCTCTTCATTCTGTTGAGGATAGGCACCCTTTGCTCTGTCTGGTTTGTGCAATTCACTTTTATCTCAATCGGACGCTGTTCATTAGGAAGGGTAGGAACGAATTTCTGTCTCTTATTCCTGGTCAACAGAAGATCTCTCCTCAATCCATTTCTCGATGGATTTGTCTTGCTATTCGTGCAGCTTACGCTCGTCTAGTGACTGCCGATTGTATTACCAATCGTTTTTCTGCCCACAAGGTGCATGCATTGTCTACCTATTGGGGCTTATACTATCTCCGTCATGTTGTCGGATGTTATGCTGGCAGCCTACTGGAGAAATGCTACTTTCTCCACTTATCTGCGACAGTTGCAGGAGCAGGTAGAGGACCTTTGTACTACAGGCCCTCTTTCTTCTACTCAGGCTGTTGTCTACCCCAGCCGTTCGGCTTCTTACAAGGTCATTTCCAGCTCCGTGCTGTTACTGCCCTTTCTGTCTGTGTGTCACACAGAACCATACACCTCATCTCTCATTGTCTTTTACTAATGTTTGAGATGCTATGGTTTGATAGGCCTAGGGACCTCTTCCTCTTTCCACGATTCCAGTGCAGTTGGGTTATGTGTGGGTTGGTTATGTGATTCCCTCCTTCCTATTGTCTATTCAGCATGTAGTAAACATTGTAAGGTAGGTTGATAAGAAATTTAAATTTTATAGTAAATTTCCTTTCTTATTATACTTACCGAAATTGTTTACCTGGAGGGCCTCCCGTCTTCTTATTCGGGTAAGAATCCTTCCTCCCCACTGATCACATAACTCCTATGTTGGTGGACTCAAAAGAATGATTCATTGGTGACTGCCTTGCACACTGGTTTCCGGAAGTCGTGGAGTTGTACTAAGAGAAGAGTGTTCCCTACTGGGTGTGCGCCGAAGGCGCTCAACCCAGTTTTGGCTTATTTTTTCGTGGTGCATTTGCACCACTTTTCTTTCCCAAATCTCTTGGGAAAGATCAAAATAGAGAGTATATTTTCCGAGTTAGGGTCTTCCAATAACGTGCAAGCCTGTAGTAAACAATTGCAGTGCATATAATAAGAAAGGAAATTTACTATAAAATTCAAATTTCTTTACTTAATTCAGTTGCACAGTCTGTTTCTTTTTTATTTTATTCTTATTCAAGACGCTTCTGTTCTACTTTGGTCTCTTCTTCAGCCTTTCTAAATGTCAAGCCCTGTTTCATAGCAGCATGAACAGCTTCAATTGCTTTAGGGAAATGTTTTGTGTACAGTTTACCCCTGGCTTTGGTTAAAAAGTCTGTAGTTACTTATCCCCATTCATCACATCAAACTGTCAGTATTCCCTGAACTCACAAAAATATTGTGTGATGCAACAATACAGTTGAGGAAGTTGTTGAAATCTCAAGAACATCTGTAGCACACCTGTGCAAAAGTGTACCAACATGGAGAACTGTATACCTATAATTCCTTGGCCTACACAGCCAAAGTTTTGATTAAGTATGGAATTTGTGTAATAAGCCCAGAGCATTTTATCCTCTTTGTTTTCTAGGTTGGGATCTTCAACTCTTTTTATGGTGCCAAGTTTAAACCAGTAAGGCAGGCCTGGCATTCTGAAAAATGCAGGGGGGCAAAAAATCGCTCTCCTCAATCAGCTTAGGAGAGCAATTAGCTTTACACAGCATTTTAAGTATCCAGTTGAACGAACTCATTGAAACTGAAACCAACAGACTATTACATCAGTATTTTTATTAACTTTACTAAGGTAAAGCGAAATCTCTTAGACATCTAGATGTCTCACTCAACAACCGAACACACACTTGACAAGATCTGTGTGTGTACCCAGACCTGTTGTCCAAGAAAGTCATACGCCTACCACTACCACCTTCAACCCCCCTTGGTAGGGGTAGGCATATGACTTTCTTGTACAACAGGTCTGCTTGAATCTACAGTCACATCCTGGTGCAGGTGCTTCAAGTGACAGGATAGTAGTAATGGTAGTATATTATAGTGTCAATATTCCTTGAATAATTACCCCTCAAACTGTGATGTCAGTTGTTGAACTTGAAATTGACAGAAAAAAAAATATTGCTGTGACCCATTTTGCTTCAAATGATTGCAACTGTGTTTGGGTATGGTTGCAGCCATTACCTTTTACCACTAAACCACTTTCAAAATGAAATTGCGTGATGTTATGTGACTTCGAAGTTAAATTACATTTTTGCTTTACAACAAAAATTTAATGTGACATTAATACATGTAATCTCAATCATCCCAGACCAAAATATTTAGGAGGGCAATTTTTCGCTCTCCTTAATTCTTTCAGGAGGGCAGTAAGGAGAGCTAAAAAATCGCTCTCCTGAAATTGCCAAGCCTGGTAAGGTACCTCACTGATAATGAATAGGTAGTAATATCACAAGCTTTTGAAACATATTTTGAAAACACTTTTTTACAGGCTTCTGCTCTCAAACTAAAGTTCTGCTGGACCGATCAAAACCAAACTTGACATATGAATTGGGAATGATAAGAGGAAGAAACTTATTTATTTTGGGGGCCATTGCTCCAAAGGTCAAGGTCACACATCTTTTCCTAAATTCTGCTTTCCAATTAAAGTACTGCTGGGTCAATCAAAACCACACTCGGTCTGTGAGTTGGGCAAGATGAGAGGAAGAAACATATTCATTTTGGGGTCATTGTGCCAAAGAGCAAAGTCACAGTGAGCTTTAACTTACAAATTTTATGGGCTTCTGCTCCAGTTAAAGTTTTGTGATGCTGATCAAAACCAAACTTAACATTTTGGTTGGGTATGATGAGGGGAAGAACCCTATATATTATGGGGTCATCATGCCAAAGGTCACGTTCACAGTGACTTTAATTTGAAAATTTTCCTGCTTTCACTCTAATTAAAGTCCTGCTTGGCCAATTGAAATCAAACTTCACAGACAGGTTGAGTGTGATAAGAGAAAGAATCCTATTTATTGTGGGGTCACTGTGCTAAAGGTCAAGGTTACAGTGATCTTGAACTTCAAATTTTTCCAGGAGTTGGGTTCTGCCGTCTAATTAATATTCTGTTTGGCTGACTGAAATCAAACTTGACATATAGGTGGGGCAGGGTTGGTGCTAAGATTGGGGAAGGGGGTCGGAGAGGAGGACTACAGCCCCCTGTTGGGGAGGATCCCCCCCTCCCCAGCTGTTAACTATGTGCAGCCATATTAACATAAACTCAAATTTATTTATTTATTTATTAAACAACGCTTTCGATATCCATGGGCACCTCGTGTCGAACAATTTCTCGGGTTGAGTAAGCTGGAGTATCAAGAGAGAACCGCTGAGCAGCAGCAAGCAGCTGTCAGACTCCCCAGTGTGCTAACTCCGCACAAACAGGGTTAGCATTGGTTGACATACAGTATGCCTTAGTACGCAGCACCACCATACCACAATGTGGGCAATAAGGATTAGGTGCCTTGCACAAGGACACAACACAGTTACCCTCTGGTGTAGATTGAAGTGTGGACATTTCGGTTTGAAGTCCAGTGCTATAACCACTGAGCCACCCATGCTCCCATAAACAAATATTTGAATATATCTTCAGATATTTAAGTTTTATGTTAACTTGACTGCCTGTAGTCATAAGCTTTCATGACATAACTTTTCATTTGGATATAAATATTGCGATATTTTGCATTTTGTTTTGACTCTCTCCAAGCCTGTCACGAATATTCCCAATGAACACAAAAATCTCTGACATTGGGCCGAACCATGGTCCATATGTCCATGGACTCACTATCCCCTCCCCCTTGACATAACCCCCAGCATCAGGGAAATCATGTTACAACACCTGCGGTTTAGTATGATAAGAGGTAGAACTATTTATTTTGGGGTTCTTGTGCTAAAGGTCAAGGTTACCATGACCATTAACTTACAAATTGTCCCGGTTCTGCTCTCTGACTGAAGTTTTGCTGGGCCAATCAAAACCCAATTAGACATGTAGAATGGGTATGATGAGAGGAAGAACTCTCATTCTTGGATCATTATGCCAAAGGTCAATGTCATAATGACCTTTAACTGACGTATTTTTCCACTTTCTGTAATTAAAGTTTTGCTTGACCGATCGAACAAAACTTGACCTGATAGTTGAGTAACTGAGAGGAGGAGCCCTATATATTTTCTGGGGTCATTGTGCCAAAGGTCAAGATCACAGTTATCTTAATTTGAAAATGGTTTCTGATCCATAAATTCAGATATAGATGAAGTTGCTGTATCTCAGCATTATTTCAGGGGATTAGCCATGCTTGGCAGCCACCTCTAGTTGAAATAAAGTTGCTGCAACCCATTTAGTATGGGTGGGAAAATCCCCCAAAATCTTTATAGCTCACTTGACTGCAGTCAGGATGAGCTATTGCCATCACTTGGCATTTGTTGTCCAGCGTCCATTAACTTTTATTTCAAAACCACTGGACCACACTTGGCATAAATCAGACCTTCAGATCAGTGTAATTTGGGCACAGCGGCAAATATGGATGTGGTCTGCATGGTAGGAGAAAAAGCACCAGTATTTCCTTCTTCTTGGCGTCTGTTTTAGGTTTTACCTCCCTGTCTTAAATTGATAGTTTACAACCCCTTGTTATAGGTCTTCACCATTATCTCTGGTTCCCACCACCCTTTGACGTAAGTTTACTTGACTAACTCGAGAAGGTTTCTTAGTTTTCTAGTGTCGGGCCAAAGGCCTATTTGAATGTGAGCTAAATTATGCATGGCATTTACTGAGAAATGCCCCAAACATGAATATAATTGATCTCAAGCTTTAAGTGCATGATCATATAGAATTCGCCACTGAAAAGCAATCACCATCGACAGTGTCGTATACAACACTGTTGATGATATTTTTTCTGTGGTGAACTCGGTTGGTTTTTAAAAAGTTATTTATCTGTTGCATTGTTTTATTTAAATTTAAGCTTTAAGCTATATTACAATCATTGGGGAAGCCTGGCCAAACTATATATTGCCAAAACACTGCAAAACTTTGGACTAAGTTTCAAACTCTGCATAATTTGGGTTCAATTATCTTATTTGGGCACAGCGTTTACCATCATTAGTTGGGAAGAATTTAAAGGCCTGGCATAAATTTTCTTTGGGGGATAATCTTCTGTGTGGTGGCTGTGCCTGAAAAACCTAAAATTCTTAAAAAATCTTCTTCTCACAAACCAGCAGTCACAAAATGTTTTGAAATTTGGTATGCAGCTTCCTTATATGCTCAAGATTGAAGTTTATTCAAAGAAAATTTCTCATGCAATTTTTGGGTCCATGCTGGAAAGGGGAATATTTTTGGCCCCACCCAAAATTTATATTTTCTGAACTGTTGGACCAGTTTGGACCAAATTTCGAATGCAGTAGAATTTGGGAACATATACTTGCTTTATGCCTGAAAAACCAAAAAAATGTCCATATTCCTATGGAACCACAGGAGATAACAATTAAAATGCCCATATTTTCCAAACTGCATGGAATGAAGAATTGCAATTTGATATACAGCATCCTTAGGACCAGTTGAATCAAAATGGGCCCAAAAATCCCAATTGGTTTTGTTGTGGGGTGCCATAGGGTAGTAATGGATGGTAATGAGTCCGCACTTTTTCAAAAAAATGAACTATCAAGCAGAATGTTTTTGATGTTTGATATACAACATCCTTAGGGGGCTTGAATTCAAGATTGTGCAGATCAAGTCGTTGGTTTCTTATTTGGACTCCTTATGGTAGCCCAAACTTCATCTTAGTGCAATATGAAGAAAATTCTTAAAAATATTCTTCTTCAGATCCATTTGATATACAGCATCCCTATGGGAATGTGAGATGGGGTAGGGGGTGGCAGTTCCTATTTGATCAAATTTGGGAACCCAAATTTTAACTTAGTGCAATATAAGGAAAATTATTTAAAATCTTATTCAGATTCACCCATCAGAATCTTCTCATATTTGGTATACAGCATCCTTATGTGGGTCAGATTTAAGTTTTGTTCAAATCGGGTCTATGGGTTTGTACTTGAATTCTGTATGGAAGCTTGAAGTTTAACTTGGTGAAATATGAGAAATATTCTTTAAAATATTCTTCTCCAGATCCACCAGTCAGAATGTTTTTTTTTATTTCATACAGAGCATCCTTTGGGGGCTGAAGATTCAAGTATATTCAAATCAAGTCTGTGAGTTCTTATTTGTGTTCCCCAGGTGTGCCTGAATTTCAACCTATTGGAATATGATATGAGGAATATCATTTAAAATCTTTTTCTTCAGATACACCACTCAGAATCTTTTGATATTTGGTATATATAATCCTCATAGAAGCCTGATTCAAATTTTTTTCAAATTAAGTTTGTGGGTTCATAATTTGGTCTCTTATGGGAACACAAATTTTAACTTGGTGTAGTATGAGAGAAAGTATTTGAAAATCTTATTCAGATCCACCAGGCAGAAAACTTTTATATTTGGTATTCACCACTCTGAGGGATTAAAGGGAAAGGGGGAGGGGGGGGGGGGAGGGGGTGGTCGACTCAGATTTGTTCAAACCAAGTCCCTGAATCATATTTAGGCTCCCTGTGGCAGCCCAAATTTTAACTTAGTTCAGTATGAGGAATGTTCGTTAAAAATTTCTTAAGATCTACCATTCAGAATCTTTTGATATTTGATACATATCATCCTTATAGGAGTCCCTGGATTCATTTTAGTCTCCTTTTAGAAAACCTAATTTTGACACAGTTCATCGTAAGGAATATTCTTTAAAAATCTTCTTCTTCAGATCCACCAGTTAGAGTGTTTTAATATTTGATATACAGCTTCCTTACAAGTCCCAGATTCAAGTGTATTCATCTCAAGTTCCTGGGTTCATATTTGGGAGCCTCATAGGAAACTTCTTCAGATCCACCTAGAAGAAACTTTACATATTTGATATACACCATCGTTGTGTGGGCAGATTCAAGTATGTTCAAGTCACGTCCATGGATTCACATTCCAGCTCCTTCTGCAGCCAAAATTTTAATTCAGTGCAATCTGAGAAATATTCCTCAAAGATCTTCTTCAGATCTACCAGACACAATCTTTTGATTTTTGGTAAGAAAAGGAATTATATTTCATACGAATGTCATGTTTTTATTAATTATTATATCGGTGACAGTGTTAAGATACTCAACAAGAAAGCCCAAATTTATCCAAAAAGCCAAACCCGATCTCAGTCATGTCTTCTTGACTGCCATTTCTAACTGGCTTTTTCTCACTACTGATGGCTTCCAAGAACACTGTATATTTCACCAAACTTCAACCCAAAATTTTAAATGACCTGCATGGGTCCTTTTAGAAGGAAGCCCCTTTGTCATTTTTCATCATATCTTAAGCCTTATGCATGTGTGCTGAGAGTGGAGGGCTGAAAAACAGACATCATTTTTCAGAGCCTTTTTTGGTGACAGCTACTGCACTATGTATACATGTACAAGGTGACACTTCCTTTTTGTGCTTGTTTGTCTGATCCCTCAACACCCTTATTCCCTGTAGCTTGAGGCTGTTGTTAAAATCTTTTCAAGATCCAGTGGATGGAATTAGTTGATATTTGTATTCAGTTTACTTTTGAGTTGTCCACTAAAGTTTGTTCAAGAGAAGTTTGAGGGACAAAATTTGCTGTTATTTTGTCAGTTTTCTAATCCTTTTGAACAGTTTAAATGTGAATTGGAATCAAAAACAGGTGGGTGACATCAAGCTTGGAAATAAGCAACCTGTCACTTGCAGAATGAGATCCCGACAGGGTGAATTTGCTAATGATATCCCAGACAATGGGCCAATTTGGGTATCTCTTTCTCTTCAGGCCTTAGACCGTGATTCAGACTGGTGTTCACAGAGGGTAAATTTAGTGATGCTACCCTGCTGTGCTTGGTAGCAGCACTAAATTCACCCTCTGGGGACCTCATTCTGCATATGATAGTCTGCTTATTTTCAAGCTTGGGTGACATGTACCCATGGGAAGCCTTGTGGCCTAAAAACAGAACATAATTCCAAACAGCATTTTTTTCCCAAACTATACAGCACAAGTAATTAATATTTGGTGCAAAACATCCTTATGAGATTGATAAAAAAAAATTGTGAATGATTGTTTGCCCTGCAAACATAAAATTCTGAGTTGAATTGAATCCCGAATTGAATCAGGCACCAGATTTTGAATCAAATATCAAATCAAATCTCACCACTTTTCAAGTTGTGGATATTGCACCTTCTTACAACCATAAATATTGTCAGTTTCCACTCAAGTGATGTCTGCAACAGCGAGTCATTCAAATCAAGCAAAAAGCAGAACATTCCAGAATGGAATAAATGTAATTTCAGAGGATTCACAGTTTGTTCAGGTTAAACCAGTGATATTGTATTCAGGAGTGTTATGGTCCCTCGATTTCAACACTGAGGGTAATGGGAAAAAATTGAAAAATCTTCTCACAAACAAAGTGGACCAGATTCTTTTATGTTTCAAATATAGCATCTTTCTGATGCAGATGTATCAGTGTTTTCAATGTGAGCTTTCTGACAGTACATGTACATGTAGGGATGTCAAGGAGCCTCAAATTTTAGCATTGTGTGCAATGAGGAAAATATTTAAAAAAACACTGTACCAAAGTTTTCCATGTGTGATGATTATCATCAATATCAGCTTTTTCAAAGTAAGCTTATGGTGGCCTCAAATTTTAACATTGTAGGTAATAAAGAAAATATTATAAAAAACACTGTACCAAAGGTGATCTATATCATCATTGTAAGGATGATTTACAGTTTGTTAAAACCAAACCCCTGGAGTCATGTTTAGAGGTGTCACTGGGCCTCTAGATTTTAATCATTTGGGTAATGAGCAAAACATTTACATACAGAATATACCAATAGTAGCTTGGTGTACCAAATGTTCACCACTCGTGTTGAAGTGGTGTTAACCGCAAGCCTTCGGCGCGCAGTTAACAAAACTTCACCATGAGTGGTGAACATCTGGTACACCAAGCTACTATGGGTATATTTTATTTATACCATGTACCATGATCATCACATTATTAAGAGTCGCTATTATTTTTTCTCGATTTTACTGAGCAGCAGCTGTACAAACATGCAAATTTGTTTTTGTTTGCATGAGCATCGATGGGCACCTGGCGGTACTTTCGCGGTCAATTTTATCGCCAAAACGAAATGAAATAATAATAACATAATAACATACTACTTCGAGTTATGGTGGATGTTTTATTAACAAGAGACAATGCATGTTTGTTAATGTTTGGCATCTTATGAGGTAAACCCATTTAAAAATGTAATAAATAAGTGCCACTTGCATTTCACTCTTCGTGAGGCAACGTGTAATAAATTTAGACAAGTTCGCATTCAGGTCAACGTCGCCAAAGGTCAACTTGGATGACCAAAGGTCAACATGGATGTAGTTCCATTGTAGGTGTAAATTTTAACTCTTGATATCCCATTGCTGGCATGTTCACCATGTTTGGTGTATAAAGCTAAAATTTATGTCATAGGCTTTTCATATGGAGTAGAATAGGTAATCATAGTATAAAAAAATTTCTTCTCTAACTACTTCAAATGCTTCCAGATTTGATATATTACATTCTGGTAAAGATGATTTATAAGTCTGTTGTTTAAATCAACCCTCTAAAATCATATTTAGGGGTTCAGGGAGCTCCCAGATTTTGACTGTGTAGCCCAAGAACATTAGGTTTCACTAGGGAAAAAAATTGGAGAAAGCTGATTTTTTCAGGGAATGTCGAGTACATGTCATTGAATGATTAGACAAAAGTCCCCTAAAATCCCAGTTGAGCTTTTTTTTCTACAGCCTTTTTTCGAAAACGCGTTTGAAAAAAATAAAAAAAAATCTCACGAACTTTGTAACCTCGAATTGATCCAACTGTATTTTTTGTTTACGCGTATTTCGAGCTACATAATGTCTAATATACATTTACCTAGAGGAAAATGTGCATTCTGTGACAATTTCTGCGAAAAATTATTGAAAATTCACAAAAAAGTATCGGATTTACGCAAAAAATGACGATTTTCCTAACGGATTTGCCCAAATGGTCGTAGTACAGAACAGGATGTTAGTTGGACAGACGATAAAAAATCCACCACCATTTGAAGACTTTTATCATTGCTTACAAAATAGACATTATGGAAGACCCCCTCTGCTTCTGGCCGAGTTCCCCTTTTGGCATAAAATTCGTCAGCATGAGAACTCAACTATTTTCGGGCTTGGGACCGAACAGACATGTCTGTGTCTGGCAGCATTAGATCAATAAATAATATTTACAGAATGTACAAAAATCAATAAATAATATTTACAGAATATACAAATCAATCAACATGGATTAAGTTACATTGACTATTATCAACGCTATATACAGAAATGACATGACCTATATACATATTATTCATCGAACTCAGAAATTTCCGACAGGACAGTGTTTCTGTGGTTGTTACAAGAATCCGAACTGCAATTACACAAACCTGAGCAAGAGAGTCCTGCCTTCTTACACCCACACCTTTTTGTACAAGCACTCTTGCAACCACAACTGATCAGATTCAGTAGGTTATCGGGGGCACATGGCTTTGTGGCTGCAGTCGGTACATGAAGTCCATTGTCTAGCGACCACCCCCAATCCGTCGGAGGAAGCGAAGTGCCCAGCCATTGTTGGACCTGGAGATAACATCTGTAGACATGTTGTTGTGCAGCATCGCTGCTTGGTGGGAGTGAGGCTAGGTCGATGGGTTTATTCAGTTTAGATTTTGCTACATAACGCTTGTAAGTGACATATCTATATTGGTCGAGAGAGGAAACAGTTTTACTCCCGTATAAGATCAGGAGAAGTTGTTCCCCGGCAGTGGCTACTGCACTTGGTGTACTGTCATCCGCCAAAATTGTGTTGACATACTGTTGTGAGTCGCTAGTAACATCGGAGACAATTGTACTGAATACTTTCTTCTTACCAACTCGAAAGAGTGCAGAAGTAGTGTCACAACCACTTATAGAATGTGCTACAAGGAGGTTGCTTCTATGGTCACCCATTTTGGTTGCTATTTCACTAACTGAAACTAGTAAGTTTGGGGTAATGGAATACATCATGTGAATATTACATCCCGGTTGAACTCGAGAGGTAAGAATGACTAACAAGTCTGTGTCTGTTCCCACAACGACAACATTGTTGTCATCTTGAGCGATGTCAAGTGCAGTTTCGGCTATCAGTACATCAGCCTCGGCCTGCTTGGACTGAATATTGATAGCAGATAGCTCCTGCATTAGAAGATCGATCAGTTGGGTTTTGTTCATGGCATTTGCAAGGAAATCGGATTGGGGTGTGGTGGCTGGTAACTCGGGTGAGATATTGATATCAATGGAATACCTGTCTTTAGATCTACGGGCTTGTTCCATGCCCTTTGTCGACATTGTACAAGCATAACCATCAAAAACAACCACGACGTTCGCCCCAAAATGTCTCACTTTATAATTGGAATATGATGTACATATGTCCTTATATGACGACTATTTAGGCCATACAACTGCCCTCAATAAAAATCCACCATCTACAACAAACAGAGAATGTTCTGGGATTTTAGTTTGCTCGGAACCGTATGTTTTGAGGATCTTACCGAGCGTGCTTTTCTGTGTCTTCCTCATTCCAGCAGAATCAAACAATGCTGGTGGTTTCGGGGCGAGTTCATATTTGAGATACTCTTCCATCTCTGCTTGTGACTGAATAACACATGTGATGCGGTTGAACAGAATTGTGGAGTCAATCACTACCTTACTTCCACGGACTTTGATGCTATTTGCCATCGATGCGAAAGACTTCACAGTGTCAACACGTCGTAGTTTGATGCTGTTGAACGTTTTGCTTACAACATTCGATACGCAACATTCACCAATTTTGCGAACTTAGTCACAGTTCACAGTTTCGTCGGCCACAAGCCCGGTCGCTATAGAGACTAATTGTAGTGGATCTCTATTCTGAAAGGGGGAATGCACTCTGAGCCAGTTCAATAATTTGGTGATATCATTGGCATCAGTCAAATGTGAACTTTGACGGAGATCCCGATGTTGTTCGCCATGACCAGTGTGAACATGAACAAAATTTTCGAGAGCATTACATATCGGAAGGCAAAGAGGTAGTCCATGTACCCATTTCTCAACAGTGCTATCGGTTATTCCCCTGCCATGTGTGAGACCACCAGGGAGCTTGAACATTCTCATTAAACACTGCTCTATGGTCTGATCAGAATATATCTCGTCCCAGAATTTATCTGAGCGCCTTATGGTAAAGTAACCTTTCTCAGTGAACAACTTCAAATCATCCTGTTGCATTATTTCTGTTAGCTCATTCATCTGCTGCAAATAGAGATGAGAACTTTTTGCGTATGCAAAATGACCACCTGCGTGAAATACTGGAATCACATTGCGAACACAATATGTGTGGAGTTCCCAGTCGCCTGTGCGCTCTGCTCTCAAGAACAACTGGAGAAGACCTATTTGCTCGTAGTATTGTACCCAAAGCTTTCCTGTGCGTCCTATGGACGTATTCTGGAGCAGTTCGTGTAATTTTGACAGTAGATGGTTGACACTTTCTTGATTGACAGCGTCAGCTGTTGTACAGGCACCTCTGGCAAGTCCACAGAATATTTCATTGACTTCTGTGCAGTCTGTGTTATCTAGTGTTCGGCTTTCTTCAAACACAAGTTTTGTAATGGCAATTTGTGTTAGCAAATGGGCACGAACTGCTCTTGAATATGCATGACCACTGATCAAATGATGGATTGACCCACCAGCATAAACAGTCCCCCAAAGTTCATCCAAGCCGCTACCAGCCATGATCGAACCAATTGCCCCTAAATATGACATAATCATATGGAAGCCGCCGAGTCTAACGAAAACTTTTGTCAACTTATCTGACGAAGACACAATCTCCACTGCTTTGATATAAAGTGGTTGGTCAAACGTCACTGGACAAACGTATAATACGGTATTTGAATGAGAAAAGTCGATGCCGTTTGAATTTGAGTTTAGGGAGTATGGTTAATATTTCACACGTTTCACCAGTTCATTATGGAATAAATGACTATTGTTATATATCGTTATAAAGCCACTGCTTTTCTGCAATTTTTGATATATAATTTAACTCCCAAAGTAGTCGTAGATTTGATTTAATGGACGTTGTGTACCGTTGTGTGTATGAAAACAATAAAAAAATTTTCGTAATTTTGTACATTTTCGTGAATATTTCACCATTGAGTGTGAGGATTGGTACAAAGTTGGCATTTTCTGTTGGGGATATGTATTCTCAATATAATTCAGCACGATATTTATGATTCTCACCCTACTAAGGTGAATAAGAATGAGAAATATGGAGCTGGGTCGAATTTTTTTTTTAATTTTTTTTTTCATCAAAAAAACCTTATAACTGAAAAAGCTCAACTCGGATTCGCGGGGACTTTTCACACTTTATCCGCAATGTGTGTCCCGGAAACATATAAAAAAACAGCTTTCTCCGATTTTTTTCCTTACTTTCTCATTTTTATGTCTAATGTGCCTGGACTATGTGGGTAATAATTAAGCTTTAAAACCAGTCTTCTGTGCTAACTGCTTCCATGTTGGACATGCACTCTCTTTAACAGATGATTTAGAAGCTTCTTTGGATGAAGTCTGGGTCATATTCAGGGATGTTCTCCAGACACTGAAACACTCAGGGTAATGAGTGAAATATAAAAATCTTCTTATCTACCATCAGTGCTATAAATGCTCCAATATCTGATATATAACTTATCTTTGTGAGGATGAAAAGTTTGTTCAAAACAAATTTCTGAGCTCATATTTAACCCTTACCCTGCTGAGTATTTTCAAAATATTTTCATTAAATCGAGTCATGGCTGCTCTGAAGCAGCCATGACTAGATTTGATGAAAAATTCATCTAATTTTCACTAAAGAAATCATTGGCCAAAAAAGTAATTCACTTGACATAGAAGAAATAGTTAAATGTGTCCACATTTTACTTATTTCTGTGGCAAGAGATTTCAAGCGGTATGCAAGAGTTAACCCATTACACACTAATGTCAAAATTCTGAAAAGTCAAGTAGCAAACTGTTCCCACAGTGCATCTTGAAAAAATATTCCTCTTGACCTCTCCCACCAAACCGCTTCTTCAAATACTTGTATGTATGGTATTTATTAGTCGAGTTGTGACGAAGTCAAACTCGACTTATAGTTTGATGAATGGAGGGTGGGCGGTTGGGCAGGCGGGCATAAACAATTGGTTTCCGGACGATAACTTGATAATGGTTTGATCCATGTTCATAAAACTTTGTAGGTAGGTAGGCCTCGGTGAGAGGAAGAACTCTATTTATTTCAGTGATGAAGGTCACAGTGACCTTGACCATACTAAATCATAAACAATTGGTTTCCGGATGATAACTTGACTATGGTTGAACCCACATTCATGAAACTTCATATATAGGTTGGCCTTTGTGAGAGGAAGAAGCCTATTTATTTTGGACTTGCTAGGTCAAAGGTCAAGGTCACAGTGACCCTGAACATAGTAAATCAAAACAATTGGTTTCCGGATGATAACTTGATAATGGTTTGACCCATGTTCATGAAACTTCATAGATAGATTTGCATCAGTGAGAGGAAGAACCCTATTTATTTTGGACTCTCTAGGTGAAAGGTCAAGGTGACAGTGGCCTTCAGCATAGTAAGTCTGTAAACAGTTGGTTTCCGGATGATAACTTAATAATGGTTCAACCCACATTCATGAAACTTCACAGGTAGGTTGGCATTGGTGAGAGGAAAAACTCTATGTATTGTGGACTCGCTAGGTCTAAGGTCAAAGTCACAGTGACCATGAACATAGTACATCATAAACAATTGTTTCCGGATGATAACTTGACTATGGTTCAACCCACATTCATGAAACTTCATATGTAGAGTGGCATTCTTGAGTGAAAGAACCTCATTTATTTTGGACTCACTAGGTGAAAGGTCAAGGTCACTGACCTTTAACACAGTGAATCGTAAACAATTGGTTTCCAGATGATAACTTGATAATGGTTTGATCCACATTCATGAAACTTCATAGGTAGGTTGGCCTAGATGAGTGGAAGACCCCTATATATTTTTTACTTGCTAGGTCAAAGGTTAAGGTCACAGTGACCTTGAACGTAATAAATTGTAAACAATTGTTTTCCGGATGATAACTTGAGAAGGGTTCAACCCACATTCATGAAACTTCATAGGGAGGTTGGCATTGGTGCAAGAAAGAGCGCTGTTTATTTTGGAATCACTAGGTCATTGGTCAAGGTCACAGTGACCCTTCACATAGAAAATTGTAAACAGCTGGTTTCCGTATGATAAGTTGATAATGATTAAACCCACTTTTGTGCTGTCACAACTCGACATTGGATCGGTGATCCGATCGGCATTGTTAGCTCACCTGACTGAAAGTCAGGGTGAGCTATTCTGATCACTTTTTGTCTGTCGTCCGTCGTGAAGGTGGTGTTTGGGCCTTTTTCTCCCAAACCACTGGCCGCATATTAATGAAATTTCATGAGATTAGGAGTTATATAAGGGCATTTTGATTTTTTGTCAAATTAGGTTTCGGCTCATATTGAGTAGAGGGATGAGGCAAAAATGCTCCAATTCTTAAAAAATCTTCTTCTCAAGAACCAGCAATAGCAGAGACTTGATATTTGGTATGCTGCTTCCTTTTGAGGTGTAGACTCAAGTTTGTTCAAGAGAAGTTCGAGGGGCTATATTTGACGATGTTAAAGGAGGGGCAAAAATTTTGGCCCCGCCCCAAATTTCTATTTTCCAAACCGCGAGGCCGATTTGAACCAAATTTTACGTGAGTGCTTATTGGGTCATAAGTACCTAATTTATGCAGATTTTTTTTTCCCCATAGCCCCGTGGGAACCACAGGAGCTAAAAATAGAAAAAAATTGAAATGCCCATGTCTCCAAAACTACACGGCACTGAGAATTCTTATTTTTTGTGAAGCTTCCTTAGGACCAACAGAATGGAATGGTAAAAAAAAATTGCCATCGGCTTTATCATGGGGTACTTTTTGGGGACTTTGAAAAAGTGCTGAGTCAGCATTTTTTAACACTGTGGGTAATGGGAAAAACATAAGACTACTTTTCTCCCAAACCACTGCTCCAAAAGCTTTCAAATTTCACATATAACATCTTTGGAGGATTGTTTCACATGTTTATTGAAATCAATTGTCTGGATCGATATTTGGGCTCTCTATGGGAGCCCAAATGTTTAAATTAGTGCAGTGCAGTATGAGGAGTATTTTTTAAAAATCTTCTTCTTCAGATCTAGCAATAAGAATGTTTTGATATTTGGTATGCAGCATCCTTAGGGGGGTGAGATTCAAGTTTGTTGAAGCCAAGTCCCTAGGTTCATATTTAGGCTGAAAATTTGGGGTCCCGTTGCAGACTTAGAAATTTTGGACCAAAATCCGAAAAAAAATTTTTTTTGTTTTTTCTGCATTTCGGTCAATTTTAAGACAAAAAAAAAATTATTTTTTTTCCCTGAAAATTTGGGGTCTGGGTTGGACTTAAAAAATTTTGGACCAAAATCCAAAAATTTTTTTTTTGTTTTTTCTGCGTTTTGGTCAATTTTAAGACAAAAAAAAAATTAAATATTTTCCCCTGAAAATTTGGGGTCCGGGTTGGACTTAATAAATTTTGGACCAAAATCCAGAATTTTTTGTTGTTGTTTTTTTATGCCTTTCTGTCAATTTTAAGACAAAAAAAAAAAAATTTTCCCTGAAAATTTGGGGTCCGGGTGGGACTTAATAAATTTTGGACCAAAATCCGAAAAAAAATTTTTTTTGTTTTTTATGCGTTTTGGTCAATTTTAAGAGAAAATTTTTTTTTTTTTTTTCCCCTGAAAATTTGGGGTCTGGGTGGGACTTAGAAAATTTGGGACCAAAATCCGAAAAAAAATTTTTTTTGTTTTTTATGCATTTTGGTCAATTTTAAGAGAAAATTTTTTGTTTTTTTTCCCTCTGAAAATTTGGGCCCGGGTGGGACTTAGAAAATTTTGGATCAAAATCCTGAAAATTTTTTTTTTGTTTTTTATGCGTTTCTCTCAATTTTAAGACAAAAAAAAAAAAAAATTTTTCCCTGAAAATTTGGGGTCCGGGTGGGACTTGCAAAATTTTGGACCAAAATCCGAAAAAAAATTTTTCCTCTGAAAATTTGGGGTCCAGGTGGGACTTCGAAAATTTTGGACCAAAATCCGGAAATTTTTGTTTTTGTTTTTTATGCATTTCGGTCAGTTTTAAGACAAAAAAAAAATTTTTTTTTTACCCTGAGTATTTGGGGTCCAGGTGGAACTTCGAAAATTTTGGACCAAAATCCATAATTTTTGGTTTTTTGTTTTTTCTGCGTTTCTGTCAATTTCAAGACAAAAAAAATTTTGTTTTTTACACCGAAAATTTGGGGTCCGGGTGGGACTTAGAAAATTTTGGACCAAAATCCGGAAATTAGTTTTATCGTTTTTTATGCGTTTTAAGAAGAAGAAAAAAATTTAGGCTGAAAGTATTTTGTTTGGGAAAAAAATCTGTTTTTTATGCGTTTACCTCAATTTTGGGACGTAAAAGTGCAGCAACTGAAAATAGAAGGAAAATCCTGTGTATTGTGTGGGCTCAATCACTTCATCTGGTTGGTATATGCTTTTCTTAGGAGGGGCGTATGCAGCTTATTCAAGTCAAGTCCCTGGTTTGATATTTAGACTTCCATGTCAGGTGAGCGCCCTCAGACCCCCTGGGGCCTCTTGTTTATTTATTTGTTGGTGTTTAAGGTCACATACCTATACACAATGGCTAATCGTGACCTTGACAGTTTTATGGGTGGAGGAAGCTGGTGTACCCGGAGAGAACCACCAAGCATTGACGAGCAAATGACAACATTCTAACTCTGTTCAAGCTCCGCTCAATCAGGGTTACAGCAGTTCAAGACCCCTGTGCAACATTGATGTGCAGTACGCCTTAGTACACAGTGTCATCATACCCCCATGTAGGCAACTGGGATAAAGTGCCTTGCCCAAGGACATCACATGGGTCGTCCCGAAAGGGATCAAACTCAGGACCTCTAACATAGAAGTCCAACAGTCTACCCCTGAGCCACCATGCTCACTGTATGTATGGTATAGGAGATAGGAATATTTAAAATGACCTATTACAAGTTTGTTCAAATCAAACCCCTGGTGTCATATTTACTAGAGCTGAAACTGTTTGAAATTTAAAAATATAAATTCTGATTAATCAGTTGTGTTAACGAGTTAATGACCAGTTATCATCTATTTTGACAGTTTTCAAAGATAAATAGCATCATACACAGCATCACAGATGAAATGTGTTGACATCCTGTGGTGCCACTGCAATTGCCATCTCTGAGATGTGTAATGGTGGCACAGTTTTTGTTGTCACAAATTGCAGTGATTTTTTTTACTCATTCCAAATGCATCATTTCCACAAAACCAATTGACAAACCTTATTTAAAATATATTCTGAAGTCCTAAATGATTTTTGAAATCATGGGGAACTTGTTATTTTTAGCTCACCTGAGCGAAGCTCAAGGGGAGTTTTACAAATCACCTTCTGTCCGTTGTCTGGCGTTAAATTTACATTATTTACTTCTTCTCACAAACTACTCAACCAAATTGAACTGGTGTGCATGTTCCCTATCATATGTCAATTCAAGTTTGTTCAAATCAATGCCCCAAAAGTGTGCCTAAATCTTAAAAAATCTTCTTCTCATCAACCAGCAGTAGCAGAGACTTGATATTTGGCATGCAGCTTCCTTTTGAGATATAAACTCAGATTTGTTCAAGAGAAGTTTGTGGGGCTATATTTGCCGTCGTTATAGGAAGGGCAAGAATTTTTGCCCGCCCAAAATTTATATTTTCCAAACTGAGAGGTTGAAAAAATTTTCCTGTTGCATCATGGGAACCGCAGGAGCTAAAAATAGAAAAAATTTAAAACGCCCATATCTCCAAAACTACGCGGCATTGATAATTTTTATATGATGTGAAGCTTTCTTAGGACCAACAGAATGGTCCAAAAAATTGCTATCATTTTTATCATAGGGTACTTTTTGGGGACTTTTGAAAAAGTGCTGAGTCAGCATTTTTTTTTAACACTGTGGGTAATGGGGAAAACATTAAAGAATCTTCTTCTCTCAAATCACTGCTCCAAAAGCTTTCATATTTCACATATAACATGTTTGGAAGATTGATTCACATATTTGTTGAAATCAATTCCCTGGGTCCATATTTGGGCTCTCTATGGGTGCCCAAATGTTCAAATTAGTGCAATATAAGGAAGGTTCTTTAAAAATCTTCTTCTTCAGATCCACCAATCAGACTCTTTTGATATTTGGTATGCAGCATCCTTAGGGTGGGTGGGTGGGGGGGGGGGGGGATTCAAGTTTTTTCAAGCCATGTCCCTGGGTTCATATTTGGGCTCACTGTGTGAGCCCAAATTATAACTTAGTTCAAAATGAGGAATTTTCATTAAAAATCTTCTTCCATGGGTCCATATTTGGACTCTCTATGGAGCCCAAATGTTCAATTTAGTACAATACAAGGAATATTCTTTAAAAATCTTCTTCTTCAGATCCACCAATCAGACTCCTTTGATATTTGGTATGCAGCACCCTTAGGGGAATGAGATTCAAGTTTGTTCAAGCCAAGTCCCTGAGTTCATATTTGGGCTCACTGAGAGAGCCTGAATTATAACTTAGTTCAATATGAGGAATATTCTTCAAAAATCTTCTTCTTCACATCCACCAGTCAGAATCTTTTGATATTTGGTATACAGTATCCTTAGGGAGGTGAGATATAAGTTTGTTAAAGCCAAGTCCCTGGGTTCATATTTGGACTTCCTGTATTATACATTAGTTCATAGTCACTTACTGTATGCAATCCCAATTTGGGGGCATGGGTCATCCAGCAGTAAAATATTCTTTCTACAGAAACGCACGATGCAAGTAATTAGTTGTAAAAAGTTTAATAGCCATACTGATCCCCTATTCAAGGTTAACATTCTAAAATTTAATGATCTTTACAAAGTTAATGTCTCTCTATTCATGCACGACTGGAAAAACGATAGTTTGCCCGACTCATTCAAAACATTTTTTAGTGCACACTCTTTATCAAGACTTCAAACAAGACAAGTTGGCATGATACAGTCGCAGAAAGCTAGAACCCAATTCTCTGCTAAACTGCCAAAACATAGCTTCCCAAAAATTTGGAATGGAATTGATGCTAACTTACGGGCCCTACCTTCCAGACATGTTTTCAAGAAACATCTTACTAATGAATGCTTAACAAGCTACTCCTCACATGTTACCTGTTCGTATCAAATTTGTTCAGACTGTAGTCCTAACGTTCAATAACACACGCATGTCGCCATACTCCCCTGTAGGACCCTTCATATGAGAGAGAGAGAAAGATGTCGGCTGGGTGCTAGAGTGCTCTATGTGCCAGTGGGACATAGGGCATTCTTGCACTATGGCGACCTTATGTATGATGTCATTGAAGACAGGAAATCATCCTCTTTGCCAGTAACATTCCCACCTCCTAGTTTCAAACGAGCCATATCTTAAACACTTATACTCAAGGCGAAGACTGTTCGAGTCTTACCTGCCAAGAAAAAAACATTTTTAATCATAGGACGCCATTGCCACCCTATGCCGGTGACTTCTCCAGTTATCTCATCCCACTGACCTCGAATTAATCTCCCAGTCATGTCTTGACCCATCATCTCATGTTTAATCTTATTTTTCCAAATCTGTAGTCTACCGTCAAATTGCACTCGCGCATATCGGGTACAGTCTTTTGCGTAGACTAGGAAGGGGCCAGCATGTAGATTCGAGGTCTTCCTTCTCCTGATCATTTACTCAATAGCTGAGCCACAGGCAGTGGTACTTATGAACAAAAATATCCAGTCTACTCCATTTCTGTGTAGTCTTTCTCACTTACCAATGTATTCTATATAAGTAAAACTCTTTGTTCAAATCTTACTTGTAAATTTGGTATATTTGTTGAATAAACTTCATTTCATTTCATTTGCCAATTTGGGGAAAAAATGTATGAATTATTTAATGGGTCTCTACATCCATATATCCATCAATTCAACTATTAACTTTTCTGAATTTGGTTCATAAAATTTGAATGGAAAGAGATATCAAGATGAAACATGTAAAATGTGTACCATCACTAGACCTCAAGATCAATCTCCCAGGATCAAGCTCACTGATAAAGCTCAAAAGAAGGAATCAGTATCCACAGGAATATTTTTGTGTATGGTTTATAACTGCAGTTGAGGTACCTAAATGTGAGGAACAATCACCATTTTTCCAGGGCCATGTTATGAAAACCTGTACAGCTACTTGCATAGCAATCTTATATTGTTGGTACAGCTACTCTCAAATTTCAAAAAGTATCTGTGCAGTTACTCGCTCAACTCTAAATGTTTAAAGTGAGAAAATTGCATTCCATTTCAACTTTACCTCACAGGTCAAGTACTGTATACATAGGTGAATGATCTATACATGTACAGACAAACCAAAGTGACTCAAAAATTGTAATTGTAAAATAAAAAATAAAAAAACAAAAATAGAAACACTATTCACAGAAACAGTGCATGTGTATCTAGCAGTAAAAGTTCTCTTTGATGGAACTTGTATTTGTCCTAAAGCCACACAGTAGCAGTATGTCACTTTATTAAGTTGGGGTTGTGTGGGGGTGGTGGTATGAGGCAAAAAATATTCTTTACTTAAGAGAGGTTTTAACAGCATCTAAGTGTTAATTTGCATGAGTCAATCAAACTCATGAGCAAGTTTCAAGCAACTCACCAGTGTCCTTGGAGACCTGGAAGATTGGAGAGATAAGGATGGGGGTGGTGCTAATCACCTTGGTAGTCCCAAGATCAACAGATGACATTTTCAAGGCTAATTCAATGAATCAGTGTTTTGCTAAATTTCACTTCATCAATTTGATATCCAAAATTCAAAGTACTATATATACTACTTTGATACAATGTGGGTTGGATTAAAAACAAGCACCTTTGAATGTCAGAGACTCCTGGGAAGGGAGAGTGATTACTCTCACTCGCCATCACTCTCCTAAACGTTTCACTAGGGGTGCAATTAATCACTCACCTTCATTATACATGAATGGAAATTATGTCGGAGAATCAAGTTATGTTTTGTATTTCAATCACCCATTACCTAATGCCACTAGACAATGGTGAATGCAAAAAAATTCTTGCACAACTAAAATCTTTCATTTTTTGCTTAGAACATAGCATTTGTCACCTCACTGGAATGAGCTCAATTAGCCCATTCCACTGAGGGTCATAAGCTATGTTTTGGGAGCAAAAATTAAAAAAATAAACTTTGTGTGGCCATTTTCATGCATAGTGCTAGCCAGTTTGGAGGGTCATGTCAGGTTAAGGGGTTAAAATAACTCTCCTGAATTTTTCACTCTGGCAAAATCAAAATGAGGAGAGTGATTACTCACTTGCCTGCATTCACTTCCCAACAGTCACTGGAACATTGCAAAAACAAGCAGTTATCAGAGATGGCATTTTAAACAAAGTGCATCTTTTTACCACATGAAAGGGACAAAATGCTCACTCTTCTGCCCACGTGATCAAGCGAAAAGAGTGAGTACCCCCATCCTGGTTGTCCCATGGATTTTCAAAACCGTTACAAAATGATGAAACGAAGATACTGGATTGTGAATTATGAAAAAGTCAGTAGGAAATATTCTTTACTCTTGAGAATTTTCAATGGCATCCAAGTTTTAGTTTGCAGGAGCCATTCAAACCCATGAAAAAATTACAAGCAATTCATCATAGTGACATACTTAACCATTGTAGTCCTCAGGGATCCAGAAGGGTGGGGGAAACCACCTTGGGAGGGCAACATGCACTGAGGGTCAGAATGTTCCAAGAGGATACATGTAGTACCAAGGTCCACAGATCACATCAGCATTTATTGCATGCGTGCACTGAGGCACCAAACAGTCATTGAATATGGTTTCACAGGGCAGGATATAGGAAGCATTATCAGGGCTGCTTTAAAAACCTCAATTCCATGGACCTCATTAGATCAGTGGTGCCTGACAATTGTCAGGTGCCAGTGATCTTCAGAGGTTCCTAGACATATGGTCCACATTGCCCCAACTTGACAGGTTTTAGTCATGCATGTAGATCCTCTTCACAGTTATTGTGGATGAAACCAGGCTTGTCACGATCGCCCCAGGCCACAGTCGCCTGCCTGAGTTAAAAATTCCATGGATGGTAAACGTCCGCCTAACCCCGATTTCTGCAGCCCATTAATTCAGTCGAAGGCACTTCAAAATCAGCTGTCTCGAACAATTTTCGTAGATTGAAGGCAGTAACAAAGCCTAATTTGTGAAGTTTGTTTTGTGTCGTCAATGCAGTCACCCAGAGACAGTAAGTAACTTTCCAAATACGAGTAAGAGGTCTTCTAATTTCAAAGTTGTAATTAGTTATTACATTGTACATCAGACTGTGACAACTCTCGTGTCACGTGCGATTACGGGACATATCATCCGCAAGCCAGTTCGACCCCTGACAATTCGCCTGGAATGTGTTGTCCCAAAATCAAAGCCAGGACGATTCATCCCCCAAATCTGATTGATTCGCCCCAACTTTTCGGCATCTGGCGGTGAACACAGTGCACTGGATTGTACAGTCATCATGTAATGTATGGATACGGGCTTGGGTATTCTGATGCAAGATAACTATAACACTCACTCTCACTATTAGTTAGTGTCATGGGTAACCTGGTATCTTGCATCCAAATATTCAAGCCTGCATCAATACATTATGTGATGACATACATCATAATTACACAAACCAAGTACCTTAAAATTATATTAGTTGTCTACCCAGCAGGCTGAAACAAAATGGCCCCCGCAAACCATAAATAGCCCTCCTGGAGTCATTTTAGGCAAACCCAAAATGGCCCTCCTGGGGTAATTTGTGGCAAACCATAATGGCCCTCCTGCAATTTTCAAAATGACAAGCCAGAATGAAACAGCAAGTACTTTCTATCTGTTTCTTTTTGTCTCACTGTCTTTTTCGCTCACCTGAGCGAAGCTCGAGGTAAGCTTTACGGATCACTTGCCATCTGTCCATCCATTAACTTCATGTTTTTTACCTCTTCTCAAGAACCGCTGGGCCAATTTAGATGAAACTTGATGTGAATCTCCCCCAACATGTTGCCATGCCCACCAGGGGCTCTACAAGGGGCATAACCCTAACACTACCCTCAATTTTCTTAAAAAAATCTTCTTCTTCAGAACTGTCTATCAGAATCTTTTAATATTTGGTATAAAACATCCTTGGAAGGAACTGTCTATCAGAATCTTTTAATATTTGGTATAAAACATCCTTGGAAGGGTGAGATTCAACTTTGTTCAAACCAAGTCTCTAGGTCCATATTTGGGCTCTGTATTGAAGCCCGAATTTCAAAATTAGTGAAATCTTATATTTTATCTTTAAAATTCCTCTTCTTAAGATCCCCTGGTCAGAATCATTTAATATTTAGTATCAATAAACTATATGAGGTGCAGATGCAAGTTTGTTCAAACCAAGTGCATTGGGTGATATTTGGGCTTCCTATGGGAGCCTGAATTTCAACTCGGTGCAATGTGGGGTTAATTCTTCGAAAATCTTTTTCTTCAGATCTATCAATCAGAATCTTTTGATATTTGGTATGCGGCATTCTTAGGAGGGTGAGATTCAAGTTTGCTCAAGCCATGTCCCTAGGTCCATATTTGGGCTCACTGTGGGAGCTCGAATTGTAACTTAGTCCAAAATGAGGAATTTTCTTAAAAAATCTTCTTCTTCAGATCCAGTAGTGAAGTGTTTTGATATTTGATGTGCAGCATCCTTGGGGGGGGGGGGGGGGGGGGGGACATTCAAGTTTGTTAAAGTCAAGTCCCTGGGTTCATATTTGGGCTCCCTGTGGGAGCCCAAATTATAACTTAGTTTAATATGAGGAATTTTTCTTTAAAAATCTTCTTCTTCAGATTCAGCATTTGGAATGTTTTGATATTTGGCATGCAGCATCCTCAGGGAGGGGGGAGATTCAAGTTTGTTCAAGCCAAGTCCCTGGGTTTATATTTGGGCTCACTGCGGGAGCCCAAATGATAACTTAGTTCAAAATGAGGAAAATTCTTTAAAAATCTTTTTCTTCAGATCCAACTTATGAATGCTTTTTGATATTTGGTATGCAGCATCCGTAGGGGGGTAAGATTCAAGTTTGTTCAAGGCATGTCCCTAGGTCCATATTTGGGCTCACTGTGGGAACTTGATTTGTAACTTTTTCTTAAAAAATCTTCTTCAGATCCAGCAGTCGGAATGTTTTGATATTTGGTGTGCAGCATCCTTAGGGGGTGAGATTCAAGTTTGTTAAAGCCAAGTCCCTGGGTTCATATTTGGGCTCCCCGTGGGAGCCCGAATTATAACTTAGTTCAATACGAGGAATATTCTTTAAAAATCTTGGATATTTGGTATAAGCTTTTCTTAGGAGGGGGCAGATGCAACTTGTTGAAATCAATTCCCTGGGTTGATATTTAGTCTGCCTTGTCAGGTGAGTGCCCTCAGGCCCTCTGGAGCCTCTTGTTTAAGTAGGTAGTGAAACAGAGGATTAACTGTTTTTGACCGTCCTGTCTAGACTGCCCAGTTGAAAATGATTATGGATACTTTTCTTTCTTCTGAAGTCACAACACACTGAACATGATGCCAGCATTGTGTTGGAATAAGTGACAAATTTTATTATCAGTTTACATTTTTACAATGTGGTACCTCATATTCAAGTTTTGCTATGAAACAAAAATTTGACTGCATGGAGACCAATCTGGCAAATTTTACAGTGTGGTACCTCATATTCACGTTTCACTGTGAAACAAAACTTTGTCTACATGAGACAAATGACTGATTATAGTCCTCACATTATGAATCATTTAGTTTTTGACATTGGATTCGAAATTTCTATTTTGTCATTCTTTCACAACAAGGATTGAATAAGAGCCATCATGACTATATTAAACCATGTGAAACAAATAATGTGGCATGAAAGAACATAATACACAGGGACCTTCATCAAAGTGAATAGCCCAGTCAATGACATGTAAATTTAATTTCTCCCAAAATAATGTGGATTGAAATAAATTTATAAAAATCTTCAACACAGTTTGATAAGAATAAAACGATATGCAGATCTTTGCTGTTCATAGAAGAAAATTTTGAAGGAAAGAAAAGCAGCCATGTAGCACATGTTGAAAATGACAGAATACTTTTCTTTCCTCTAAAGTCATACAATACTGAACATGATGCAAGCGTTGTGCCTGTTCGAATAATTAACAAATTTTATTGTCAGTTTGCAATTTCGACAGTGTGATACCTCATATTCAAGTCTCTCCGTAAAACAAACAAAAATTTAGACTTCACCCAGACCAGTTCTGATGGAATGAATCAAATTCGGACACCGGTGTGCCACGATATCTTCCCTCCTTGGATATCTTCCCCCCCACCCTGGATATCTTCCCCCCCCCCCCACCTCAAAAATTAAATTATAAAAAGAACTGAACAAAAAGATAAAGATAAGAACATTTATTTATGGAATTTTCATTGAAATTAATACAAAAAAGTGGTTCAACTCTTTAATATATACATGACCAACCAATGAATAGAAAATAGGCAATCTCAGAAACAACTATTTCACAAATATCAATAAGTTTTTTTACACTGTGGGGCCAACCATAACAAAGTCCAAACAATGGCTGCAAAAGGTTCTATGAATGTCTATTGGGAGTTTGACATGGGTGGGGGGAAGATATCCAGGCCTAGTTATCTTCCCCCCCCCCCCCCCTCACCCATGTAAAAAAAAATAGAACAAATTAAAAACAGTTTCAACTTGGCTTATACCATTGAATAATGACTAGTGAATTGAAAATAGGCAATCTCAGAACCTTTCCAGCAATTTTGGGGACTTTTCCGAACACGTGGATGGGGTTGAGGTGGGAGAGATGTCCAACCTGCATATCTTCCCCCTCACCCATCCAAAAAACATAGCTACTATTTCAAAAATATCAAATAGTTTTTTTAACACCGTGGGGCCAACCATAACAAAGTCCAAACAATGGCTGCAAAAGGTTCTATGAATGTCTATTGGGAGTTTGACATGGGTGTTGGGGGGGGGGAAGATATCCAGGCCTGGTTATCTCCCCCCCCCCCCACCCATGTCCAAAAATATAGAACAAATTAAAAACAGTTTCAATTTGGCTTATACCATTGAATAATGATCAATGAATTGAAAATAGGCAATCTTAGAACCTTTCCAGCAATATTGGGGACTTTTCCGAACACGTGAATGGGGTTGGGGTGGGGGAGATGTCAAACCTGCATATCTTCCGCCTCACCCGTCCAAAAAACATAGCTACTATTTCAAAAATATCAATAGCTTCTTTTACACTGTGGGGCCAACCATAACAAAGTCCAAACAGTGGCTGCAAAAGGTTCTATGACTGTCTATTGGGAGTTTGACATGGGTGTGGGGGGGGGGGGGGGGGCAGGGAGATATCCCCCCCCCCCCACCCATGTCAAAAAACATAGAACGAATTAAAAACAGTTACAACTTGGCTTATACCATTGAATAATGATCAGTGAATTGAAAATAGGCAATCTTAGAACCTTTTCAGCAATTTTGGGGACTTTGGGTATGTTTTTCTAGGTAGCATGAAAGCATCTGGCGCCTCTGGGAATGGCGACAAGTACCGCTTTTTTAAACAACAGGTCAGATGTTTTTGGATTTTGGAAATATCATATCTGATAGGGGTACCATTTAAAATATGAAATGCATTTGCAATTGCAAAAACTCCACAGTCACTAGTATTATTTTGCTTGGTTGTTTCTGGAAACACAACTGTAAATTTTTCTTACCAACTTCTTTGTTTGCCGTGACAAACGTCTATGGAGACTGTCATAAATATTTATCTCTGCACTCCCACATCCAACTGTTGACAATACAACCCAGTGGTTAGTGTCACAGTTTACAATTTGTACAAATTCCTGTGTTGGAATGTCAAAAAAATGTGATTGAAACAATGCACTGTTCTGTAAACCATCTACATGTGGGTACTTTTCTTTCATAAGTGACTGTCCCAAGTTGTCACAGGTTTGGCACTGGATGGACCTGGAGGCAAGATATCCATGTTGGAATTGAAAAAGAAAATTCGGCCCAAAATGTTTTTCTCGCCACTTCATCATCAAATAATGTCAAATCAATCAAAAAACATTTTTGTCATGGGTGTGTGTGTGTGTGTGTGTGTGTGTGTGTGTGTGTGTGGGGGGGGGGGGGGGGGTATCCAGGGTGGGGGGAAAGATAACCTAGGATATCTCCCCCATCCCCACCCCCACCCCAGGGGGGGGGGAGATATCCAAGGTAGGAAGATAAACTAAACTTTCTTTAGCTTGTGGTATGAGGAACAAAATAACATAATATTTATTTGCAACTGATACAAACTGATAACTGATAATGGTTAAAGCATCATGGAATGATGTGAGTTATACACCATTAATAACTTACTACAAAGTTCCAATGTGAGAGTTTAGATGGTTCAGGTAAAACATAATTCTAGTCTAAGTGCCAACAGCGATCTGTGACTGTTATTGAATAGAGCCCAATAATTAACATTTGCCCAAAATGGCCATGCCAAGGGGGATGATGTACAACCAACCCATTTTTCTAGAATGCTAGTAGGGAAAGGGGTTCATTGTTTTGCCCATGTGTAATTTACATTTTTCTAACAAAGTCTAGAATGTTTGGAGCAGGTCCTAACCATTCTTGAGGACAGGTAACTTATTGACTAACATTTAATAACTAAGACTTAGAAGGTTCAAATTAAATATGGTATTTAGCTATAATAATGGCCGTCTGCATTACTGCTCCATGATGCACCACACACACATAGTTTTAAGGCTTGATGAAATTTAGCTAAAGAATGATTCGGTTCCCATCTTTAATACTCAAGGTAACCTTGGCAAGGGTTGTTCCCTGTGGCTCCAGTTTCCTAAATGATATAAAGGCTATTGTTTGTACACGTAATGTTAATTGATTAATTTCTTTCTTATTGGAGCTATAAAACAGATAGCATCTCTGGTTTGAAGAAAAGTGAAAAGACTCTTTATGACTCTGGCATCTGTGTTCAGATAAGAAATAATAACTGACAATTATTTTTAGCTTCATTTGACAAAGTCATGATAAGCTATTGCCATCATGCGTGCGGAAGTCTGTAGGTCTGTAAGTCTGTTCACTCTTCACATTTTCTTTTGAACAGACTACACCCCATAGTTCTTGTCCAATTATCACTAAATTTCATATGCAAGTTCGAGGTCATGTCTAGATGAGAAAGTCCCATTTTGGTCATAATTGGTGAACCAAGATGGCTGCACAGGTTCGAAACCAAAAAACCTTTTGCACAGTCTACAGATTGTATTTATGAAGGAATTTCATTGTATCTTGTTAAGATGACTCTGTATAATGTTTAGATGAGAATGTCCTATTTTGGTCGAGTTCTATCAACCGTGAAGGCCACGGTGGCAAGTAACATACATTCCTTTAGCACAGTCTACAGCTTGCATTTAGGAAGGGATTTCATTGTAAATTGGTAGGATGACTCAGTATAATGTCCAGATGAGAACATCCTATTTTGATCGTGATCGCCAACAGTGATGGTCACTTGGGCTCGTGACCTAGATTTGTTTAGCACAGTCTACAGTTCATATTTATGAAGCGATTTCATTGTAATTTGGTAAGATGACTCGGTATGATGTCTAGATGAGACTGTCCTATTTTGGTCTTGATTGGTGAGCCATTACCACCACTTGGGCATGTGACCTAGATTCCTTTAGCACTGTTTACAGGTAGTTTTTATGAAGGGATTTCATTGCAACTTGGTAGGATAATTCGGTATGATATCTAGATGAGACTATCATGTTTTGGTTGAGATCAGTCAACCATGACTGCTGGACGGGCATGTGACCTACATTCCTGAATCAAAATCTACGAGTCATATTCAGATGGGATTTCATGGTAGTTGGTAGTTTGTCTTATTTCGGAATGATTTACTGTAACTTGTAACTTTGGTTGACATACGTTAACTGTAAGGGCCACATCAACCCAGGCCTTAATTTTTTAGTACAGTATACACCTAAAATTATTCTTGCTGAAAACATAGCATGTAGGGTACAGAGGAGTGCAGTGGCTCAGTGGAAGACTGTTAGACATCTATGCAAGTGGCCCCGAGTTCAATCCCCATCTGGGATGACCCACGTTTTGTCCTTGGGCAAGGCACTTTATCCCGGTTGTCTACAAGGGGGCAAGATGATGCTGTGTACTAAGGCGCACTACATGTTGATGGTGCACATGTCTTCAACCGCTGTAACCCTGCTTGAGCAGAGCTTGAGCAGAGTTAGAATGTTGAGGAGCTGACAGTTGCTTGTCGATGCTCTGTGGTTCTCTCTGGGTTCTCCGGCTTCCTCCACCCGTAAAACTCACAGTCATGATTAACCATTGTGCATAAGTATGTGACCTTAAATACCAATAAATAAATAATAATAAATAAATATGTAGGGTACAGAACTAAATATATTCTCAATTATCACAATTCTTGTCTTATTTCATAATCCTATCATAAACATTATCCTTTTCATCAAACACTACACACAGTCAAGTTAAGCCACAAAATCAACCAGAGTAATAATTTGAGTTGTCTGCACATGCCCAAAGTAATTCTTGAATTCTTGAATGGGCACGGAAAATTTCCACAGCTTTTTTATGTGCGGTCTGTAACTCGTTGATGGATTGTGATGTCAACATGAAAGTCAGTGTGTTGCCAAGAAAATTCATTACCCAGCTAGGTCCCATCCATGTATCCCCCACACCAATCTCTCACAGCAATATATAAATGACTGTAATGCCCTGCTAGGTGGTTCTCTTGTTTTTTAATCTTTTTTTCTCTTAATCTTTATGAAGAATCAATGGCCAAAGCTCAGGTGTATGCCTCGGGCCCTTGGAACCTCTTGTTTGAAAGTGGTGGAGTCTCTAAATGGCTATCAGTTAACCCTTTACCCAATGTAAAAGCCAAAACCGGAAAGCGCTATTCACAATTGTCATTCAATTTTCTTTATTTTTTCAGTTTTTGCCTCAAAAACACAGCTTATGACCCCTCATTGGAACATGCTCATTGAGCTCGTTCCAATGAAGGGGCAAAAGCTATGTGTTTGAAGGGAAAAATTAAAAAAAAGGTTATTCAGTAATTTTGTTTGCAAGTGTCATCTGCTTTTCATGTTAGGTAAAGGATTAACAAGCTAGGTTTGTATTTTACAGGAGAGAAGAGTATTATTTGAAGATGATAACAAATGGGAAAGAACCCATTGATTTAGCAAAGGCATTTGTTCTGTCAATGAATCGTATACCAAAACTGGGTGAGTTTTTTTATGACATTTTTCTCTCAGGATCTCAGGGTCTTCATTCCTAAAAGGTTGCATATAGACACTGCATCAACTTTCAAAAACCTAACTAAACTACTATTCTATCATTGTTGTGGGTTATACAATATATAACTGTAAATTTAATACTACCAACCTGTTATCATAAGTAGCCCAAGATGTTCATGTTTCTGTGAAATTTGCACACCTTTTAGAAACACCTGTGTATTTTCCATATTGGGGAATGGATAAAATGGTAATTAAAATGAGAGAGTTATACCACATTCATCTTATATAATCATGGTACAGTTGTTCTAGCCAATTGGATACCTTATTGAATACTTATTGAATAATCTGCTAATTGTATATAAAATTCAAACTCCAAACCATTTACCATATCTTCAGTGTTAACACAACAAATTTGACCTATTAATTGGATATAGTTTATGGAAAAAGCTCTTCTTATCTGAATAAAGATATCGTATCAATGAATTACCCTGGCAAACACCAAATTCTGCTCATGTATAAACCTCTCTGACCTCCATACATAAAATAAACACATTTACTCTATTATTTAATGTTAGACAGAACTTTATGAGCTTGTTAAGAAAACATAATAAAATAAATCCCTGCAGACATGTTAACTTCAGACAATTTTTTTTTCAGCCAACTTGAGGGTGATGTTCAGGGAAATTGGATGAATTTCAAGAAAAAGTTTGCACACAAACAATATACACATTTGTCTTCACAAACCTTAACTGGGAAGGCTAGAATACTGATTCAAATGGGTTCTGTAAACTGTCAAAGCAAACTGCATTTTCACCGAAGCAATATCAGTTTGCAAGGGATGTCATAGCTAAATAGGATGTTTTCTTGACACTCTCTATATGCCATTTCATTATGCTGAGCAGCACTGTAAAATAAAAAAATTGAATAACCCTCTTAATTGAATATAACTTTTAAACATAAAACCATTTCCCATACTGTCTGTATGAATTTGACCTGTTAATTGTATGTACAGTAGGTAAAAGAGTAAACTCCTGTTAACTGAATAAAAAAATCTTTGCACTATGTCGAAAAATTATGCTGACCATTACAAAAATCTTCTTTTTTAAACCTATTTAGTCTGAGTACATCAAATACAGGTATTTAATCTATTTTATCTTGTTTGACAGAGCTCCATGAGCTCTGACAAACAAGATATAATTGAGTAAAGGAGCTCTGTCAAACATGATATAATAGAAGAAATGCTCAGTTTATCTCCAGATACAGAAAAGTGGACAATTCACTGTTAATTGAATAATTTTCACTGACAAAGTGACTATTTAATTAACAGGATTCCATAAGGCCACTAAACTTTCAACGCCCCCCCCCCCCCCTCAAACCCTAGCTACCATAATGGCATTACATATTATAACTCACAGCACTTGATTTATTCTTCTGTGATGTTGAAGTTTTCTGTACCTTGTTCGTCCATAATATTTTCATATATTATTTTTCAGTTGGCTATTATTTATTATTAGATATGTATGATCTTCATCATATGAATCATTACCTACTGTAATGTAATTTAAAAATGCTGTGATATTAAACAGACGGTGTACTTAACAGGATGTAAATTTGTATACTTCTGGCCTTTATATCACCAGTCATATGGCTCAGGCTGAAGAGTTAACACAACCTCTTAAGTAAATTTTCCTTTATTCCAGATACAAAATATTGTCCTGAGGTGCCAAATTTCACATTGTTGTCTCTGAAAAGGTAATTGTGCACAGATTGTGTGCTAATGATTGAAAGGTTAACGCAGTGTCTCATGTACAATGCATTTTGCCCATGTTACTCTGCATAATAAAATATACCAAAAAAATGCCACAAGGTGCCAATTTTTAGCTTGGTATCTATGAATATATAGGAGTGCATCATACGGGTGAAGGGTTAATCTCAATCAGAAGAAACACAGTGGAGTTGTACAAGCTACAAATAATGCAGAAATATAGCTGCATGTGTTAAAGGTTTATGACAATGTCTAACGTGATCAGGAACCATCTAATGTCCTTTTCCTGATCAAATTACCCCTAGGTGCTATATGTTTTACATAATAAATTCTAGAGTCATTGGACAAATGCTAGTTATTTGCCATTATTCTAATCTGGGGGGGGGGGGGGGGGGGGGGGGGGGGGGTAGGGATGAATGTATACCAAATTTGTGAATCTTCATAAACATGAATACCACCGTGTAAATATCTGTGCTCAAAGTGAACAAGTATTACCATGCACATGAGTAAATGATTTGGGTCACAATATTTCACAAAAAAAAACATTTTATTTGCAAAATCATGAAGTGTAGCAGTCGAGAATAAAATCCATTTACCAACCAATCTGGTTGGTCTGTATCTCTTAGTCATGTGGTATATTGATCACTGTGTGCTGGAGGTTGACAGTTTTGAGCCTCAGCTCCCACACTTCTCTCTCTATCTGTTACATTGGTGTCGTTGATCAGCCCTCAGCAGTTGGTGGCATTGTGTATGCTGTGATGAAGCTTGGTGGATATTTTGACTGCTCTGAGATGGAATCTGGGATGAGATTTATGGTAGGTGAATCACAAAGAATGTCAGAATAGTGTAGCAGTCAGATGTATAAGGGCCATTCACAAACTAACCTGGTTGGGCCAGACTGTTCAGTTTCTTGGTAAATAGGTCACTTTGTGTGCTAGAGGTCGACTGTTCAAGCCTCGGTTCTCGCTCTAGTCTCTTGATCAGTTACTTTAGTACCACTGATCAGTCTTCAGCAGTTGGTTCCATTGTAGATGCTGTGGTGAAGCACTGCCGGTGTTTTTTAAACTCTGAGATGGAATCTGGGGTGAGATTTCTGGTGGAGGAATCTCAGAGACTGTGAGAGTGGCATAGCGGTCAAGGTATAAGGGTCATTTACCAACCAAACGGGTTGGTCCAGATCTCCTAGTTTAATGGTAAATAGGTAACATTGTGTGCTAGAGGTCGATGCTTTGAGCCTCGGCTCCCACACTTCTCTCTCAATCTGTTACACAAACAAACCAGACATAATGTAATGTTTCATCACACTTAATGTTCAGTGGAAGCCTGTTAATTGAGCTTTGTCACTGAAAACTATTCACTTAATGGGAGGATTTAGTCAGTTATTGATCTGTGATGATGCTGTAAAATTAAAAGTATAGAGACCTGTGATGCCAAGAAACTTGGGGATTGTCAGCATGAGTTTTAAATAAAATACATACACAGAACGACGTGCGTGTGTGAATGAATTAATCAATATGGCACAAGTGCCAGCACAGAAGGATATAACGAGAGGCCACAGGCCTCGAGTTTTATCCTTCCACGATGGCACAAGGGCCATATCAATTAACCCATTCAAACACGTGTGTCATTCTGTGTTTATTACATGCCTTCACGTCTATAAAAACAATTATAAAAAGAACACTCAGTAATTCATTTGACAACTATCAACATAAAGAACACATTTTATCACCAACCAAAATTGGGAGGGGAATCCATGATACTAATTCGTCCCCTGAGTTCCAATGTGTTCCATGTGCCTAGTGGCACATAGAACACATTGGAACACAGGGGACGATTTACAGCTATTGTTAGGAGTTCAAATTTTTATTACGTTGAACGATTTGTAGAAAATTCCAGCGACATTCCACTTCTGTTTAAAAATAGTCTGTCAATGATTTCTGTTCTGCACATATGTGCGGAACAGATTTTCATTTTCCGCATGGTTTAGCATTGTTATAGATGGGGATTACATAGAACAGGTGTGTAATAAATAATTTTGTATTCAGTTAACAATGATTTTACTCCATAACCTATAATATTATTATACAACTGACAAGTCAAATTTTCCTTAAAATGGTTTATGAGTAACATACAGTTAACAGGGTTGTTTTATTAGACAATATTCAGTTAAGTGGGATCCACTGTTTTCCATTCTTAATTTGTTGTAAATTGTGTACTCAAAAGCATGAATGTTGATAATCTCCTGTTCACAAATGAAGGAGAGTTGACCTGAACGCATAATTTAAAGTTATATGCCATCAAATAAGACAGTGAATTCTATAAAGAAATTGAGAGTAGTCATGAGCCAGTAATCAGAATTGACTTTGGCCAGATACGAGCAATTGGTGAAATGAGAATTGGTCCTGTTTAATTTATTATGAGCTATGCCAGAGGTCAATATCACATTTGAAATGGTTGTGGTTTCTATTCCATAACTAAAAATATGTTTGATCTATTACAACCGCACTTTGTATGGAGGTTGAACCTGTCTGTCTGCCTTCATGCCCAATGAATGTAATGAATTTGACAAATGCAAGTGAACAGGCTGTCAGAGCATTTGAACACAAAAAAAACAAACCAACACAGTACTTCTTGTCCTGCTGGTCTTTTGGTTGTGACATGACATCATGATATTTAAAGGTTATTACATGTTTAGTTTCATATCGGCTGAGATATCAGCCCCAAGGTAACTTCACAAAGGTCTCAGGCTGATGTGAAGTTACCTTGGGCTGATATCTCAGCCGATATGAACTAACCAAGTAATAACCTCTTTATTTATTAACCCTTCACCCAACGTAACGGCCAAAACCGGCCAGCGCTATTCTCAAAAATCGCCAATTAATTTTCATTATTTTTTCATTTTTTGTCTCAAAAACATAGGTTATGACCCCTCGTTGGAACGAGCTCGACGAGCTCGTTCCAACGAGGGGTCATAACCTATGTTTTTGAGACAAAAAATGAAAAAAATTAGTTATTCAAGAAATTCTTTTGCAAGTGTCGTCTGCTTTTCATCTGAGGTAAAGGGTTAAAACCAAAACAAATAACTACAAAAATGTTCTCAGATCTATGACAGTTTTCTGACAGTATTATTGTTTCTCATTCTTTTCACAAAGTCTGAAGTTGCCTCTTCTCCTAGGTCAGCTATCTGAACACTGAGAAAGCTGTGATGTTCAGATAGTTGAACTACCTCTTCTCCCACTTTGATGAATCTCTGCTTACGACTCTGAATTTTAGTTAGCAGTGAATTTTCTGTACAACTCTCTTCTTTCTTCTCTTCATCCACCTAATCCTCACATATAGCCATCATTAATTCCTCACTATACAAAAACTCTGCTTCAAACTTCTCCATGCTGCTTGGTAATGCCAATTTTCTGGTTGCTCTCCATGAATAACTGAACATTTGTGGTGTATACAAATTGGTATTGCCTAGTAATGCATCAAGGGAGACAACTGTAGCTTGGTTCATATCAGCCAAGATTGGCATCATATCACCAAAGTTTCAAGCCATATCTGCTGAGTTTGATAATGGGCAATTCTGGGAATGAAAATCATATTTAATAAATAAGACATGATAATAATACATTTGGAATGTATGATCATGAACTGACAGAACACAACAAGAGTGGAGTACAGTGGACTGGAATCAACAACCTGAGTTAATGTTATTCCTGTATTTCATGAGCTTTGAAGCACAAGTGAAATAAAGAAAAAATACCAACAAGGGTCGTTGATTCCTGTCCCTCTACCTGAGTTGCGTTCTGTATTTATACCATGATTCAACTTCAATAATGTGAGTGAAGCTAATATTTTTTTAAGAAAAATATCACCTTTATATTCTCACTTGACACATTTGTGTCAAAGCATTTCATTCATGTTATAACGTCAGTCAGATGTGTAACCAAGACTGGTATTCTTAAAAATGCAGGAGGGCTAAAAATAGCTCCCCTTGCATGGACTAGGTGAACGATTAGCTCTCCTCAAGCTTACAAAAGCTAAAAGTGGCAAAATGAAGTTTTACTAGTAATGAATTCCGACTAGAAGGCTTTGTACATCACCTGAGGGGACTATAGGTTTGCCCTCCGTCCATCCGTCAGTCACACTTTAGTTTTCCGGAGTTTTTTTGGAAACGCTTCAACAGAATGATTTTATTTTTGGTAAACCACTATAGAACGATGACTTACAGATCAAGTTTGAGTTTCATGATGATTGCATTATTCTTGTGTGAGTTACAGCCCTTGGAAATATGAGAAAAAGCACAAAAATATCAGTTTTCCGGACTTTTTTTGGAAACGCTTTAACGGAATGATTTCATTTTTGGTAAACTGCTATAGAACGATGACTTACAGATCAAGTTTGAGTTTCATGATGATTGCATTATTCCTGTGTGAGTTACAGCCTTTGTAAATATGGAAAAGCACCAAAATATCAGTTTTCCGGAGTTTTTTGGGAAACGCTTCAACGGAATGATTTCATTTTTGGTAAACTACTATAGAACGATGACTTACAGACCAAGTTTGAGTTTCATGCTGATTGCATTATTCTTGTGTGAGTTATGGCCCTTGGAAATATGGAAAAGCGCCAAAATATCAGTTTTCCGGACTTTTTTTGGAAACGCTTCAACGGAATGATTTCATTTTTGGTAACCTACTTTAGAACGATGACTTACAGATCAAGTTTGAGTTTCATGCTGATTGCCTTATTCTTGTGTGAGTTATTGCCCTTGGAAATATGGAAAAGTGCCAAAATATCAGTTTTCCGGATTTTTTCTGGAAACGCTTCAACGGAATGATTTCATTTTTGGTAACCTACTATAGAACGATGACTTACAGATCACGTTTCATTTACACTCTGTCCATCCATCCATCAGTCTGTCAGTCAGTCTGTCGGTCATACTTTAGTTTTCCGGACTTTGTTTGGAAACGCTTCAACGCAGGGCTCGTAAATAGGGTCGCCCGACGTCCCGGGACAACCAGAAATTTTCTCGGGCAACCAAAAATGCTATTCCCTCTGCCCAACGGGCAACCAGATTTTTTGTCCGATTTTAAAAGATAATTCTTTGAGGAAATTAAAATATAAAAATGAGTGGGAATTAATGATTAAACAACTGTTAAAATGGTTAGGGGAAGTACTTTTCAGACAGTGGCGGCGGCTCATAAACTTCAGCAGTCAACAGGTACATAATTGATTTTGTTCAGTAATGCTCACGAGTGGAGTCTGGTTGTATTTGAATCAATGTTCCCAGATATCGGGAGTGCACCGGTACGATACGCAACCGAGAACGGGGGTGACGTCATATCCCTGTAGAGACAATACTGTGCACTCATAATGTCTTGAACAACGATTCAAACACAACCATTACCTTCCCAGAAATCGTTTTTCGAAAGTGAAAGTGGATGTTGCGCTCATTCAGCATTGCAACAGTCTCTGTTGCTGATCTTCCTCTTGGTCAGGTACTTATTTTTTTTTTTACTGTGTTCAACAAACGATATAATATGTTTGAGATTAGTTCTCAGTTGAGAGAGTAAGTTAACCTAGCGCATTGAACCAGGACACTTTCTAGGCCGTAATAGGGAGGGAGGGGGGGGGGGGGGGGCTTTACTACGGTGCCGTATCCAACGTGTCAGTTGTCATGACGCATGGCTTTTTTTTTGCACAACTGAATCTTGATCTGTCCCTGTCTTTCAACTCCTGTTGTTATACATCGTTTGTTGTCATATCTGATCGACTCGCATTGAAATGTGTATAAATTGAGCAATCAAATATCAGTCCTAACGCCGGGCAACCATTTTCTGGGGCGGGCAACCAGATCTCAAAAGAAGCCTGCCCAACGGGCAATCATGTTTTTTCACTATTTGCGAGCCCTGCAACGGAATGATTTCATTTTTGGTAACCTACTATAGAACGATGACTTACAGATCAAGTTTCATTTACACTCTGTCCATCCATCCGTCAGTCTGTCAGTCAGTCTGCCGGTCATACTTTAGTTTCCTGGACTTTTTTTGGAAACGCTTCAACAGAATGATTTCATTTTTGGTCAGACATGTTAACTCTCCCGGAATGCCCGGGAAAATCCCGGAATTTCAGTGTAATTCCCGGCCTCCCGGACGGGAATAAGTTTTGGACCAAAAATCCCGGAAAACAACAGTCAAATATTTCGTTCCCATTGTAACTTATGAAAAACGTTCGGAGTCAAATCACATGCATTTCAAACTCTGGTAAAAACTCACTAAGCAGTAAAATATGGATTTAAGTTAAATTTATTTAAGGAAAGGATATTTTATGATCTTTATTTCAACTGTGTTCATGTTTATTTCTGGGGTTTTTCTTTGGAGATTCGGGATAAATCTGCGAGTGTCAAAGTGAAAATAGGTGACTTACTTTCAAAAAACTGCAAACTCCACCTTCATTTAAATGCAGTTTTTGGAAATTAAAATATATGAAAAGGAATTAAATAATATATATTTATTTATTCCTTCATAGAATAGCTTTAATTCTCATCCCTTTTCCAAAATCAAAATGTAACCAACAACTATTTAGCACAGCTTAAAAGTAGGTTAAAGTTGCTTAGGATGCCGAAAAATTATGACAACATATTTAAACACAATGGACTTTTTTTCAAACACCACATTTATTCTGTTGTGCTGACTACAGAACTGTTAACTGTTGGCCATCTGTGACCAGAAAATTTCGAATGGAATTAAACAAAAATGCTTCAATGATGAAAAGAAAAGTTTTGTGTAGGGCACAAGCGTCCCACATGCATGAAGTTTGCTAAAGATGCTTTCTGAGTACTAATGTTCTTGAAGTAACTGAATATCAGGACATCTTTTCCTGTTAACATTTTCAGATTTGGGAAATTATTAGCTAAGTAGAC
Source organism: Pictodentalium vernedei (assembly GCA_031216915.1). Taxonomy (NCBI): domain Eukaryota; kingdom Metazoa; phylum Mollusca; class Scaphopoda; order Dentaliida; family Dentaliidae; genus Pictodentalium; species Pictodentalium vernedei. The sequence goes on along the minus strand of CM062291.1, from coordinate 198,620,320 downwards.
TTTGATAAGAGCAAACCACAGGTGGATGTGCTCTGTGGGACAGTGTGGGTGGTGGTGGTGGTGTGTGGGGGGGGGGGGGGGGGGGGGGGGGGCTCAGGAAGAAGAGGATCCCCCCGGGAGGGAGGGGGGGTCAAATCAACAGTTATTTTATGATTTTTTAACATAGCATAAATGCATCAGCAGAGTTGACAACTAGTTCTGGATATAACCTGGTGTTAATAGTGGTCCGTGAGCTGAAAATTCACAAGTTTTTTCTTTTATTTTGCCCCCGCGCGAACTTTTCCCTGAAATCCATCCCATTTCCCTGAAATCCATCCCATTTCCCTGAAAATCACCCTCAGGTTCCCTGAAAAATTATTCTGGAGGTTAACATGTCTGTTTTTGGTAACCTACTATAGAACGATGACTTACAGATGAAGTTTCATTTGTACTCTGTCCATCTGTCAGTCTGTCAGTCAGTCTGTCAGTCATACTTTAGTTTTTTGGAAATGCTTCAACCGAATGATTTCATTTTTGGTAACCTACTATAGAATAATGACTTACAGATCAAGTTTGAGTTTCATGCTAATTGCATTATTCTTGTGTGAGTTATGGCCCTTGGAAATATGGAAAAGCGCCAAAATATCAGTTTTCTGGACGTTTTTTGGAAATGCTTCAACGGAATTCATGCTGATCACATCTAGGTTATAACATTTGTATAATTATTAATGCTCATTAGTCCGGTAGGGGACATTGTATTGCTTCAGCGATACGTGCGCTCTTGTTTAGTGTTGCTAACAAGGTAGTCTCTGTGAGATGGCTACACTGCCCCTCCAACACCTCTGGACCTCGGAAGGCCTGAAGGTGTGGGAGGGGCAGAGTGGCCACCTTACAGAGACCACTAACATGGCAGAGATCTGAAAAGATGTGGGTTTTAGGAATAGACCGTTATGGTAATCATTATTTCCTCAGGCCAGAAGGGCTAGTTTTAGAGCTGAAACGGTTAAAGGGTTTTCTGGATCGATTAATCATATGGAATAAACTTGGTTAACTGATTAATCACTTGTTTTAGTGGGTAGCTGAATTATTGCCATACCGTTGATGATTTATAGCAATGACCCTTTACTCAAAGTAAAGAACAAAACCGGCAAGCACTATATATAAAAAAATCTCCTTCAAATTTTATTATGTTTTCAATTTTTGTCTAAAAAACATAGCTTATGATACCTCATTGGAATGGGCTCATTGAGATCATTCCAGTGAGGTGTCATAAGCTATGTTTTTGAAAAAAAAATTAAAACTTACTTTGTAAATGGTGTTCTCTGGTACATTCTCAGACATTCAACAACAGTTTTTCCTGTTTCATAAATTTTATTGAACAAACAAAAACGAAGTTAGCTGTGCAGATGTGTGTTTGTATGGTGATTAGTGTAATTGTAATAGTGAATTCAGTGAAACCACATTGTTTTCTACGAGAATATTTCATCATGAATCCTGAAGCTGATGCTATAATTTATTTTTCTGAAGCTGATGCTGTAAATAATTTATAGCATCAACTTCAAGATTCATGACAAAAATATCCTTCTCGTAACAGTAAGTTCAGTAACAACATTGCATGTGTTTTGACAATCTCGGTCAATCAAGATTGTTGAGCATGCATGTTTCCAACAGTTTCTGATTCTCAATTACTAAAATCGAATGCACCCAATTTTAGCATGTTTGACAACAAAACCATGTGAAGCCAAACTCGTGAAACGGTATCATTGAAAACAATAACAAAATCACTTTTTATCACTGAAACTGACAATGAGAGGAAAATATCTTTGCTAAAGTGCAAGATATGTTCTTCTGATTTTACAGTGCTCTGTGCAGAACCAAGATGACTGTGTATGAAACCAGCTTGGCTAAAATTGGTTTGATTTAGTGTGTATTTTTATTTTTGTCCGACTGCAAATTTGATCGGACATGTCTGATGTCCGACTGTTATTTCAGGCTCTGTTTATCTAGCAAATTTCTCAATCTCTGTATTGTATTGTACAAGATTGAATCTACACAGCAGTCATGGTATAGAACTTTGTCCCTATATATCCCAATAAATTCTGTCTTTTGATTGGTCAGAAAGCCTTGGACAAATAGCCATGGCAAAGGTTGCCCACAACATCGAAGGTATATGAGAGTGTGAAACATTCAGGGTACAAGTGCATGCGAAACACTGGGGGGATATGGTTTAAATGAAAGCTTTTAGCTTCCGCTTGCTGTTTATAAAAATTGAACCCAAAACCCTGAAAATAGTCACAAATATCATCAGATTTCCAACAATTCGATCATATTTTGCTGTTATAAATTAAATAGTTGAATAATGAAATGAAACAGCTTGAAAAAAATAAAATAAGAGCAAATATCGTCCCTCAGTTCCAGTGTGTTCTATGTGCCAGTAGGCACATAGAACGCATTGGAACTCAGGGGATGAAATGTAAACAAAATACTGTTTACTCATTTCTTTAACGACCCAAGGGATGTAACTCTATCTGTTGTCTTCTGCGTTTGTAAAAACAAAACAGTTATTCACGAAAGTGATTGCAGAGCATGAGAAATGCATCCACAAAATTTATTTCCACTATGTTTGTATTGTGTTTCAAAAGGGACAAAAACATTGTCTCTGCCAACATGTATGGTATATGGAGATTTAATACCTAGATGTCTCATTTAAAGACCTCGCCTGCAGCTTTAGGTGTTTAAAAACTGACATCCAGGTATTAAATCTCCATATACCATACATGTGGGCAGAGATAACTTATAATGTAACACCAGTACTTCTTCTTGAGTTTCAGCTTGGTTTCAGCTAGATATAAATTACGACAAGAGTTTATTACAATTTTTATTTTCCACTTTTCAATTTAAATGTAGAATAATATTCTTGTTTCATTTACTTGAACACCTCATTACTAATATTTCTGTCACTGTTTTGACTCCCACACTTAAAATTTAGTTGTTGATTGTGTTGAATCTTATTACTGTATCCATGCTATATTGTGGTTGATTTGCCGCCCTTGATAGTCATTTTAAATTAAATTAATCTTAAAATTTTTCAGATAGGAGTCATTTAGAGCTTGGAAGAAAAATTGAAAAAGATGTAACATCAGGTATTCCAGATAAGGCATTGCCAACAAATAATCTGAACCAGTATAATGCAATAGAGAAAGCATTGACATCAAGTGTTACTTTGATTCAAGGACCTCCAGGTAAATTTAGCCACCAACATTGGTACCAATGGTAGTATTTATTTAGTCATTTATTTATTTGGGCTTAATGACACTTTTGACAGCCAGGGTCACCTCGTGTCGGGACAGTTTTATGGGAGGAAGCCAGAGTACCCAGAGAGAACCATCAAGCAATGGCAAGTAACTGTCAAGACTCTCCAACTTACTAACTGTGCGCAAGCATGGTTAACGTTGGTTGAAGACAAGTGCACCATCGATGTGCAATATGCTTTAGGACACAGCATCACTGTGTCCCCACATTGCCAATTGGGATTAAGTACCTTGTCCAAGTACACAAGGCAGATACATGGTTCTATCTCCATGCCTTGGTGGCTCAGTTGGTAGAGGTGCAGGCTGCAAGCCGAGAGGCCTTCAGTTCGAATCCCACCTGCGGCAACCGTGTTGTGTCCTTTGGCAAGACACTTCATCGCCATTGCCCACGTGGGGGCATGGGGGCATTGTATACTAAAGCATACTGCCAATCGATGGTGCACTTGTCTTCAACCAGTGCTGACCCTGCTTGTGTGGAGTTAGTATGTTGGGGAGCTGATAGTTGCTCGGTGGTTCTTTCCGGGTGCTCCAGGTGTTCCGCCACCAGTAAAATTGTCGTGGTCATGATCTGCATTGTGCAGAAATATGTGACCTTAAACTCCATGCTTCTGTACACAGCACCACTGTGTCCCCACGCTGGCAATTGGCATTACCTACCTTGCCAAAGTACACAAGGCAGTTACCCATGGCTGGTATAGAACCATGAACCTTTTGCTTGGAAGTCCAATGCCATAACCACTGAGCCACACCAATGGTTGTAACAAATCTTTCCAACAGTTATAGTACATTTAATACAATATTAATGTTTTCAACACTGCACTGGTATTATAGACACGCACTGATATTACTAAATTGGTCCAATGAAAAATATATATACCTGTAACAAGAGGAGAGATAAGTGCGGAAGCCAGGGTTCGAACCGTCGACCTCTAGCCAACAAAGTGACTGATTTACCACAAGACTAAGAGATCCGGATCAACCAGGCTGGTTTATAATTGGCATTTTATATCTCAACCGCTACACTACTCGCCCCTTCTTTTGAGATTCACCCACCATGAATCTCACCCCAGATTCCATGTCGGAGCGGTCAAAACATCCATCATGCTTCACCACAGCATACACAAAACCACCAACTGCTGAGGATCAGACAAGCCCCCAAATGTAACAGGAGGAGAGATAAGTGTGAGAGCCGAGGTTCAAACCATCGACCTCTAGCATACAAAGAGACCGATATACCACGAGACTAAGAGATGCGGACCAACCAGGCTGGTTGGTAAATGGCCTTTATACCTCGACTGCTACATACCATTTTCAATCTGCACTTTTATGGTTCTAGGATGAAAATAGGAATTTGTCAACTCTAATTAGAGTGTTTCAGTCTGTGTCACTACTTTGCCTGGGAAGAATACACACAGAGTACACAAGGTTTATTGTCACTGTGTGACTCTGGGACATTTTATCATCATGAAACAAAGTAGGTTGAATGTCCTGGAAAATTTTTAATTTTTTCAGAACCACAAATTTTAAGAGAAAAAAATAATTTGAGGGGTGTGTGGAGGGTAGGGGTTTGGTCAGATATGATGATGGCATCAGCAAAACAAATAAAATGTGTTGGACTCGAAATTATTTTTGTTTGGAAGTATTTTATACCCCTCAAATCATAAAATTGATAAAATATCAAATTGATTAGAAATATACAGAAAAATATATGCAATTCAAGTAAACATTCTCTTCTTGAAAAATGACTGCTGTGCAGTCAGAAACTGTTCATTGGTGTCTAAACAACACTGAAATAAAATGTCATAGCACCCATACACAATATGTCTTCCCAGTGTTATGGTAAGCTTGCCAGAAAGGAAAGGAAACTGATCAAAGAGCTTGGGGATCAAAGTGCTTATTTTGGTTTATTGAGTGGATAACATCCTCTGTGGTTGAAAGCGCCAGTAATTGTGATTGGTTCTCAGTAAGAGGTTAAGCAGATGCTGAAACAGGGATGTTTATAAGTGTTACAACTGCAAGATGCCACCCATTCATTTTCATCATCATAAAGCTGAAAACCATTTCTTGCAGAACACTAACAAAAGATTTCACCCACTTCCAAGTCTGGGTGAAGGATGAGTGCAATTTTCAAAACATAAAGTGAAGTAAAGATGAGGGATGAAAGTACATATTTGTTGTCACTTGATGCAAACCTGGTCTCTTTTTTCAGTGAAAAATTAGGTGCTTGGTACGAGCAGTTTTCATATAACAGTGAATATCATTAATCTGGCCATATAAAAGGCAATGTAAACCCATTTTCTTCATCTTTTTAAACTAAATAATTATTGTGAGAGGGATTTCAACTCCACAGTAGTAACTGAGTGAGAGACATCCCTCATTGTTACTTTGTTTATGTTTCCAAGAATTCCCCTCATCCTTCACCCAGATTCAGATGAGTAGGGGATTATTTTCCGCATAAAGCTTGTAAGCATTCTGGATGAGAGTGCATAGTTCAAAGTTCAAAGAACCTACAATAACTTTGCAGAATATATAACTCAAGCAATAATCAATAATATCATTATTAATTTAGCTTATATCAGAATATACATGTCAAATGAATAAGTCAGTAGTCAAGAGGTACTAATTGAATGACCCCACTGTGCTGCAGGACACTGTTTGGAAAAACCTAGATCAAATGCATCTTCCAGAAATAATAATAAAAAGTCTTGCTGAGGACCAGCCTGCTGATTTCAAGATATTTCTGAATGAAACACTTGAATTTCACCCCCAGTGTAAGCCAAGGCGACTCGAGGAATGACAAGGTGACTTCTTTGCCCTAGATGCCCACTCAGCTGACCCCTGCTTAGTGGCATGTGATGTGAACTTCTTGCCCTTTTAGCAGATTCTCAAGTAGGTTCTCATCTGACACCATCAGTCACATGACTGGAAGGGGTGGGCTGAGGTTGCCAATGTAGCCCACGTGAGTGGCCATCTTGTGATGTCATTCCCACGATGACACATGGTCCCACTGCACCTGCACAGCGAGTGTTTCTAAGGTGAGGCACTCTTCCGCCACCCATTTTGACAATGGGCACCGCCATCTGGTTGTTAGGAGTAGCATGTGGCTGCTATGGCCTTCTGTTGAACAGAGGCATGTTCTGAGGGTGTTTGATTCAGCGGGAGTACATCAAATCACCAAAAACAACCCAACAATGACCCAAACCTACCCCAGCGGACCTTTTACTGGACTGAAACTTACCCAAACAGACCTTTGTGAGCTTTGCCCCCTCCCCCCCATGAGTAAGAGAGGCCTCAATGAGGCCCTAACTCATAGCTCTTCTGGCCTCCACTGCCCTCTTAGCCCTCACCTCATGGCTTCCCTGACTCATAGCCCTCACCTCATGGCCTCATCTTGCCCTCATAGCCCTCTAGTGAAATCTCCCGTATGAGGTTAAGACACCTTCCCCTCTGATCCTCATATTGGTTCGAGTGATCATTAGTTATCATCTATGGTGATCATTAGTGATTGTCTGTGGTGATCACTAGTGTTCATCTCCCTATATGAGGATAAGAGGGGTGTGTGGTGAGGCCCGGGTCACTGGGTTAAGGAAGATGGGACTTCTGGGAGGAGATGGAGGGTGACTAGGCTTTGCCAGGGTGTCTGGTGCAGGGTAATTTGGAAAGGACCCAAGGACAGGTCCCCATGAATGATGGGGAAGCTAGGGGAAGGGTCCCCAGATCACACATGGATGGGTTGGTGGATCACGTGGGGAGGTCTTCTAGTCAAAATTTCTCCACTCGGTTTGGATGGGAACTGTGTCGCTCGTGGTCGGGATGTGGGAGTAGGGTCCCAGGGCAGGTCTTCAATAAGAGGCCTTACCCCTCTTATCCTCATCTTGGTTCAAGTAATCATTAGTTATCATCTATGGTGATCACTAGTGATTGCCTGTGGTGATCACTAATGATCATTTCGCCATAAAAGGATAGGAGGGGTGTGTGGTGAGGCCTGGGTCACTGGGGGAGGAAGATGGGGCTTCTGGGAGGAGAGGGTGGGTGACTGTGTCTTGGCCAGGGTGTCTGGTGCAGGGTAATTTGGAATGATTGGGGAAGGTTCATGGGGAAGGGTCCCTGGGTCACACATGAATGGGATGGTGGATCATGTGGGGAAGTCTTCTGGTTAAAGTTTCTCCATTGGATTTGGGTGGGAACTGTGTCGCTCATAGTCGGGATGTGGGAGTAGGGTCCCAGGGCAGGTCATCCCAAAGTGTCAATGTGATATAAACCGTTCAACCCTTATCTTTTTAATTTCGATGACAACAATTTACCTCATATTTACGCACATATGAAGATAACTTAGCAATGTTTACATACTAGCGCTGGCTGTCTATATATATAGCCGCCAACATGGGTATGCAAATATTTCCAATATAAATTTTACATATTTGACTTAGAAACGTTTGCACACTGGGAAGGGTCATTGGGTCACACATGGATGGGATGGTGGGTCATGTGGGAGGTCTTCTGGTCGAAGTTTCTCCACTGGGTTTGGGTCACTGAGGAACTGTGTCGCTTGTGGTTGAGATGCGAGAGTAGGGTCCCAGGGCAGGTCTTCCTTTGAAGGGGTGGTGGGGTGTTGGATCAAATGTGGAGGCCTCACCTCACACCTCCTCTCTTATCCTCATCTCGGTCTCAAGTGATCACATTTGATCACCTGTGGTGATCACTAGTGGCCACCTGTGGTGATCACTAGTGATCATTCTCTCCATATGAGGATAAGGGGGTGTGAAGTGTGGCCTCTGTTATGAGGTAGAGGCAGTAGTAGCAGTGCGTGGCTCACGGGATGTATTGTTCCAGTGGTCTCGTAGGGAGGCACGTGTACGCCTGCTGGGGGCCAGGAGGGTAGCTGGTCGACCAGGGTAAAAGGAAACCACAGCAGATCCACTGACAGGGCCTGCAGATGCAGGTCAGACCACCCAGGCCTGGTTATCCCCAGTGGCACACAAGTGGACCCCTATGAGACTCCTGAAATGATACATCCCCCTGGGGCCACCCGCTGCTACTACTGCCACTACCTCATAACAGAGGCCTCACGTCACAACCCTCTTATCCTCATGATCCACAGGCGTTCACTAGTGAGGTGATCCAATGGGATGAGCGAGAGTGACACAGTCACCCTTCTTCGAGATGCCCTTGCCTTTCACATTTGATCCAACATCCACCACCCCTTCTAAGGAAGACCTGCCCTGGGACCCTACTCCTGCATCTCCACCACGAGCAACATAGTTCTTTGGTGACCCAAAGCCAGCGGAGAAACTTCGACCAGAAGACCTCCCCACGTGACCCAATATCTCATCCATGTGTGAACTGGTGACCCTTCCCAGTGTGCAAACATTGCTAAGTCAAATATGTAAAATTTATATTGGAAATATTTGCATACCTGTGCTGGCTGCCTATATAGCTAGCCAGTATAGCCAGCCAGTGCTAGTATGCAAACGTTGCTAAGTCATCTTCATACATGCATAAATATGAGGTAACTGTTGTCATCGAAATTAAAAAGATAAGGGTTGAAGGGTTTATATCACATTGACACTTTGATAATAGGTTGTAACAACTTTGGCAATTGACATTCCAAAGAAAGGTTCCAAATGGTCATTGGAACCTTGTTTACCCATGTATACGAACAAAACAGCCAAATGCCTGTCGACAGTGAATGTCAGACTGGAACCTTTCCAGCCTGGAATTTACAGCCGAGAGGGTTTTAGCTTGTTTTGTTTGTGAACAGTACTGTACTAAAAAAGAAAAATAGTTGAATTAAAATGTAATGGATTTTGAACATCAAACTAGCTTCAGGAGAACGTTAAGCTAACTTCAGGGAGCTAAAAAATCCAGCACTACATGGAATAGATTTGAACTTCTTATACAAAACTACACAAATATGATTGTCATTGGAACCTGCTCCATGAAAGGGTTTCAATGACTTCCATAATTTTGTTATTACATTTGAAGGAAAGTGAAAATTACTCCAATATAGGATTTTAGCTCACCTGACTTTCAGTCAGGAGAGCTATAGTGATCACTCACCGTCCGTCGTCTGTGAACATGGTGTTTGTGTCTTCTCCTCCAAAACCGCTGAACCAATTTAATTGATATTTGAGATAATAGTTTGTTCTGACGTCGCAATTTGATTTTGTTCAAATCAAGTTGCCTCGCCCCCAAAAGTGTGCTTAAATCTTAAAAATCTTCTTCTCATGAACCAGCAGTAGCAGAGACTTGTTTATTTGGTGTGCAGCTTCCTTTTGAGGTGTAGACTCAGATCTGTTCAAGAGAAGTTCGAGGAGCTATATTTGCCTTCGTTATGGGAGGGGCAAGAATTTTTGCCCCGCCCAAAATTTCTATTTTCCAAACCGAGAGGCATATTTGAACCAAATTTGATATGAGGGCTTATTGGGTCATAAGTACTTAATTTATGGCCCAATTTGTTTTCCTGTCACCCCATGGGAACCGCAGGAGCTAAAAATAGAAAAAAATTAAAACGCCCATATTTCCAAAACCACACAGCACTGAGAATTCTTATTTGGTGTGAAGCTTCCTTAGGACCAACAGAATGGATTGGTAAAAAAAAATTGCTATCGGTTTTATCATGGGGTACTTTTTTGGGACTTTGAAAAAGTGCTGAGTCAGCATTTTTCAACACTGTGGGTAATGGGAAAAATATTTAAGACTGCTTTTCTCCCAAACCACTGCTCCAAAAGCTTTCAAATTTCACATATAACATCGTTGGAAGATTGTTTCACACATTTATTGAAATCAAATCCCAGGGTCCATATTTGGGCTCTCTATTGGAGCCTAAATGTTTAAATTAGTGCAGTATGAGGAATATTCTTTAAAAATCTTCTTCTTCAGATCTACCAATAAGAATCTTTTGATATTTGGTATGCAGCATGCTTAGGGGGGGGGGGGGGAGAGATTCAAGTTTATTCAAGCCACGTCCCTGGGTTCATATTTGGGCTCACTGTGGGATCCTGAATTATAACTTAGTTCGAAATGAGGAATTTTCTTTAAAAATCTTCTTCTTCAGATCCAGCAGACGGAATGGTTTGATATTTGGTATGCAGCATCCTTAGGGGGGTGGAATTCAAGTTTGTTAAAGCCATGTCCCTAGGTCCATATTTGGGCTCGAATTTTAACTTAGTTCAAAATGAGGAATTTTCTTAAAAAAATCTTCTTCTTCAGATCCAGCAGTCGGAATGTTTTAATATTTGCTATGTAGCACCCTTTGGGGGATAAGATTCAAATTTGTTGAAGCCAAGTCCCTGGGTTCATATTTCTGCTCCCTGTGGGAGCCCCAATGATAACTTAGTTCAATATGAGGAATTTTTCTTTAACCCTTTACCTAACATGAAAAGCAGACGACACTTGCAAAAAAAATTCTTGAATAACTAATTTTTTTCATTTTTTGTCTCAAAAACATAGGTTATGACCCCTCGTTGGAACGAGCTCGATAAGCTCGTTCCAACGAGGGGTCATAACCTATGTTTTTGAGACAAAAAATGAAAAAAATAATGAAAATTAATTGGCGATTTTTGAGAATAGCGCTGGCCGGTTTTGGCCGTTACGTTGGGTAAAGGGTTAACAAACTTCTTCTTCAGATCCAGCAGTCGGAATGTTTTAATATCCTTGGGGGGGGGGGGGGGGGGATTCAAATTTGTTGAAGCCAAGTCCCTGGGTTCATATTTGTGCTCACTGTGGGAGCCCGAATGATAACTTAGTTCAATATGAGGAATTTTTCTTTAAAAATCTTCCTCTTCAGATTCAGAAGTCGGAATGTTTCGATATTTGGCATGCAGCATCTTTAGGGGGTGAGATTCAAGTTTGTTCAAGCCAAGTCCCTGGGTTGATATTTGGGCTCCCTGTGGGAGCCCGAATTATAACTTAGTTCAATATGAGGAATATTCTTCAAAAATCTTCTTCACATCCACTACTCAGAATCTGTTGATATTTGGTATACAGCATCCCACTGGAGGTGAGATTAAAGTTTGTTCAAGCCAAGTCTCTGGGTTCATATTTGGGCTCCCTGTGGGAGCCCGAATTATTACTCAGTTCAATATGAGGAATATTCTTTAAAAATCTTCTTTTTTTTAGATCCACTGGTCAGAATCTTTGGATATTTGGTATAACTTTTTCTTAGGAGGGGCAGATGCAACTTGTTGAAATCAATTCCCTCGCTTGATATTTAGGCTACCATGTCAGGTGAGCGCCCTCAGGCCCCCTGGGGCCTCTTGTTTTTAAACAGAAACCATTATGGATGAGGGTTAAAAAAATAGATATATTGTACTGGAGTATAATCAGTGTTCCTAAACTCCCATGCTGACCACACACTACCATTATATGTTTCTCCCTCGATATTGGCCTACTAGATCTTTATCCGCAAAAGTGTGTCTATCAAAGAGGCCAGAAAAGTCAAATAATTACCCACAATAAGACTAATACTATAAAAACAAATGTTACAATTTGTCAAAATAACAATACAAGTCTGAGTCTCATTGGAACAGGCTCAGTGATCTCATTCCATTGACATTCATAGTTATATGGTTGTGTTAAAGATTTCTATATTGATTTTTTAACTTTTACTTCATTTCTAAAGTACTGTTATTTATTTATTTATATTTATTTATTTATTTATTTATTTATTTATTTATTTATTTATTGGGGTTTAATGACACTTTAGACTGCCAGTGTTAGACAGTTTCACTGGTGGAGGAAGCCGGAGTCCCCTGAGAGAACCACTGATCAATGGTGAGTAACTGTCAGACTCTCCAACTTACTAACTCGGCAGAAGCAGGGTTAGCAGTGGTTGAAGGCATGTGTACCATCGATGTGCTATACGTCTTAGCACACTGTGCCACCTTGATCCTGCTCGAGCAAGTGAGGCTAAGTGTCTTGCTCAAGGTCACAATGGGAGTGACTCTAGTGAGATTAGAACTCATGACTTCTCGATCACAATGCCGACATGCTATCCAATGGGCCACCGTGCCCTCCTAAAATACTGTGTTGATGGGTTAAAGAATATTGACAAAAGACTCCACTCAACTGAGTCAGTTCTATTGATCAGAAAGAAGAGAAATGGCAAGACATTCGGGAGATTAATATATAAAGTAAAAAGTCGCCTCATCCAAGAAGACTGTGTCTAAAAGCTTGTGAAAGAAACAGCAGTCCCATTGTCCTAAAAGTTAGAATTTTCCTAAAATAGATAGTATGGGCATATGATGGTGGTACCGGACATATGCAACAGGTCAGGTTTTGATAATCAGGACTGATTATTAGTACTTGTAAATTACTTCATTTTTCACACTGCCAAAAATTGTAACAAAAATGGCCGATTGTTGTAACAAAAGTGGTAAGCGAGGTTTTTTGTTACAAAAATTTGCGATAGTTGTAACAAAAGTGGTGAGCTCATTTTGTAACAAAAGTGGTTGATTATGTAACAAAAGTGGTGAGCTGTAACAAAAGTGGGCAATTGTTGTAACAAAAGTGGTGAGCTGTAACAAAAGTGGTTTGTTGTAATAAAAGTGGTTGCCACACACTTCATGTTTGTTACAACTGCTTGAGGAATTTCATCAATTGAATAGATGGAGAGGGAGTGGACTGATATAAATATTACAGGGAATCTTAAGTCCATCGGGTAATCTGCAGATAACCCAAGAATTTAAGATTTTCTACAGATTACCTGAAAAATTACCAATTTTTTACACAGATTAGGTATATTTTACTTGGTTTGACTAAATTATTTGATGTTTTTGCATGCATAATATAATTTTAGTTAGTACACAACACTACTATTTTTGTTTGGACTATGCAACAAAGCTCAAACAATACGACATAAATTAAATTCCAATCTGGCATGTTTTCCTGTCAGAGATGACAATCTCTCGAGACCAGCTTGACTCATTGATAGTGCATTGCATCTACATGAGTACAATGGTATGCTATTTATGTCTTAACAAAATTTCTGCCACAATAAATATAAAAAACATGTGAGATCGCACTCTCGTTGTTGCTACTTTTTGTTGCAGAAATTCTGTTCAGGCATAAAGAAGCATGGATGCTTAGTAAAACAGAGGAGGAGAAAAACGACACAACATAATATTTCTAAAGGTTACCAGCATATTATTTTGCATCGTCTGCTAACAGGTTACGATGTAAGCTCTTTATATCAAGGCCTGTCATGCAAAATCATTTCTTTTGCCATTCCCAGTATCAGATTGGCATCTCAAACTGAAGATTGGAATAGCGTGATATATCTCCCTGATAGTTAGATATAAAACTCACTTTTTGCTTAGGGTCACTCCAACCCATCTAAACATTTGCAAATAAATGGTTGAATGTGTGCAGTTTTGTGTTTGATTATTGAGTTTAATGACAATGTCAACAGTCTGGGTCCAGGGAATATGTTAACCGATATTGCATCGCATTAAGCAATCCGTAATGCCATTAAAGTGATGTAAAATCTTGTTACTAATTGTGATACATGTATGTATTGCTGGGCACTGTTGAAAAACATTTATGCATGACAGAGCTACACAAATGTTGTGTTCACATTTGGTATACAATTTTACCACACAGTACATGTAACAAAGTACCTTTTATGAAGCCATCTCTGATTGGCCACCACTTCAATACCCAGACTTTTGATTTTGTTTAGTACATGGGGAACTGTATTTCAAAGTTTGTTTAGTTTGCCCTTCTAAAGAAAAGGAAAACTAATTTTAAGCTTAGCTTGTTAAAGTCAAGATAAGCTTTTGCCATCATGCGTGAGGAAGTCTGGGAGTCTGTCAGTCTGTTCACATTTTCTTTAGCACAGGCTACACCCTGTAGTTCTTGTCCGATCATCACTAAATTTCATGTGCAGGTTTGAGGTCCTTTTTGGATGAGAATGTTCCATTTTGATTGTGATTGGTCAACAGTGATGGCTGTGTGGGTTCAAAACCCGAAAACCTCTAGCACTGTCTACAGGTCATATTTATGAAGGGGTTTCACTGTAACTTGGTAGGATTAATCAGTATAATGTCTAGACGATAATATAATATTTTGGTCAGGTTTGGTGAACCGTGATGGCAGCAGGAGCACTTGACTTTTGCACAGTCTATAGGTTGCATTTATGAAGGGATTTCTTTGTAAATTGGTAGGATGACTTGGTATGATGTCCAGATGCTATCTTATTTTGGTTGTGATTGGTCAACCATGACAGGCGCACAGGCATGCGACCTAGATTTGTTTAGCAAAGTCTTTAGTTCATATTTATGAAATGATTTCATTATGACTCGGTATGGTGTCTAGATGAGACTATCCTATTTTGGTCATGATCGGTCATATGTTACCGCCGTTTGGGCATGTGACCTAGATTCCTTTAGCACTGTGCACAGGTTATATTTATGAAGGGATTTCATTGTAACTTGGTAGAGTGATTAGGTATGATATCTAGATGAGACTATCCTACTTTGGTCATGATTAGTCTACTGTGTCCTAGATTCCTTTAGCAAAGTCTACAAGTCATATTTATGAAGGGATTTCATTGTAACGTAGTAGAATGTCTAGATGAGAACAACCTATTTTATTCGTGATCGTTCAACCATGCCGTACAGGCACGTGACTTAGATTTCTGTGGCACAGTTTACAGGTCCTATTTACGAAGGGATTTCATTGTAACTATGTACGATGACTTTGTCCCCTAGTTTTGGAATGATTTTACTGTAACTTGGTAACTTTAGTTGGCATATGTTAACTTTGATGGCCACATCAACCCAGGCCTTATTTCTTTATAACAGTCTACATCTCAAATTATTCTTGTTGAAAACATAGCATGTAGGGTATGGAACTTAAAATATTCTCAATTATCACAATTCTTGTTGTATTTCATAATCCTTTCATAAACATTGAACATTATCCTTTTCATCGAACACTACACACAGTCAAGTTAAACTGCAGTGTCATTGACACTTACTTTCATTGGATTATGTTATAAGGGAAGAAAATTCCAGGTGGGGGTGGTAGGGGGAATAAACTAGGGCCCCCTTCACCCCCCCCCCCCCCCCCCCCTTGTCCCCTTGTCATATAAATCAATACTGTATAACAAGATGTCATCTAATGCTTTGAATCTACATGTAATTTCTTTATCAAAGAGTTGATACAGGCATTTTCTGCTTTTAGAACAGTGAGTTATTTGTTATTTGTCACAGGTACATTTTCCCTTGAGAAAAAATGATGATGTATGAAACAAAATTCTCTTGACTTCTATTCACTCTGGCTGCTGAAGATATGCTATGGTCACCCTGAGTACATTTTGTGAATCACATAATGTTACTGAATGAGGAAAGGAAACTAACTTTTTGGATGAGGTAGTGAGGGAAGAAACTTCTAGGTGGAGGAGAAGATAATGCTTTTTGGCAAAAGCCTTCAAAGTTATATAATTTGAAATGTTTAAAGTTTGCTCAGGTGTTCAGGTAGTTTATGTTGATGTGCATAAAGGTTTGGGAATTTTGATTTGATCCAATGTGGCTCTGGTGATGTCACTTTATTGTAGGAAAGTTTGTTTACAGTGAAAGGTTCTTAGGATATATAATTAAAATGTTAAAAGTATGTTCAGGTGTTCATCTAGTGTCTATAGATGTACATAAAGGTTTCAGAATTTAGATTCAACTCCCTGTGACTCTCATGCTGCTACTTTTATCGTTAGAGATTGGCTTCAGATGAAAGGCTTTTATATATAAATCCAAATGATTAAAGTATGCTCAAGTGTTCAGATAAGGTTTGTAAATGTACATAAAAGGTTTCGGAATTTTGATTTGACCCTCTGTATCTCTGCTGGTGTCACTTATTATATATTATCATTAGATAGTTGTTTTCCAGCAAAAGGCTTCTAAATTATTTAATCAAAAATGCTTAAAGTTTGCTCAGGTATACAGGTAGGTTATGTAAATAAAGATGAGCATATAGGTTTGGGAATTTTGATTCAATCCAATGTGGCTTTGGTGACGCCACTTTATTGTTGGAAAGTTTGTTTACAGTGAAAGGCTCTAATAGATAAAAATTTTAAAAGTCTGCTCAGGTGTTCATCTAAAGTCTGTAGATGTGCATAAAGGTTTCAGAATTTAGATTTGACTCCATGTGGCTGCCGTGCCACCATTCTTATAATCAGCGAGTGGTTTTGGGTGAAAAAGTTTTTATTACATGCCTGTACAGCACTGAACCATGCAAAAAATGAAAATCTGTTCCGCTCGTATGTGTGGAATGGAAATCATCAACAAACTATTTTTAAATAGAAGCAAAATTTCACTGGAATTTTCTACAAATCATGTAACGCAATTACAGTCTGAATCCCAAGCGACAGCTGAAAATCATCCCTTGAGTTCCAATGCATTCTATGTGCTAGTAGGCACATAGAACACATTTGAACTCAGGGGACAAAATAGTACCACAGGTTCCCCTCGCAAATTTGGTTGGCGATAAACATATTCTTTTTGTTGATAGTTGTCAATTATATAAATTGTTGAGTGTCCTAATAATTGTTTTTATAGACATGAAGACATGTAATAAACACAGAACGATATGCATGTGTAAATGGGTTAATCGATATGGCATCAGTGCCATCACGGAAGGGTAAAACTCAAGGACTGTGGCCTCTCATTTTATCTTACCGAGCTGGCACTGATGCCATATCGATTAACTCATGCACACGCATGTGTTGTTCTATGTATGTGTGTATAATTCCAAATAATTAAAGTATGCTCAGGTGTGTAGATAAGTTCTGTAGATGTGCTTTAAGATTTTGGAATTTTGATTCTGCCCCATGTGTCCAGTGGTGCCAATTTTCTTGTTAAAGAGTTAGTTTCCTGTAAAAAGCGGCTCATAGGGTATTTGATTTAAAGTATATTCAGGTGTTCAGGTAGATGTGAACATATGCATAAAGGCTTCAGAATTTTGATTCAACTCCATATGGCTCTGGTAGTGCCACTCCTATCATTGGAGAGTTGATTTCCGGTAAAATGCTCCTCGGGTATATAATTTGAAATTTTTAAAGTATACCCTTGTATTCAGATGGAGTTGATATGTGCATGTGGCACCACTTTTATGATTAGAGTGTGGGTTTCTTGTGAAAAGTTCTGAATATGTCGAGATACACCATTGTCTGCTTTGCAGACAAATGACTCAATCTGGTTTCGAATAGGATGTAGTTTTAAGTTTGGCACATTAAATGTAGAATCTTTTGTTTTGAAATTGTGCAATACCTCAAGATTACAAGCCAGTGCCCTTGTGTCATTGACAGAATGGTACATTAGAAAGTTATACTCCCAATAGGGGGATAAATTGTATTGGGTTCTATTGCATTACAGCTCAGCGTGCTGCCTCATATCAGATCATATCACATCGAATTACAACACATTTAACCCTTGACCTAACATAACGGCCAGAATCGGCCAGCACTTTTCACAAAAATCACTATTCAGTTTTAATTTTTTGTCTAAAAAAAAGTAGCTTGTGACCCCTCTTTGGAATGAGCTCAATGAGCTGTTCAGTGAGGGGTCATAATCTATGTTTTTGACATAAAAAATGAAAAAAATTTAGTTATTCAAGAATTTTGTTTGCAAGTGTCATCTGCTTTTCATGTTCAGTAAAGGGTTAATAATGTTCATGATATGTAAGAGAGCAAAAGTAAAGCAAACAAATAATTTTTTTTTCGCATTCAGTACAAAGCATCTCCCATTTGGCCCAGGAATGGCGGCCATTTTGGTTGTATATTAAGGTTACATTTTTATTTTGCCACTAGGGACTCCGAGATTCTTTGAGACTGAACTTTGAAATTTGATATTCAACTCATTTATTCTAAATTTTGTTTGGAATATTGAAAATAGCCAAACATTGTATTTTAGGGGTATTTTTTCAGTTGGTGGCTGGGAGATGCTTTGAAATTGGTATTTGAAATTTTGAACATTGTTCAGGCCCAGCAAGAGGATGAACTATAAATGAAATAAATAATCAGAGGCCACCCTAAATTGAAAGATTATTGTGTTGCTAGAACTCAGGGCTTACTTAACTAGTTTTCAACTTCTTTATTCTTCTTTGAACTGTAATATATATGTACAGAGATGATGGGATTCATTAATTTTTATGCCCCTGAAAGGATTCATCTTAAATTCCACATGTCTGTCTGAATTTTGTCCAGCCATATGGAAAATTGTGTCTTTGTCATAACTCAGTAATGACTTTGTGTAAAGGACAATAGGAAGGGGTGTTGTGCAACAGCACTGGGTTCGAATGACAAAGGTCAAGGTCACATGTGCATGAAAACTCAAATCATAGAAAAATTTTGTCTGTCCTTCCAGAAAATTGTGCCTTTGTCATAACTCAATAATTGCTTGGTGGATTTTCACAAAACTTCACACAAATGTAAAGAACAAATGAAGGTATGTTGTGCAGCGCCACTAGGTCTGAATAACAATGTGATTATGAAATATTTTTTTTGTCCATCTCAAAAACTGTGTCTTAGTCATAACTCTCTATGTCAGGGTGGATTTTCATGAAACAAGGGTGAAGGGAAGATCTGTTATGCAGCACCACCATGTCAAAATGACAAAGGCCCAGGTCACATGATTACAAAACTCAAATCTTATTATCGTATTCTAAAATTTGCATAATATTTCCATGTTATTTGCCCAGCTGCCCATGTCAACATAATTTCCCGAGAGTTGTTTAGTTTTTGAGCAACTAATTCAAGAAATGGTAATATTTTATTTTAGAAAATGGCCAGTTATGGAAAGGATTCAGGGGTATCAGTGTCAAGGTGGTTACAGTTTATCTTATTTTGGAGTTACTACCCTTGATCAAGTATTGAAATCTTACAAAGTCCACAGTTTGCTGATGTACAACATGTATATAAATGGCAGATTTCTTTGATTAATTTTAAAGTTTGAAAAAGAAAAGAAAAATACCCATGTCTTGTAATCTATTCTAACACTTTTTAATTTTAATGTTTTGTTATATTAATTGTGGACTCAGTTTTGGTTGACTTACAGAATACCATACCTGGGGACTTGAATAAGTCAATTTTGATAGACACAAGCTGACTATCATCTTTAATAGATGATGATGGAGATAGGGTATTTTTCATTTCAAGGACACTAACTAGCTGCTAAATTGTGTACACAAAAATAGTTAATACCTCATATTTTATTTCATATAGGAACAGGAAAAACCTACACTGGATCGAAACTGATTTGTCTTTTCAATAAAATTAACCAGCAATTACGAAGAGATGGTGGAAAGAAGAAACAAGTGCTGTTCTGTGGTCCATCCAATAATTCAGTAGATGTTATGGCAAGTAAGTATGCAGATTTCATTCATTTCCCCCACTCTACTCCATGATGTATACACTGTCCATATAAACCTTTTACCTAAAAATAACTAACAACACAATTCTTGCAAAAAAAATTCTTTAACAACTAAACATTTTCATTTATTGGCTAATATCATTAACTAGAGTATTGTTCTTACCTCCAGTGCACTGCCTTTCTCCAGACCGTGAGCCTACTTTCTGCGACTGGAAATGGAATCCAAAACACCAAAATTGAATAGAGGGGGGAGAAATGGACCGATCTGCTCCACACTGTTCCTAGACACAAAAACGCCTTTGAAAATGCAGCCTTGATATGAACAGTTCAGTAATGTGGATTGGTGGGGGAAGGTTGGTAAGAATGTCAGGTGGTTGGAAGGGCATGGGGCAAGTCAACTGGGGATGTAATATGGACAGAGGATCAAAATGTTCCAGTTGGATATATATATTACTGAGGCCCATAGGCCACATTCACAAGGCTTAGTTCAGTGAATTAGTGTCCTACTATATTTCTATTTATTGATTTTATATATAGCAGGGAAGTGAAATTAGGCAACTTATCACTCGATAGTTAAATATTTCACAACAGCTTAAATCTCCATCTTCTTACCTTGGGTTATCTCTATAAACGATTGAGCCACCAAGACTCGGCTTTTATGATGTACAGTCAGGGTAGAATATCAAGGTTTGTAGCAGAAGTACAGTTTCACTTCCAGGTTTTCACTGGAAATGATACCATTACAAAAAGTGTGCCTTTTGGCATATGACACCCAAAGTGGTTAATTCTGTGTCTACATGCAGTTGGTTAAATGTGTATTGGGTAAATTATTGTAGAAAATTACTTAATGGCATGTTTGTGTTGAAAAGAGTAATTGAAGTGTTTGCACAAAGTGTTCAGATAATTACAAGTAGAGTGTCTCTTTTTCTGCAGTAGAAATTCTTAATTCAGCTGTTTCATACTAGTCTGTGTTGAAAGTGCAGCTCAAGCTATCCGTAGCTATATAAGGATGTGTCAGGGTAAAACTTGTCTTTTGAACCTTGATTCTATCTTTGAAGGCAAGTCACTTTCTTCCTAGATTAATGCTGTGGTTGAATTTTCTATGTGACATCCTTGTGACAGAGGAGTCGTTCTTTGCAGTCAGGCTTCCACAAAGAGTGTTGGGTAAGGTTAGGCCTCGGCAAGGGCAAGTGTTTCCTTGCCTGCTGAGAAGGTATGGCAGTGGGCAGAACGTACTAGCTAAGGGGGTAGGTTGTATATAGCTTTTTTATGGGTGACAGCAGTAAGTAGAACCAAATTAAAACAATGTTTTTTGGACGCAATCTTTAAACTGTTTTCCTGTGTAGTTTGTCCACCATGATTTAGATTAGAGCATTTCAAAGCTTTCTTGGTCCCTGGAGTTCATAAAACTTGAAATAGACGGCTTTGTAGTGCACCGGAATAATCCATGGCCAGTGAGCGCACTTCCAATCCAATTCACAAGCTCATCTCCTCAAGCTTCAATTCTAGGTCCAATGAACCAGCGTAGAATAAAGATGAAGGCAATACAGATCAAATCAGACTTGGTCATGTCACAGATTTGTCCTCCAGACTAGCTTCTGTTACAGCTTGGTCCCTCAAGCCAGATTAAGAGTTTTGGGAGCTGAGTCTTAGTTGAACAGGGGTTATCGGCTGTTCAGTTGGGTGTTGTCAGTGATAGTTTGTCAAGCGGGGTGTGGTTGACTTCTCATGAGTTCACATTCAAGGGGTGTGGTTGACTTCTCATGAGTTCACATTCTTGCCAAGGTTTGTACAAGATTCGGAAAAAATTTCTATAATGTAAGATGGACAAATGAAACAGGCTGAAAAGTTTGGTTTTAAGATAAAGGTTCAGAATTTTTCTGTAAATATGGCTGAGGTATTGAAAAACAGTAAGAACAGGTCGAAAAGGTGTCATAAAATGTCTCACATTGAAACTTTAAGTTCAGAGATGTTTTGTTGGGGAATTTTTGGAAGTGTTTTAAAAAATTGTTGCAACTTTTTTAAACGCCAGAAAATACAAATGTTGCGAAATACTTTGGGTTTGGCTTTGAGTCAAATAATTAACAAAATGGGGTGATTTTAAGTGCAAATGTGAAGAGGTGAATAAGAAAGTTGGAAGAGACAGTAAGTGGTCAGAGCCAGGGTGATCTTATGGGCCCGCTTAACAAGCAGAATTCTAAAACTGATAGGGTCAGTTGTTGGATATGGGGTTATTATATGCGCCCAGTAACCAGAAAAATTGAAAATTTGATGGGGATAGTGGTCAGAAAAAGAGTGATATTAGGCGTGGAGAAAACAGATGGAATGGAGAAGTCCCAGGGGACAGTTGTCAGTGACATAAAGAGTGTGGGATCTCACAAATCAAACAAAATAAGAAACTTACTTTTGCAAAACAGAATGGTATGGAGCTCTCAGTTGACAAGAGGGAGTTATTCCCAAATATTGGCTTGCATTGTTCAGTATTGGGATATACAGCTGAGCAGAGTTTTAAGACCTGTCATGCCTTTGTGCACCATTCGTAAGACATTCATCAAACCCATGTTATGTATGGTCTTCCGTTGTATGAAATGTACTGCTGTCTGTGTGGAGAAAGGAGAGCGAAACAAGCATTTGAAGGCGAAACATCACCTGAATGCCAAAGATGCCAGGAAAATGTCGGACAAAATTATTCCATTGGTGAAGCAAAATTAGTGGTATATTAGCCTTCAGATGTGCTATCCCTATTGAGAAAAAACTGAGAGTTGATCTCTGCTTATATTGCAGACCAAATTATTTACTTTCCTATAAATTGGGTCTAAGGAGGGGTGTTATGGGAAAGCGAAATCAGGCAACTTATCACTTGATAGTTAAATATTTCATAACAGCTTTAACCACATATTCTCAGCTTGGGTCATTGCTGTTGTTTAATTTTCTCTATCAGGTGAAACGTTCTTGTCAAAGGCCAGGGTTTCTTTGCCGGTCAGGTCCAGTTTCTCCCACAAAGAGGGTTGGGCTGAGTTAGGCCTTGGTAAAATTTAGTCTTTCCATGCCTGCAAAGAAGGTACAGCAGTGGGGCAGGATTTACGGTCCAATGGTGAGAGGGATAGGTTGCATATAGCCTTTTTTCTGTGTGATAGTGGCAAGTAGAACCATATGAGAACAATGTTCAAGGACATAATATTTAAACTTTGTTTCACTGAATAGTGGTTTGTAAATATTTGGTAGGGGAAAATGTGTGAAGATTGTTCAACAAAATGTTGTTCCTTGATTTGACTTCTTGTTTGTTTCACTGTTGAATGTGATTTAGTATGCCCTTCCTCAACGTCATAGAAATCTTCTAAAATAAATGGCTTTGCTGTGCTCAGTGGCTGATGAGCATGTTTCCTATCAAATTCATGAGCCAGGCTCCCCGACCTTAAATTCTAGGTCCAGTGAACCAGCATAGCATAGTGACATAAGCAATACAGATCAAGTTAGGCCAGGTCATTTCATAGATGGTCCTTTAGACTGGGTCTCATTACAATATCACGAAAGCAAAGGATTGGATTAAAAACAAGTACTCTTCTGAACATTGCAAAAACCAGCAATTAACCCTTTACCCAACACAAAAGGAAGATAAAAAAATAAATAAAATTCTTGAATAACTATTTTGTTTCTCCATTTTTTGCCACAAAAACTTAGCTTATGACCCCTGATTGGAATGAACTCAATGAGCTTGTTCTTATGAGAGGTCGTAAGCTATGTTTTTGAGACAAAAATTAAAAAATAATGAAAATTGAATGGTGATTTTTGTGAATATTGCTGATCGGTTTTGGCCACCACATTAGGTAAAGGGTTAACGGTGATTGTTTCTTAATCACACCACATCTTATTACTACATGAAAGGGTATGAATCCCCCTTCATTAGGTGCAAGTGACCCCATGAACCCCCAACTCTGCCAGGTATCCCTGAATGGTGGACAATGAACCCACCGAAAATGACCAAACATTTTGTCAGAGAATTTTAAGGCTTTTTGTTGGTAATATTTTGCAAAATAGAAGGAAAGAAATTGATAGTTTGGTAAAAATGCGATTTTTGACTGAATTTTTGATAACTAACCTGTTTGGAGTGCCAAAACAGTAGATATTTGGTTGCCCAGTCTGAATGCTGGAACAGTTTAGTCTGCATCTTGACCTCAGCTTATTTGGCCACAGTAGTTTCAATGAGTTTTTTATACCTTTTTTCTGAAAAAGAAGACTGAAGCCTCTAACTTCAGGAGCTGAAACTTTCTGTTGATGGTATGAGACCATAAAACATTTGCAAGAAATTACCAAAGTAACTGCGATGCATTGCCTTCCTAATTTCTGTCATGATATTGGCATTTTGATTTTCTCAGTGAAAAAAAAATACCTTTTTTGCTCACCTGGTCTAAAAGGCGATGTGAGCTTTTCACATCACTTGGCATCCGTCGTCATGTGTCATCCATCGTCCGCTGCCCAGCGTCCATAAACTTTCATATTTCCATCTTCTCTGTAACTTCTGAGCTGGTGTGAATCAAACTTGGCAGGAATGGTCTATGGGAGGTCCTTTACAAACGATCATCATTCCTTTTCCAATTTCGCCTGTTTGTCCTTCTTAAAAAGCATGCACTGACAGAGCCCTGTCATGGCTGACCTCGTTTCAAAGTAATAAAAACATGCTGAGTGAGCTGCTGAGCAAGGGTATAAAAGTCACAGGTAATAATGACAAGTCATCATTCTGTTTTGAGCTGACCTCGTGTCTTGTTGATTCTGTCACTTATTTTCTCATACTGTCTGCGGACAGTTGATCACGATGATTTATTTCACTTTCTTGTTAATATGGTATTTAGTATAACTGCGTTATACAAGAATTGTACTGCGGTGCAATGTCGTCTTCGGACAGTCACAGTGACGGAATGGGGGTCTACGGCTCCTCTCCGTATTCTCTTGACAAATATTCTTCATTTATTTGCCTCTGTGACCGAAATAAGTTTGTTAGCTGGGTTCGATTTGGCCCATCATCCTATTACACATGATTCTGAAACTGGCATCAAGCCTGCAAAATGTTCAGCCACAAAACCTGCGGGTCAATGTCACAGTGTTTGTAAACACACAACTAAAATCATGGAATCCAAGACCGCTAAGCGGAAAGGGAAAGATCCTGTAAAGCGGAAGGGCAAATCCTCAAAATGCAATGATGCAGTTCTAAAAACAAAAAAGTCATCGGAACTTTTGAATGAGACACTATAATTATTTTAAAAGAAAAAGGGGTTTTCCACGATCACTGGCTATATTGACAGTATATCCTCTCTGTTAAAAGTTATGACTTCAAAACAAATTGCTACAATTGAGACTGATGTGGGCCTTGCCAGAACTCCTGTAAATTCAAAACCTGCAGGTCAAAGTGAACATACTGGTTGCACAACCCCGTGTGATCTCGACCCCGCATCTGTGTTTGGCTTACTCACTTCGGAGAGTGATGAACATTTTTTTCTGATTGCAAAATCACAAATGTACCACAATCTAGTACTGGTTCTACCAATCGTGCCTCAAATTCTCGGGTTGCACCCCCGGATATATTACTCAATCCCTCTTCTTCAGGGCCAGCAATTGGTGACACCAGCCTTGTGAAATTTATCAACAAATTTTGCAGTGAGCGGTAAGAGCTAAAGATACTTCAGATTTATATGACAAATCTCCAAAGCATGACCACTGCCCTCTGATAAATGCCCGAAAGGTCAAACCTGCGATCTAGACTCCATTCAAGCACGCTAACAAAAAGTTTCTTTGTCACAGAAGACATTCAATTACAGTATATTCAAAAAATGTTGGTGGTTGCTCTCACCCCGCTTCTTATAACTATCATGGAACTTTTCACTGATATTTTTGATACCGATAAGATCGAATCTCTCATTATTGATTCACTGTCCTTGCTTGGGGCATCTACATTTGAAATCTCCCTGTTGAGGCGTCTTTTTGAAGTCCATGCTGAAGGGCAAATACAGTTCATTGTGCTTACCAGAAAAGCCTATTACTACTCAACTGTGTTCATCTTTCCAAAAGACTCAAAGTCTATGAATGCACGGGAGTTCTTACTTCCTCTTACAGGAATACATCCAATCGAATGTATCAAGGCTCTTGGGGCAACCCCAACTGGCTAAGTGGTAATTATCCTCGAAAACGAGAAAACTTCATGCCTTGGACGAAACAAAACACCTTTCCCAGGAACAGTTACCAGGGAAAGTAACTAAGTCAACCTTCTGGTTCTCTCAAATTTTTTCTGGATATATGGAAACAGCTTACCTCAGATCAGTGGGTGTTGGATCCTATTCAGGGTTATAGAATATCATTTACCAAACCCCCTTTCCAACTCAATCTGCCTTGCAGTATTCCATTCTCTCACACCGAATCTGAAATCTACTGCATCGAGGTGCACTCATTATTCAATACGGGTGCCATTTCGGTGTCCACGCCAGGAGAATCTCATTTCCTTTCTCCTAGTTTTTTGCACCGAACGAAAAATGGGACATGTCGAGTAGTCTTCGGCATCTGGACAAAATTCATCTCTTATGAAAAATTCAAACTTGGAACACTGGATTTTTGTTTTAGATTTTATTCAACCACAAATGTTTTTCGCATCCATTGCTCTGAGAGACGCTTATTCAGTGTACCGACCTATCAAAGCAGTCACAGGTATTTAAAAAATTTTTCTGGACTGGGACACTATATGAGTTTACGTGCCTCCCGTTTGGGTTTTCCTCGACAACTCCTAGTGTTCACGAAAGTTTTGAAACCGATTTTTGTCTACTTCAGAAAACAGGGAATTGATTACTTATCTTGGGTTCCAGATCGATTCTAGGACATTCAAAGTTTTTCTGGAGACACCTAAAAAAGCAATCATCAAAATGGGAATCCATGATTTTCTCAGATTGGCGAGTGTTACTGTTCAACAATTAGCCAGAGTTATTGGCCTCTATGTGTCAACATTCAGAGCCTCCGGGCTTGGCCCACTACATGTACATTCTTTAGCAAAAGTTAAAGTCACAGCCTGAAATGTCACGGATAACCATCACTGACTGGTCACACTATCACCAAATTCAACAAAAGAACTTCTTTGGTGGATTACACACAATTTCTACCCACCATGATAAACCGATGCGTCCGCCTCCTATAGATTTTTTATTTGGAAACCGATACCTCTTCATCAGGAAGGGGGGGGGGGGGGGAGCTGAATTTGGCCAGTCTGAGACTAATGGTCAATGGTATCTACATGAATCCACATTTCACATCAATAAACATGAATTACTGTCAATTTTCTTTGGCTCGAAAAGTCTCTGTTCCGAAGCTTATCACTGTCATCTTTGTATTAACTCTGACAATACTTCCACAATTCATTACCTCCACTAACATAGTGGTACATCCATTCGATTTTTCAGTATTACTAAGGACATTTTGTATTAGAGGGATAACAAACACATCCTATTATCAGCAACACATATTCCAGGTAAAACGAACAGGCCGATCGTCTGCTCAGGAATTTTAATATATCTTTAGCATGGTAATTGAACACCAAAGTGTTTGCATAACTCACAACTGTCTTTTTTCAGCCCGACATTGATCTGTTTGCCATCAGACTTAATGCACAACTTTCCAAATTTGTTTTTTGACGGCCTGATCCTGATGCAATATGTTGTGATGTTTTCTGCTTGAATTGGCATTTTTTAAGTCCTTATATATTTTGTCCTTTTAGTTTGATCGCCAGGTGCTTAATGCAAATTCCCCAAGACGAGGTAAGGAGGGCCATAATCATTGCCATTTTGGCCTACACAACCCTGGTCTCCAATCTTGCTGAGATGTCTAGCATCCACACCAGTTCTGATTTCATCCCTCAAAAATCTGCTATGGCTACCAAATAGCTCCAAAACAAACACGTTGACAAGACGGTTGAGTTTAGCCACCTGCAATGTATCAGGAGTTACCTCCGTGGTTAGGGTTTTTTCAAATACAGCAGCCTCACATATCTCAGCCTCCTGGAGGCAAAGTACCGACAGTATGACCATGCTTGGTGAAGATGGGTCCTTTGTTGTCGTCAATACCAAAAAAATATCACACAACCTTCTGTATTAAATTTCATATAATACTTGACTGACTATACCAGTTCTGGCCATTCCTATTCTGTTTAAATACTCATACGGCCTTGCTTGTACAAACTCTGTGGTTATAGGATTGTGACCTTCGTGATTCTCCTTTAGTATCGTGGTTTATGAAGGTGGCGTTTAATAACAGCCCACCGCTTCCACGACATACATTTTTTGGGATGCTTCTCGGGTTTTACAATAATTATCTACTGTACACCCTCTCGACACCTTGAATCTGAAGCTCTTACAGAAGGGCTCGAATGTCTTATTGCTATGGTTACATCCGCTCGTGTTGAGACACTTGCGGCATTAGATGTCAATCACTTGACTTTTCAGGACCATTCAGCTGTTTTCTCGTATTAATTCACTCCTTCACACTACCAAAATTAAAAGATATCAACCGCCAGTAAAACTGAGAAAATTTCACAATTCATCCCTGTGTGTCTCTTCTGTTCTGAAACATTATCTAAAAAGAACAAAACCAATCAGAAAACGTTCTCCATTTTCATATAAGTTTTATAATAAGACATTTACATCTGTTTCCAATGTCACCGTATCCAGGTATATATGTTTGTAATGCAGGGTCCGGAACTGATGTTCACAATTTAAGGCTCATAGCACCAGGGGAGCTGTGTCTTCTGCCGCTTTTGTGTTATGGGTTTCTGTTGGCGCTCCTCGCAAACTTTTTAGTATTCTTATAGCAGACTCGTTCGATGAGAGGTTTTGTCACAGTTTACTGTTGGAGGAGAATAAACAGTTTTGATATTTTGTTATTCTCTCAATGTACAACGGTATCATTATTACATAAATGGAACAGTTCTTTTTTGTTATTATTTCTTCTTCCTGTTTTCTGGTCTGTACCATTGAAGTCAGTTATTTGCTTTGAACAGTCCATGCTTATTAAGGAGGACAAACAGGCGAAATTGGAAAAGGAATGCCCCAGCTCATCCGAACGAATGTGTCCGGATGAGCGGCATTCTTGCCAATGAAGCCTGTGAAGGCCGTAGTAATAAGCATCCCATCCCAGGTGAGGTGCGTTCTTCCCTCCCATTGCTTGTTACTACGGCTACTGACTTCATTACTTTGGGAACTGATGACTTGTCATTATTACCTGTGACTTTTATACCCTCGCTCAGCAGCTCACTCCACATGTTTTTCTTACTTTGAAACGAGGTCAGCCATGACAGGACTCTGTCAGTGCATGCTTATTACTACGGCCTTCACAGGCTTCATTGGAAAGAATGCGCTCATCCTGACACATTCGTTCGGATGAGCTGGGGCATTTTGTTCCCATCAGATGAAAAACATGGCTTCCAGAGGCATTCTTTGATTCTGGTTGGTGGATTTTCAAAAATCTACTCCTCTGAAACCGCCAGGCCAAATGTTTTGAAACATCACATAAATGATGACTGGGACCCCCTCTACCAACGATCCTCATTTAATGTTGATCGGTTTGCAAGCATGGCTTCAATTGCGGCTTATAGTTACTATAGAAACCGTATGGGAAATCACATTTTCATCTTCTTCACTGGAACTTCTGAGTTGAGATGAACCAAACTTGGCAGGAATGGTCTGTGGGAGGTCCTCTACAAATGATCCTCATTTTGTTCCCATTGGGTTGAAAACCAATTCCGCCAGAGGCATTCTTTGATTTTGGTTGGTGGATTTTGAAAAATCTTCTCTGAAACTGCCAGGCCAAATGTTTTGATACTTAAATGATGACTGGGACCCCCTCTACCAACGATCATCATTTAATGTTGATCGGGTTGTAAACATGGCTTTAATTGCAGTCACTTTAGAAACCGTATGGGAAATCACATTTTCATCTTCTTCGCTGGAACTACTGAGCTGGTGTGAACCAAATCTGGCTGGGATAGTCTATGGCAGATCCTCTACAAACGCTCCTCATTTTGTTACCATGTATCGAAAAACATGGCTGCTAGAAGCAAATTTTGATTCTGATTGGTGGATTTTGAAAAATCTTCTCCTCTGAAATCACAGGGCCAAATGTTTTGAAACTTTGCATGGTTGATGACTGGGACACCCTCTACCAACAACCCTCATTTAATGTTGATCGTGTTGCAAACATGGCTGCAATTGCAGCTTATAGTTACTATAGAAACCCTATAGGAAATCACATTTTCATCTTCTTCTTTGGAACTACTGAGCTGAACCAAACTTTGCAGGAATGGTCTATAGGAGGACCTCTACAAACGATCGTCTTTTTGTTCCTGTTGGTTGGAAAATATGGCCACCAGAGACATTCTCTGATTCTAGTTGATGGATTTTGCAAAAATCTTCCCCTCTGAAACTACAAAGTCAAATGTTTTGAACCTTCACATGATTGATATTTATTTATTTATTGGTGTTTAAGGTCACATATTTATGCACAATGGCTAATCATGACCGTGACAGTTTTACAGGTGGAGGAAGCCGGAGTACCCAGAGAGAACCACCGAGCAACGGCAAGCAACTATCAGCTCCCCAACATACTAACTCCACACAAGCAGGGTTAGCATTGGTTGAAGACAAGTGCACCATCGACGTGCAGTACGCCTTAGTACACAATGCCACCGTGCCCCCACCCGGGCAATGGAGATGAAGTGTCTTGCCCAAGGACACAACGCAGTTGCCGCATGTGGGATTCGAATCGAAGACCTCTCGGCTTGCAGTCTGCACCTCTACCTACTGAGCCACTGTGCTCCCTTCACATTATTGAGGACTGGAACACCTACCAATGATCCTCATGTAATGTTGATGTAATGTTACAAACATGGCCACAATTGCAGCTCATAGTTACCTTGGAAAGCCTATGGGAAATCACATTTTTATATGTAGTTCCAGGTGAGCGATTAGAGACTCTTTAGAGCCTCTAGTTTCACTCATTCTATTGGAATAAGGGTGGTGGACTTATTAGCTCACCTAACTGAAAGTCAAGGAGTACTACTATGACCTCTTACTGTCTGTCATATGTTGTCTGTCATCCATGAACATGGTGTTCGCCGCTTCTCCTTCAAAACTGCTGGACCAATTTCAGTTAAATTTGAGGTGATTGATTGTTCTGACATCGCATTTTGTTCAAATCAACATTCCCAGCTCCATAGGGAGAGGGTTGGGGAAAATGCTTCCAAATTTAAAAAAAAAATTTCTCTTGAACAGATGAGTATAATGACTTGATATTTGGTACTGAGCATCCTCTTGAGGTGTAGAATGAAGCTTGTTCAAATGAATTTCATAGAGCACTATTGGCCTTTGTAATGGGAGGTCCAAGATTCTTGACCCTGCCACATACTTCTGTTTTTTTTAATGAGGAACAACTTTGAACCAAATTTGGTATGGGGTGTTGTTGAGTCATAAGTGCTTGATTTATGCCCCCAAAACTCTCAACATCCCTGTGAAAACCCCAGAGGTTAAAAATATAAATATTTCAAACACCCATATTTCCCAAACCACATGGAATAGACAACTGTTATTTGGCAAGAAGCATCCTTAGGATCACAAGAATGGAGTGATAAATAAAATATGCCATCGGATGTGTCATAGTGTACTGAAAGGGGGGGGGGGGGAGGGGTGTGGGGGGGGGGGGCAAAGTCAAGATAAGCTATTGCCATCACGCCTGTGGAAGTCTTTGAGTTTGTTCACATTTTCTTTGGCACAGGCTACACCCTGTAGTTCTTATCTGATCATCGCAAAATTTCATATGCAGGTCGAGGTCATGTCTAGACTAGATGAGAATGTCCCCTTTTGGTCCAATCGGTCAACCATGATGGCTGTGAGAGCCCGAAACCTGAAAACATTTAGCACAGTCTACAGGTCATATTTATGAAGGGATTTTATTATAACTTGGTAGGATAACTCTGTATAATGTCTAGATTAGACTATCCTATTTTGGCCATGATCAGTTAACCATGACAGCTGCACAAGCAGGTGACCTAGATTTGTTTAGCACAGTCTGCAGTTCATATTTATGAAGCAATTTCATTGTAACTTGGAAGGATAACTTGGTATGATGTCTAGATGAGACTGTCGTATTTTGGTCATGATCGGTCAGTCTTTTCCACCACCTGGTCACTTGACCTAGATTCCTTCAGCACTGCTTACAGGTGTTTATGAAAGGATTTCACTGTAACTTGGTAGATAACTTGGTATGATATCTAGATGAGATTCCTATTTTGGTCATGATCGGTCAACCATGACTGCCTAACTGCCATGTGACCTAGATTCCTGTAGCAAAGTCTACGAGTTATATTTATGAAGGGATTTCATTGTGACTTGGTAGGATGCCTCGTTTTGGAATGATTTTACTGTAACTTGGTAACTTTGGTTGACATACATTAACTTTTAGGGCCACATCAACCCAGGTCTTAATTCTTTAGTACAGTCTACACTCAAATTATTCTAACTGAAAACATAGCATACAGGGAACAGATATTAACATATTCTCAATTTTCACAATTCTTGTCTTATTTCATAATCCTTTCATAAACATTGAACATTATCCTTTTCATCAAACACTACACACAGTCAAGTTAAATAACAGTGTCATCGACACTTTTATAGTTTAAGCAAGCATTGCTGATGGCACCTTGTTCTCAGGGGGTATAATATAAGCTTTCTCCACTCAGTTTCAAACTGACAAGTGCATGGTTCGATCCCCACCAGGGGTAACTGCATTGTATCCTTGGGCAAGGCACTTAATCTTGATTGCCCATGTGGCGGCATAGTGGTGCTGTGAACTAAGGCGTACTGCACGTCAGTGGTGCACCTGTCTTCAATCAGTGCTAACCCTGCTTGTGTGGAGTTAGTACGTTAGGGAGTCTGACAGTTGCCTGTGGAGTTAGTATGTTAGGGAGTCTGACAGTTGCCCACCATTGCTCAGTGATTCTATCCTGGTACTTCGACTTCCTCCACCCATAAAATTGTCTGACATAAGGTGATCCTGGCTGTTGAAAGTTTCATTAAAACTCTAATAAATAAATAAATAAATTCTTCACTGCAGTATTATTTGCTTCTACATTGAAGATTTTAATTTGTTGAATGTCCGTTGTGAACTGAATGCAACTTGTTGTTTTAATTTTTTTCGTGCATGTTTTTTTTAATTTTAGAGTTCCTGATACACAGGATCAGTGAAGCTGAAAGACCAACAATGCTTCGAATCCATGGTAGAACTGAAGTGCTTAAGGATTTTCCTATACCAAAAAGAAATAAACTGAAAATCAGTAGTGCTAGACTCTATAAGATGGATGACAGTATTAGGAGTATATCTCTGCACCATCTCATAAGAAATCCTTCTAACAGTTATGCTAGTGATATTAAGAAATTTGATATTAGATTCAGAATGCATCCAGATAAAGTAACCACCAAAGAGATAAAGCAATATAATAAACTGGTTGCTTTAGCAGAGAAGGAAGAAATTCCTAAATATGATGTACTGTTCTGTACTTGTTGTGTAGCAGGCAGTCTCAGATTGGTTTTGTCATCCTCTGTATACCAATGTATTGTTGATGAAAGTGGAATGTGCACAGAACCACAAACTCTTACCCCAATTATTGCACACAAAGCAGAACAAGTTGTGCTTATTGGAGATCACAGACAACTACGACCCATCATTCACTGTCAAGAGGCAGCTGACCTTGGTCTTGAGAAGTCATTGTTTGAAAGATACTCAGAATATGCTTGTTTCCTAAACATACAGTACAGAATGGTAAGGCATTTTAGTTCAGCTGAGCTAATGTTCTTCTCTTTATGGAATCTTGTGTGAAGTTTGTGAGGTCATTATCAGAGTTTTTTCTTACACATTATTGAATAAGTTTAAAACTATCGGATCTTTTCTGAATGGTAAGTTTGTAAATGAGTTCATAAACCTGCAATTCTTGAAAATGCAGGGTTACAAAAACTGTGAACTCCACTCCACCCCTCCCCCCCCCCCCCCCCTAGATTGTAATTGCCCTACTAAATCTAAGTCTCTGATAAAAACATGTTTTTGTTTATGTTTTTTTTTGGGGGGGGGAGGGGGGGGGTGCAGGAGAGTCATAATGTAAAATTAGATACTTTGAATATTTTTATATTTTATTGCAAGAATTTTACAAACAGGCAAGATGAGTAATATTTGGTATCAAGCATTTGGGCTTTCTGCATCACAGAGGTAGAACTCAACTGGGTTTGCCAGCATCCTGGCATATACCGATTTATCCTCAATTGAAAACTGGTGAATATCATGCGCCATTGAAACTTAGTGGCTCATTAGCGAGGAAATCGCTGCAACATGGCAACCGGGCAGATGCAAATGTTGTTATGAAAATGTGCTTTATGCTGCTATAGTTTATTGTTAAATATACCACACAGACAATTTACCTCAAAATATCGCCAATTTTCACAGTGCCTGCAAGTTTAAATAATTATCAGCATTTCATTCAACAGTGTGAATTTCAAATTGTTAAAACAAGCAATGATGTCATGGTTGAAAAATTATTTTCAAATGTTAACATGAAGTCTCAGTATTTAGAGACATCAAAACTATGCCTAGCATCAGGATTTCCCCAACATGGGGGCAAGTGCTCCCACATAGGGGGCAAAGCTATTTCCAAGCAAGACCTCAATAAAGAAGGCAGTTTTCCCTAATGGGGTTGGGGTGGGGGCTGCATCTCCCCGAGCATATCTATGTTATTATCCCCATGAAAAAATTTCAGGGCGGGATATAGCTGTGGTTCTGTCCGTCTTTAGACGGAGTTGGTTTCTGCTCTCTAACTAAAATTCCACTCGGTCGACTGAACCCAAACTTGGCATGTGGGTTAGGCATGATGAGAGGAAGAACCCTAGTTATTTTTGGATCATTGTGCTAACGGATGAGGTCACAGTGACCATGAACTTTAATTTCTATCAGTGTTGGTTTCCGCTCTCTAATTAAAGTTCTGTATGGCCAACTGAATCCAAACTTGGCATGTGGGTTAGGCATGATGAGAGGAAGAACACTATTTATTTTGGTATCATTGTGCCAAAGGTCAAGGTCACAGTGACCTTGAACTTTAATTTTTATCAGTGTTGGTTTCCACTCTGTAGTTGAGTTCTGCTTGGCTGACTGAACCCAAACATGGCATGTGGGTTAGGCATGATGAGAGGAAGAACCCTATATATTTTGGGATCATTGTGCCAAAGGATGAGGTCACAGTGACCTTGAACTTCAGTTTTTATCAGTGTTGGTTTCTGCTCTGTAATTAAAGTTCTGCTTGGCCAACTGATGCCAAACTTGGCATGTGGATTATGCATTATGAGAGGAAGAACCCTATTTATTTTGGGATCATTGTGACAAAGGTCAAGGTCACAGTGGGTTTTTTTTATCAGTGTTGGTTTCCACTCTGTAATTAAAATTCCACTTGACCAACTGGAACCCAACTTAGCTTGTGGGTTAGGCATGATGAAAGAAAGAACCCTATTTATTTTGAGGTCATTGTAACAAAGGTTACATGTGAGTTACCTTGAACTTAAACATTTACAACATGGAGTTGTCTTCTCAAATTGGAATTTTGCTTGTGCGATTGATACTTAACTTGGCTCATGGCTTGAGCATGATGAAAGGAAGAATTCTCTTTATTTTGGGGTTATTGTGTCAAAGGAAAAGGTCACAGTGACCTTGAATTTTAAGTTTTCATGGTCAGAGTTGGTTTCCGATCTCTAATTAAAATGTTCTTTGCCTGATCGAAACCAACCTTGGCTTGTGGATCGGGCATAATGAGAAGAAAAACCCTATGTATTCTATAGGCCATTATGCCAAAGGTCAAGGTCACAATGACCTTGAAATTAAAATGTTATTGGCCAGAGTTGGTTTCGACTCTTAATTATTAAAAATATGCATTCACGATTGAGGCCAAACTTAGCATGTGGGTTGAGCATGTTGAGAGGAAGAGTCCTACATATTTTTAGGTCATTGTGCCAAAGGTCAGGGTCACAGTGACTTTGAACTTAAAATCTTATCGGTCCCGATTGAAGCCAAACTTGACATTTCATCAGATACATGTAATCTTATCTGTATTATTTGAGTAAATAATACCAACGGTTGCTGTGTTAATTTAATGTAATATATTACCAAGGTTACGGTATCAGGGTGATTTTTCAGGGGTATTGGCCACTACCTTTATTTAAATCATGGCATTTGAAGCTGATAAAGACATGTGTGAGTGCTGGAGTTGGGGAGGATGTTGGGGGGTGGGGGGGGGGGATCATTAGGATTTCATCAAATGGAGTGGGGGATTAGCAAGGGTATTTCCCAACAATCCCACAATAAAGGAGGCAGTTTTCCCTAAGGAGGGAGGTTAAATTTAAATTTTCCCAACAGTGGACCATAGCCCAAATCTCCCACCCCCACACCTTTTTCCTCTATACCCTCCCTCACTGCCAGTGGTGAATCCCAGACCCTTGCCACAGGGACAGGGGGAATAATCCACAAATTAATTTTTGGGGGATGTTTAACTCAAAAATGTAGTTGATTAATTGAGTTTCAATGACACTTACGACTGCCAGTGTCTCTTCATGACGGACAATTTTACGAGTGGAGGAAGCCAGAGTTGGGGAGACCCAGGTGTAGTGGCTTTGATTTCTTTGTGATGGCTATAAATCAAAGTCATTTACTCATAAAACCTTAATATCCAAAATGAAACATATGTTCTCATTATTCAAATATGGAATAAAAGTTTGAACCAGTATACAACAGCTTTTCCTGAATACTGAGAAGATCAAGGCTAGTCAGACTGATCAAATCTGCCCGGTCTTTGGGGTAGACTGATGAATCAGTATATGGGGCAAAGTGGATTGGAAATAAACAATGCATTCAACCAGAGAAACATAATAATTTGATTAGTCAAGGAGCTTCAGTCAGCAGCACATGACATTATAAAATGTAATAACAGTATTGTTCAATACTGTATAACTATGATGTGATTTGTCGCTCATTGGAGTTCAACTGCTGATGAGATTGTTTTCCATAGCAGTATGCTATTGGGTGGGTGTGGGGGGGGGGGGGGGGGGGGGGGATTATTTGCCGATAGCCTACATATAGCTAAAATGAATGAAATATATGTATTCCATTTAGAATGGATGTGCAAATACAACTACTTTTACACTAAGAAATTGGTTCACTGTGTTTCAACCATTCACTTCATACAAAATTCTGTTTATTGCATAACTACACCTGCAGTTCAATTTTCTATGTGATACAAATATTACCTTTGCATCCTTGAATGCATATGATATGACAGTTGTTCCACATTCATGTCACACTTTGCTACAGAAGAAATAAACAATTTCATAGGGAAATTTATTGACAGAAAGACCACGAATTCAGACTGTGAATTTTGCATAATGATGGTAAATATAGCCATTAATCCTCTGTACCCCTTTCCTTGATCCACTGTGCCCAAGTCTCAGAACAGCAGCAAGCAACTGTCAGACTCCCCAACATGAATGAAATAAGAATAAAGAAGTCATAACAAAGTCCACAATCTATTTGTGTGGCTAGTTCATTTTAATGTATCTCATAAAATGGTCTACTGTTATTTGTTGTCAGGTTCTAAAATTCTGAGCACACCTTTTTTTCTTTATATTATGGTGCAATGGCATCCCAAAAATAGTTTTTATTCCTGTTTATTCAGCTGGTTCATTTTCTGTTGCATTTAAAAATATGAAATATCATCCAGTTTGCTATTAGCTGTTGGATTTATTTTTTCCACTTTCTAACTAATGCCCACCCCTGCCTCAACACTGGTTACAGTGCAGGGTTCATATGTCGTTTTGAAATTCTTCAAAAGTATGGAAAAAACATGCTTCAGTGTTTGAAGATATTGAAAAACTATGAAAATTCTTTTTTTTTTGACAAATAACCTTGTACACACTGATGTCAAAATTTTAAAATTTCAACAAATTAACATATAATCTCTCCTTGGGTGGCTTGGCATAGGTGTTTGTAGGAAGAATTCCAAAGCAGAAGCTTTTTTCTCTTCAGATACCCTCTCACGATGTTTAGCATCTACTCTACAATTGGTGCTACCTGAGAAAGTATTGTCACCATGGAATACTTCTCAACTTGGGATTGATCTGATTAACTTTAACAAAAGAGACAAGCATCCAGCAACCAGAACTCAGAATTTTGTTCTTTATCAGTATGAAATAATAATTTGTATAAAACAAATCATGGAACTAGAATGCTTATGTTTTGAAAATGTACAATTAAACAAGCCAGAAAATAAGCAATCTATCATTTGCAGAATAAGGTTCCCAGAGGGCTAATTTGCTGATGCTATCCCATACAGTGGGCCAATTTATCCTCTGGGCACCTCTTTCTGTCCATGTTTGAGACCCTATTTCAGATTGAGGTTCACAGAGGGTAACTTTAGTGATGCTACCCTGCTATGCAGGGTAGCATCACCAAATTCACCCTCTGGGAACCTCATTTTGCAGATGACAGCCTGCTTATTTTCCGGCTTGCAATTAAAACCTGTAATATATTTAACCCTCTGCACACTGATGTAAAAAATACCATTTTTAGCTCAACTTTGGCGAAGCCAAATTTGAGCTTATGCCATGGCCCGTCTGTCCGTCTGTCCATCAACAATTGGATACGGCTCGGGCTAGAGGCCGTATTTATGAACCGATCTTTACAAAACTTCTTGGGTACCTTTGTTGTGACCGTGGGACGAGAACGAGTGTTTTTGGGTGTGGTCTGAAATTCAAGATGGCCACCAGCAGCCATTTTGTACAAAAATTGATGCAATCAGATTTTTGCACAGAACTTCCATATGAAAGCGCTGATTTGAATAATTTTTTGTGTGAATGTTTAGTACCATGGGATACATCACATATAATACAGGTTTTTTTCTCATGCAGAAATTATGCAAATTAGATGAACTTTGATTTTTTCAGTGCTACTTACACACAGTAAGTACACATGTCAATATGGCTCGGGCTAGAGTCTGTATTTATGAACCGATCTTCACGAAACGTCTTGGGTACCTTTGTTATCACCTTGGGACGAGAACGAGTGTTTCTGGGTGCGGTCCAAAATTCAAGATGGCTGCCAGTGGCCATTTTGTACCGAAATTAGGTCTAATCAGTTTTTAGCTCATCTTGACAAAGTCAAGCTGAGCTAATCTAATCGCTTCCCGTCCGTCATCCGTCAACACCATGTTTTGGTCTTCTCCTCCAAAGCCACTGGGCCAATTCAAGTGAAAGTTTGTGTGAGTGATGGTCCCAAAGGGGCATTTCATTTTTGTTCAACTCAGTATGCCCGGCCCCATAGGGAGGGAGTGGGGGAAAATGCTCCAAAATATTTTAAAAATCTTCTTCTCAAGAACCAGTGTGTGCAATGACTTGATATTTGCTATGGAGCTTCCATATGAGGTGTAGAATCAAGTTTGTTCAAACGAAGTTCGTAAAGTAATATTTGGCTTTGTAATAGGAGGGGTAAGATTTTTGGCCCCACCCAAAATTTCTATTTTCTGAACCGATGGTCCGGTATGAACTTTGGTTTGTGGTAGTATTGGGTAATAAGTACTTGACCCATGCAAAAAAAAAAATTCCCGCATCCCCGTGGGAACCCTGGGAGCTAAAAATAGAAATATATTTTCAAACGCCCATATTTCCAAAACCCCACGGAACAGAGAGCTTTTATTTGGTATGAAGTATCCTTATGACCAGTAGAATTGAATGGTAAAAAAAAATTGCCATCGGTTATGTTAGGGTGTTCTGTAATGGGCATCGAAAAAATGCTGAGTCAGCATATTTGCAAAAATTAAAAAAAACCTTTTCTCCAGAACCAATCATCAGAATCTTTTGATATTTGGTATACAGCATTCATAGGGGGGTCAGATAAAAGTTTGTTGAAATAAAGCTCATTGGTTCATATTTGGGCTCTCTACAGGAGCCTGAAGTTTTAACGTAGGGTAATATGGGGAATATTCTTTAAAAATCTTCTTCTTCAGAACCACCAGTCAGAATCTTTTAATATTTGGTATACATCATTGTTATGAGGGTCAGATTCTAGATTGTTCAAATCAAGTCCCTAGGTTAATATTTTGGCTTCCTACGGAAGCCCAAATTTTATCTTTGTTCAATATGGAGGGTAATTTAAAAAAATCTTCTTCTTCAGATCCATCAGTCGGAATGCTTTGATATTTGGTATGCAACATCTCTATGGGGGTCAGATTCAAGTTTGTTCAAAGCAAATCCCTAGGTATATATTTGGGCTCACTATGGTAGCCCAAATTTTTACTTAGTGCAATATGAGGAAATTTCTTTAAAAATCTTCTTCTTCAGATCCACCAGTCAGAATGCTTTTATATTTGGTGTACAACATCTCTAGGGGGGTCAGATTCCAGGTTGTTCAATTCGAGTGCCTAGGTTAATATTTGGGCTCCATATGGGAACATGAAATTTAACTTAGTACAATATGAGGGAATTTCTTCAAAAATCTTCTTCTTCAGATTCACTTGTCAGAATGCTTTCACATTTGGTATACAACATCTCTAGGGGGGTCAGATTCAAGTTTGTTCAAA
Source organism: Pictodentalium vernedei (assembly GCA_031216915.1). Taxonomy (NCBI): domain Eukaryota; kingdom Metazoa; phylum Mollusca; class Scaphopoda; order Dentaliida; family Dentaliidae; genus Pictodentalium; species Pictodentalium vernedei. The sequence continues at coordinate 198,579,986 of CM062291.1, read as the reverse complement.
TCGGATCCATAGGTCAATATTTGGGCTCGCTATGGTAGCCCAAATTTGAACTTAGTGCAATTCGAAGAAATTTCTTTACAATTTCTCTTCTTCAGATCCAACAGTCAGAATGCTTTCATATTCGGTACACAACATCTCTAGGGAAGTCAGATTTAACTGTGTTCAAATCAAGAGCCTGGGTTAATATTTGGGCTCTCTATGGGAGCCGGAATTGGCCATTTTGCTGAAGAATTAAAAATTTTGTATTTAGTACCCTCTAGAGGTACTAAGATTAATCCACATAGGTTGTATCAAGGGGCTTCATAGGGGAGCTCTGCATTTTACTTATGATCAACTGAAGAAAAGGCATGATGCCCAGATTATTTTTGTCACTCCTGAGGGACTCAAGGATTGACAGTGTAGTAGGGCTGGGCGGTTTTGAAATTTGCATTTCGGTTCGGTTTTGGTTTCGGTTTTGTACAAAAACTCGGTTTTCGATTCGGTTTTCGGTTTTTCAAAATATATTGTAGAAATCCACATTTTAGAGGATAATGTACACATAAAATCTGTCTGTATTTGTCATCCAAGTCGTGAGGCTCATATAGCGTGTGGAGTCATTCGGGTTAATCAGTGTTCACTACTCTTCTCAGCTAATGGACATATTGTGTTGGGCTACTGTACTGGGCAACAGTGGTGGAGACATGAGGTATCTAGGGAGACCAGCCCCCCCCCCTCCCCACACACACACACACTCAAAATCCCACTTGCTTCTCCCATCCTCAAATTTGAAAAGATTCTTTTTGATTCCCTGCCCTCAGTACAAGTACAGTACCCTCAGTCCTGAGATTCCCCCCCCCCCCCCCCCCAAAAAAAAAAAAAAAAAAATCTTCATGGTCCACAGGATTTCAAACCATGGCTCCACCACTGGTGGGAGCTGCCTTGTTCTAACAGTGAGATTTGGGGCCTTGTCAAGACAAGATGCAGAAATTCACAAGAAAAGCTACATTTTAGCAAAAATCAACATTTCCTTATTTTTTATGGAGTCGCTAAGCTTTCACCCTGGTTTTGGTGGCTAATGTGCAATTGTTGTGCTTATTTCGGTAATTATCACATCGCTTGAAAATAGACGTGCCCCGTGTTTCTTGAGGTTCCTGCTTCAAATGACAGTGGAATAAGAGGAACTCAAATCATATTTCTTCTGATTTTGATAACTATTGTTGAAGTAAGTCGTGATATACGAATCACTTTTATTGGTAACTCACTCCAATGCTTTCACAATATATCTCCTAATTTCGACTGTAGAGGTTCGTTTTTTGCTTTGATTCTGCCCAAACATAGAAATTGGGTGAAATGAGCGGTGCCAAGACGAAGATATTACCAAGTTTACTTTGCCCTTTTGGCTGATCCCTTCATTGATTTTATCTCAGTCAAGACATGCGATTAATGATTTTTGAAAGGAGACTGCTGCATAATGGGATTTGAAAGAAAGTTTGCAATATTGAATCTTGGGATTTGTTGTGTTTACAAAATACACATGGTCATGACACGTGTTGATTATAACATCTTCGTATTGGGAATGCAGCGTGCCTGACAGACCTGCAGTACTGCGCGATTCCTTAAAGTAAGTTCAAATATTATACAAACAATTCCCAATAAGTTTAAAAAAAACTTTCAATAGTTACCTGCCATCCATTTAATAGGATGTGTTCTATTTTAAATTAACCATTTTATTGTTGACAAAAAACATAACTGCCAATACGCAGCGTTATCTATGAGCATGTGACTTCAGAGAACATGCCAGTAGTCGGTTAATTAACATAATTTGCTCGTCATTTTTCCCATGTGAACTTTGAGGTTTTAAAACTCAATAAATTTTATGTTTACCTCCAATCTAATAAATTTACAACGTGCCGTACGCAGATGATTTTGGGTCAAAGGTAATTTATAATACTTTTACACCATATATTGTCAGGTAACTTGCAATACCTCTTTGGTCGAATGTGCCTGGTTCATTAAATTTACTTAACGATTCTTGAATTGCATGTGTGGATTTTTACGTAAGACTTTTTAATTTTTCATATTCCATCTGCTGATGGTTCAGTAGATATTGTTTAAGATACAAGAAATTTGCTACCACTAATTGTGGGGGAGGGGGGGGTGGGATTTGTTGTCAGTCCTCTCGAAGTAAGCATAAATGGCACAGCATTTACCTTTGCCCGACATTTAAGCCGTTGGCGTGCGGATGAGTGGTCATAAACTTAACCAATTCTGGGAAATTTGTTGAAACCGAAAGTCGCGGTTTTTTGTTAAGGCGGCAGTTCGGTTTCGGTTTAAAAAAAAAAAACGAACCGAACCGAAAAACCGATAAACCGCCCAGCCCTACAGTGTAGCCTATGGAGATGGCTTGCTTAATGTAGACTCATTCTTGGACTCTGTTTAAATTGTGTTCTGTACAAGATGAGCACTTCAGGCCCTGTGGGGCCTCTTGTTTGTACACAACTTCTATACGGCTCAGGCTAGAGGCCGTATTTATGAACCGATCTTTACGAAACTTCTTGGGTACCTTTGTTATCACCGTGGGATGAGAACGAGTGTTTTTGGGTGTGGTCCGAAATTCAACATGGCCACCAGCAGCTATTTTGTACCAAAATTAGTGCAATCAGTCTTTTGTACAGAACTTCTGTATGAAAGTTCTGATTTTAATAAATTTTTGTATGAATGTTTAGTAACATGGAATACATCACATATAGTACAGGTTTTTTTCTCGTGCAGAAATTATGCAAATTAGATGAACTTTGATTTATTCAGTGCTACTTATACACTGTAAGTGCACATGTCAATACGGCTCGGGCTAGAGGCTGTATTTATGAACCGATCTTCACAAAACTTCTTGGGTACATTTGTTATCACCTTGGGATGAGAACGAGTGTTTCTGGGTGTGGTCCAAAATTCAAGATGGCTGCCAGTGGCCATTTTGTACCGAAATTAGGTCCAATCAGTTTTTTGTCACAACTTCTACACAGCTCATATTTGTGAACTGATCTTCACGAAACTTGAGTACCTTTGTTTTCACCTTGGGACAGGAATGAGTGTGTTTTGGGGTGCCTTTGTTATCACTGTGCTATGAGAACAAATATTTTGGGTTTCAGTCAGACCCACTCTGGGACTCAAAGATTTTTTTCTAGTTTAGCATCTGACTGTCACCCACCTTTACTTTTTTACCTATACATTTGTTACAGGCAACGGTCAGTATTTATGTACAGACTGTTACAATACTTTATATGTACCTTTGTTATCAGGTCATTACCTAGATGTTTGTCATTGCTGTGTCACATACTATACATGTACATGTCTTTGTCTTGACAAGTTGAGCTACAGTGTCATTGACACTTTCATTTTCCCTTTTTTGGCTTCACTTGACAAAGTCAAGATAAGTTAGTGCCATCATGTGTGCGGAAGTCTGAGTCTGTTAGTCTGTTCACATTTTCTTTAGCACAGGTTACACCCCATAGTTCTTGTCTGATCATCACTAAATTTCAAGTGCAGCTTCCAGGTTATGTCTAAATGAGAACGTTCCATTTTGGTTGCGATCGGTCTACTGTGATGACTGGGCAGGCTTGAAACCTGAAAACCTTTAGCACAGTCTACAGGGCATATTTATGAAAGGATTTTATTGTAACTTGGTAGGATGACTCTGTGTAATGTCTAAATGAGAATATCATATTTTGGTCAGATTCGGTCAACCGTGAATGCTGCAGAGGCGCGTGACCTAGATTCCTTTAGCACAGTCTACAGGTTGCATTTTTGAAGGAATTTCATTGTAAATTGGTAGTATAACTCAGTATACTGTCTAGATGAGATGAGATTTTCTATTTTGGTAACGATTGATCAGCCATTACCGCCTGTTGGGCATGTGACCTAGATTCCTTTAGCACTCTCTACGGGTCATTTTTATGAAGGGATTTCATTGTAACTTGGTAGGATGACTCGTTATGATATCTAGTTCAGACTGTTTTGGTCACAATTGGTCAACTGTGACAGCCAGACGGGCACATGACTTAGATTCCTTAGCAAAGCTACAAGTCATATTCATGAAGAGATTTCATTGTAACTTGGTGGGATGACTCATGGAATGATTTTACTGCAACTTGGTAACTTTGACGTACGTTAACATACCCCTGTAATTATTCTTGTTGAAAACATAGCATGCAGCTTTCAGAACTTAACCATATTTTCAATTATCACAGTTCTTGTCTTATTTCATAATCCTTTCATAAACATTGAACATTATCCTTTTCATCAAACACTACATACAGTCAAGTTAAGCTGCAGTGTCATTGACACTTTCATTTTCCATAAGGCATTCTACAATTTTGTATGGCTATAGAGCACCATGTGTAGATTTTGAGCAATAAAATTATTAATATATTATTTATGAACTGATTTGATGACATTTCTCAAAAATGATCACTAACAAGTGAACTTGTGCATATTTCAATTGTTTTTTTAATCTGCAATGATTTTAATCCAGTTACCTTCTCTTGAACTTAGATATAACTCCATGCATGCTACTGGTAGCATTTCCAGGATGATTGTGGTTGTGACTGCCAGCAGGTTATAAAAAATATACACTCTGTTTCTTTTCTTTCTTGACTGAGGGAACCCACGTGCATTATGTACAATATAAATGCAGTCAATATTTTTATTTGCAAGATTTTTGTGAAAAATTGAGGAAACCCAAGACCTTTTTCGGGAATTTTACTGTTTTACCATATTTTGAAAAACACTTAGTCCTTTGATACATATTGCCTAAAATATTTGTTAGTAAATTTAGAAGGTTTGATCGAGCTATTTGTATTTTTTATTTCTCTTGAATGGGGAAGTGACAGGTGCTTTTATACACACATTTGAAAAAACAGTTGTATTATGTAAATGGGTTGTCTGTCTGTCCATCCAGATTGACTTTTGTCCGAAGAGTTTCTCAGACATTTGTTGTGCAATCTTTTCCAAACTTACCACAAAAAGTTAACCATCATGAGAACCTGTGCACATGTATTTTAAGTTTGATTGGAGTTTCCGAACTCTTGTTGCATGATAGGGATACGAAGGTCCAAATTGAAATGTAATATTTTGAAGCAGATGAAAATCAGAGTTTGTCTTCCAGTTTTCAGCTCACCTGACTGAAAGTCAGGAGAGCTTAAGTGATCACATTCTGTCCATCATCAGGTGTCTGTCATTTGTTCATCCATCCATCCATTCATCATCCATCCATCATCTGTCTGGCATAAAGTTTACATTATTGACTTCTCATAAATCACTGGACCAAATTTGATATGCATATTTCTTACCACATGTCAATTCAAGTTTGTTCAAATAAAGTTTTCACACCCATAGGGGGCATTACTCCGATAGCACCCATAAATTGTTTTCCAAAATTAAAAAAATCTTCTCCAGAACCATCAATTAAAATCTTTTGATATCTGGAATATCCCCATGGGAGTCCGAATTCTAACTTAATGCAATATGAGGAAATTTCTTTAAAAATCTTCTTCTTCAGATCCACCAGTCAGAATGCTTTCATATTTGGCATTCAACATCTCTAGGGTGTCAGATTCAAGTTTGTTCAAATTGGGTCCCTAGGTTAATAATTGGGCTCTCTATTGGAGCCCAAATGTTAACTTTATGCAATTTGAGGAAATTTCTTTAAGAATCTTTTTCTTCAGATCCATCACTCAGAATCCTTTCATATTTGGTATACAACATCTCTAGATGGGTCAGATTCAAGTTTGTTCAAATTGGATTCTTGAGTTAACAGGGAGCCAGAGTTTTAGTGCAATATGAGGGAATTTCTTTTAAAATCTTCTCCAGAACCATCAATTAGATTTGTTTGATATTTGGTATACAGCATCTCTATGGGGAGGGTGGGGGGGGGGGGGGGGGGGGGGGGGGCAGAGAGGGTCAGTCAGACTCATTTTGTACAAATCGTGTGTGCCTGGGTAATATTTGGGCTCCCTATAGCTCGAAGTTTAACTTAGTACAATATGAGGGAATTTCTTTAAAAATCTTTTTCTTCAGATCCACCAGTCAGAATGCTTTCATATTTGGTATACAACATTTCTAAGGGGCTCAGATTCAAGTTAATTCAAATCGAGACCCTGAGTTAATATTTGGGCTCCCTGTTAGCTCGAAGTTCAAGTTAGTACAATATGAGGGAATTTCTTTAAAAACCTTCTTCTTCAGATTCACAAGCCAGAATCCTTTCATATTTCGTATACAACATCTATAAGTGGGACAGATTCAAGATTGCCTGAAATTATTGTATAACAAATGTGAAAGCATTGAGACTGATGGATCAGAAGAATATTTTTAATGGGTTGATATTAGGTCTCTGGGTTGATATTTGGGCAAATTTTAACTTAGTGCAACAAGAGGAAATTTCATTAAAAATCTTCTCCACCAATCAGAATGCTTTCGTATTTGATATACAACATTTCTACAGGGAGGGGGGGGGGGGGGGGGGGCAGATTCAAGTTTCTTCAAATCGGTCCCTGAGTTAATATTCGGGCTCTCTATGAAGCCCAGAGTTTAACTTAGTGCAATATAAGGGAATTTCTTTAAAAATCTTCTTCAGATTCACCAGTCAGAATCCTCTCATATTTGGTATACAACATCTCTAGGAGGCTCAGATTCAAATTTCTTCAAATCGGATCCCTGGGTTAATATTCGGGCTCCCTATTGGAGCCCAAATTTTACCTCTCCAATATGAGGGAATTTCTTTAAAAATCTTCTTCTTCAGATTCACAAGCCAGAATCTTTTCATATTTTGTATACAACAGATGGATCAGATTCAAGATTGCCTGAAAATGTTGTATTACAAACGTGAAAGCATTCAAACTTCAAACTGGTGGATCAAAAGGAATTTTTTAATGGGTTGACATGGAGGGCCCTGGGTTGATATTTGTGTGTGGGGGAGGGGGGGGGGTCAGATTCAAGTTTGTTCAAATCAAGTCCCTTGTTAATGTTTGGGCTCCCTATGGGAGCCCGGATCTTAACTTAATGCATATGAGGAAATTTCATTCAAAATCTTCTTCTGATCAACCAGTCTGAACGTTTTCACATTTGGTATACACATCTTCAAGCATTCAGGGGCATTACTCTGATAGCACCCATAAACTATTCTAAAATTTAAAAAATCATCTTCTCCAGACCTATCAATAAAAATCTTTTAACATCTTTAAGTGTGTGTGTGTGTGTTGTGGGGGGGGGGGGGGGAGGGAGTGCATGTCAGATTCAAGTTTGTTCAAATCTGGTCCCTGGGTTGATATTTGGGCTCTCTGTTGATAGGGGGGGGGGGGGGGGGAGTGCAGTGACATAACAACTCTTGGAAGTTTGACAGTGCTTGTCTACAGCTGATAGAATTAGAAGCAGTCAGGAAGACCCATGGCTATTGTCATCTAACAAGGACACTAGAGTTATGAATAATTTCATTACTTCATTCCTCTGTAGTGTTGTTGAACCAGGACTAACTGAATGTGACTCCAAATACCTTGGAGCCTCTTGTTTTTCTGATTTTTTCGATATTAATGTAGAAGGATTTTGCACATTCTGTCATACACTCTGGGGACACGTAACTTCTGGGAAGGGAGGGGGGAAATACAGATTATGCTGCACACATTTTGATTTTTCTATTTCTGTCAAAAAACTTTGCCGTGGGCCTCGACCTTTGAACTTAATGAGGTTATACATCAATATTTCTTTTAGCATGCCCTACAGGGCACATTTATGATCAGATCACTTTGGAACTTGGTATGCTTGTTTGGGATGATTTCTAGATGGGAGCTATTGATTTTCTTCTCTTTCAGTCAAAAAACGTTGCCATTGGCAATGACCTTTTAACTTAGTTTAGCTATACATTAATATGTTCTTTTAGCATGCCCTACAGGGCACATTTATGATCAGATCACTTTGAAACTTGGTATGCTTGTTTGGGGTAACCTCTAGATGGGAGCTATTCATTTTCTTTCATTTCCAATAAAAAACATTGCCATAAACAACGACCTTTGAACTTGGCAGATTTGTGCATCAATTTTTCCTTTGGCATGCCCTGCAGGATGCATTCATGAATGGATTGTTTTGAAACTTGGTATGCTTGTTTGGGGTGATCTCTAGATGGGAGCTATGGTTTTCTTTCATTTCCATTGAGAAACATTGCCGTTAGCAACAACCTTTACCTTTGAACTTTGTGGATTTGTGCATCAATATTTTTCATTGGCATTTCCTACAGGGCATGAATGGATCACTTTGAAACTAAGTATGCTTGTTTGCGTTGACCTTTATGTGGGAGCTTTTGATTTTATTCTATTTCCATTGAGAAACATTACCATTAGCATCATCAATCAGCTTATCTGTTTGGACATCGACAGTTTCCTTTGGCACACTGCACAGATCACATTTATCATCAAATTGCTTTGAAACTTGGTATTCTTATTCAACGCAGTGGTGCATTGTGTGTCCTGGATAATCGTGGACACTATATTCAAACTTTCACAAGTGCTTTAATAAGTTTCACTGAAGAGACAATTCATATAACAAGATACCACAATGGATCTGTAGTGTAGAAACACCACAACAGAATACCTCTTCTCGATACAGTAAAATAGAGCATTGGGGTATGACACATGTTTTATTTCAAGTTTTCGGAATATTCTCATGAAACAATATTGTTCTCATTCTGTTTGTGAGTCTGAATGATTATTATTACTGATGAAAATGTTTGAGGCAATGGGTGAAAGGGGAAATCAGCGATGTGTTCTATAGAATGTTTGTGCACCACTTTTCACTGTCACGTGATATTCTCATGCACCCCGTTGAACTTCGAACAACCCATTGGAGTTAAGTATATCATACTGGATGCATTAGTTAATGACCAATAAGGAAGCTTGTATAATTTTAAAAGGGTAAAAATACACGCCATCTCGAATACTGGAGAGGAATACTAATGTGTACAACCCATTGGAATAATTGTAGCCTTTCTGAGTTTCAACACTGTTGAAATTTCAGTAGACAATTACAGATGATTCTTTTGGTGTGACAAAAGTGTGAAATTCAATGGCTTAACAGGTTGGGTGCTAGAGGCCACTATCATAACACTATTGAAGTGATGAAAGCCACTTCAGAAGCTTTACACTGTTCAATCAACTATTTGCTTGCGCAGCAGCAGAAGAACAAAACATTTGTATAAAATTGTTCTGGTACAATTTATTGGAAAGTGCCTGTCAGCACTCTCCAATAAATTGCAACAAAACAAATATTTATCAACAAAATCCCACTAAACAGAGGCTCCCCTTGTTGGTAACATGGCATCTTACAAAAAATACTTGTGTTATAAATCACATTGGAAAAATAATTTAGCACTCTACCCGTTAACAGCCAACCTGCAGCAATTACTATTTAACTCTTTACCCAACGCAGAGAATATAAAAATTTATTATTTAATTACTATTTTTTTTAATTTTTCAAAACAATTTCAACAAAACCATAACATGTGCCCCGTCAATGGAATAATAATAATAATTGATTTTCTAGAGCGTAAAACCACAAATAGTGCTCTAAAATGCTTGACAGAAATAAAAACAATTTTCTGCAATAAAGAGTCACATCTGTTTTGGTTGCCTCTTAGAGAGGTTCAGGAGAATGCTTCAGTAAATAGGAAAGTTTTAAGATTTCTTTTGAAGACATCAAAAGTTTCTGAAATTCTGACACTAATTGGCAGGGAATTCCACAATCTGGGACCCACGATGGAGAACACACGATCATGAGCTTGATTAGATCTGCTAAAAGGTACAACTAATTGAATTTGGTTTTTAGATCTGAGACGGCATGATGGTTTATATACAGTGAGGAGCTCTTGCAGGTAAACTGGAGCCAGTTTGTGGATACATTTGAATACAAGATCAATATTTTTAAGACAATTCTCTGTTTAACAGGAAGCCAGTGTAGTTGGGATGAGCTCGTTCCAATGAGGTTTCACATGGTATGGTTTTGTTGAAATATTTTGAAAAATTAATTTTTTTCAACTGCTCAATTTGCAAATTACGCAGGCGGATGCAGGCGATTCATTAGGTAAAAGGTTAATTGCACCAATGGACAAGCCCACAGTTTTTTAGTCAGATTGGTGGTGAAAAAGGAAAAACTTTCATTCGATAAAAAAATATCAAGTTGTGGAAAAACACACCTAGGCCAATCATATGCAAGAACATCATGTAGCCATGAATAAAAATAAGTTAAATAGCATTAAAAGGATGTGACCTCAAGTTTTCTCTTGAAAAGTTTTTCATATCAAGCCATACAAAAGTAACTTTGTTTTTCCTTTGTTTTGAAAAGCATCCAGAGATTTGCCGATTTCCATCCCGTGCTTTTTATGATGGTAGACTGATGACCGGCAGTTCTGTGTACTGGAAAGATGAGTTTCCTTTGAAGTTATGGCCAAAAGAAGCATTTCCACACTTATTTATACATGTTGATGGGGAAGAAGACACTCTGACAGTTTCGACTGCTCAAGGAAATGAAAAGTCTAAGAGCAACAAAGCAGAAGTAGAAGAGGTGGTAAGTATGCATCAGATTTGGGATTGTTTACATGATAGAGCCTCAGCTGATACAGGGATCAATATTGGTGACAACAACAGACAAATAATGGCTGTATTCCCAATGCAAATTTGCCTAATTTTTAGCTCAACTTGACAATGTCAAGATAAGCTATTGCCATCACGTGTGCAAAAGACTTTGAGTCTGTTAGTCTGTGAGTCTGTTCACATTTTATTTAGCACAGGCTACACCCCATTGTTCTTGTCCTATCATCTCAAAATTTCATATTTTGGTTCGAGGTCATGTCTAGATGAGAACATCCAATTTTGGTTGCGATCGATCAGTGATGATGGCTGCGCGTGCCCAAAACCCGAAAACATTTAGCACAGTCTACAGGTGGTATTTATGAAGGGTTTTCACTGTAACTTGGTAGGATGGTTCTGTATAATGTCTAGATGAGAAGATCCTATTTTGGTCGGGTTCAGTCAACCATGATGACCGCAGGGGCATGTTACCTAGATTCCTTTAGTACAGTCTACATTGTGCATTTATGAAGGGATTTCATTGTAAATTGGTATGATGACTCAGTATAATGTCTGGATGAGAACTTCGTATTTTGGTCATGTTCAGTCAGCCATGACAGCTGCTCAGGCACTTGACCTAGATTTGTTTAGCACAGTCTACACTTCATATTTGTGAAATGATTTCATTGTAACTTGATAGGATAATTCTGTATGATGACTAGATGAGACTATCCTATTTTGGTTACGATCGGTCAGCCATTACTGCCGCTTGGGCATGTGACCTAGCTTCCTTTAGCATCGTCTACAGGTTGTTTTTATAAAGAGATTTCATTGTAACTTGATTGGATTACTTGGTATGATATTTAGATGAGACTGTTGTATTTTGGTCACAGTTGATCAACCATGATCGCCAGGCTGGCACATGACCTAGATTCCTTTAACAAAGCCTACGAGTTATATTTATGAAGGGATTTCACTGTATTTTGGTAGGATGACTCGTTTTTTAAAGATTTTATTGTAACTTGGTAACTTTAGTTGATATACGTTAACTGTGAGGGCCACATCAACTGAGGCCTCAATTCTTTAGTACAGTCTACACCTCAAATTATTCTTGTTGAAAACATAACATGTAGGGTACAGAACTTAACATATTCTCAATCAACATGATATACTTGTGAATACAACTCACAAAGAGAAGTCAGTGATTTTCTACAAAATTGTTTATAAGTATTTCTTTATTACTAGTTTTATTTCAGGGAGGTGTACTTATATATTTTTATAATATATAATGGAGGTTAGACTAAGTTCAAAGGTTATTGTTTTGCTTAGTCAAGCTTTGCTGAGCCAAACTAGTTTTGAACTGTTTCGTTCTTCTTCAGTGGCATGAAAGGCAGGGGTCCACCATTGCTCGCTCCCTTTTATACCCCCACAAGAGGGTTGTCTTGTCAGGTGAGGGCATGATCGGGTCATCCTGAGGACACATGGTGGATGAGTACTACAGGATGAAGTAAAGAAGTTTAGGGCATACGTTTTCGAGAGTTTCAATTGAGTTACATTACGTCGCTTTTTTGTGTTTTGGTTGGTTTTGTTTTTTTATATTTGTCAACATGGATGGTAAGTGCTTGATGGGTGTCCAGACAGAGGTAAGTATTGTTAGTAAAGGGGCTCAGGGGAAGGTGAGTTGGGGTATGCAGGTGGTA